>VZRQ01009980.1:314686-348329 GCA_013397975.1 Machaerirhynchus nigripectus
TAGAACAATCCCCATCCAAGTCAGAACTCCTAACCACAGCCAAAACTATGGCAAGGCAGCCACCAGCTGGGTTCAGACCTGAGTATTTCTGGGCAGCACTGGGCATACACTGGCCCATGCCAACAGTGGATATGAATTGGGGTCTTTCACATGAAATTGCATTGCCCCAGGTGTTGCTGATGCCACGAAGTGGAAGGAAGAAAATCTGGAGGTTTCCTGAACACCAAACACCCTCCCCTTGGCTTGCCTTGGCAATGGACACAAGAGGCAGCTCCGTGCCCTGTGTTATGGGATCTCACAGACCAGCCCCAAACAGATTTTGTGGCATAACAACCCCTAAAATTTATGGGCCATTCTGTGTGGGGATGTCGCTGCAGTGTAAATATCCTGCCCAGGGCTCTGACCTCCCACCTCCACACTCCATCCAATTATCCCCCATCCTAAGTGCCTGTTCTCACTCCCAAACCCTGCAGTTGCTTTCTGAAGGATATTCTTTGGAGACAGCTCTGTAAAACCCAACAAATTTACAGGAGCACAATGTTCTTACATAAAGCATAAACCAGCTCACTGCACAATTATGGGGTTTTTTTCCCTGGTAATGCCAGCAGTCTACAGCAAATAATCCACTACAAATAAAAGCATCAAAACATAGAAGACAAATAGGGGGATGTGATGTCCAAGAAATCCATTCTGATTTTGGGTTGGGATTTTTTTTTTCATTTTCTGTGTTCCACAGAAAGAGGAGAATGAATGGGGTTGATGCTTACAAGTTTAGTGTATGCATTATATTGTTTAATACACAACAGAAGAAACACCAATTAAAAAAAAAGAGGACTAAAGTTTTGGTTATTGCTTAAAATTGAGGGAGTTTTTTTAGACTCATAGAATGGTTTGGATTGGAAGGAACCTTAAAGATCTTCCTCTTCCAACCCCCTGTTGTGGGCAGGGACACGTTCCACTAGACCAGGTGGCTCAAAGCCCCATCCACCCTGGTCCTGAACATTTCCAGGGATGGGGCAGCCACAGCTTCTCTGGGCAGTGTGTTCCAAATTTTTTCCAATTTTTTTTTCCACAAGCAGTGATTTTAAAGAAAAAAGCAAGACATTGCCAATTTCAGCCTGACAGCCCCAACACAAAGAAGCATCTCAGAGGCAAAGGGATTCTTTGTTGGAAAACTCTGTTAGGACTCAGGGGGAGGCTGGTGCCACTGTGCTTGAGTTAGTGAGGTACAAATAGCAAAGCTGGACTTGTAAAGTCTAATTTAAGGATTTGGCCGCGATTCTCCCCAAATCTCACTGCTTACACTCAGATCTTGGGACAATAGTGGAAATCTAACCATTCCCATGACCCAGCACGCTCCCAAATTATCATGGAAATAGCAAACAAGCCTCATTCACCACGACTCCAACTTCTGACACCCCATGAAGCAGAAACATATGTTTTCAAAAAAAAAAAAAAATCATCAAACTCATTTCACAATTTACAGTGCGTTCTGTAATTAATCACATTTGTATTGCCAGCTCCTAATGACTGAATCCTGTCTAATCACTCTGGAGCCTCTCTGCTGTGTGATGTGAGCACCACAAATCAGAACCTAGAGGGCCTGATGAACATTCATCATGCATCCTTCCCGAAATTAATGGTACAGTCGAAGCACAGCCAGGCCCCATGAGGTGCTTAACATCCTATGCACAGAATGTAAATTCATAATCATCATCACAACACCATCAAAGAAATACTCCATCAAGGCCCATTTTGTGCTTGCTAAACATGTGTTTTCTTCACTTGGAACAGAAAAGGGGCTTGAACTATAAATCCCAGGATCAAAAACATCCCCTGAACTTCGAAGACTTTAAATCTTTATCAGAGATCAACGCGGAACATCATGCAAGGCAGCGTCTGAAACCAGAATAACAATGTGCTACAGGACCTGAAACGGGAGCAGCTTTTCCACAGTGCTCCAAACTTCCTTTGAATCACAGAACTTTAGCTTCTACATCAACCTGGAGTATTTTGACAGGAGATGATGATGCTCCGGTGAACCCAAATGCCTTCACTGCTAAATCAAATATTAGTGCAGAGCCATGGTTTGTCAAACTGGTTTGTGAGCCCTTAATCTCATCTTCATCATACAATGCTTCCTTCTATGTTTTTTTGACTTCTTTATTTCTACATAAATATTGATGTTGTACAGGAAGAGGCCTTCCCAACAGATCCACCTGCTGATACCCAGGCTGAAAAGGTCAAGGGCAAGAGCAGAATCGCTCAAAGCAAACCAGGGATCTATGGAAGAGGTAATTTCAGCCGTCAAAATATTCAGGGTGTAGATGCTTCACATGGCCAGGGACTCCTCACTGAACGTCCCAGAGTTGTCTGGCACAGGAGAACTGCAGGATTTCCCCTTCTTTAGGTTCTGTACTCATCATGGCAGAGCCTCTTCAGTAAAACTGGTACAACACATAGCAGGATGGTTTCCTGAATCTGGCAAGGTTTTCCCTGGATATAATTAATCCTCTACATCAACTCCAGCACTTTAGGAAGTAGCTACATTTTTACACCTAAAAACGCTGACTTTCCCCTTTTTTCTTCATTCCCAAGTGACAGCACAGGGAAAAAAGCTTTTTTTAGCTACAAACGCAGGAGGTGGATGCTCTGCCTCACAACACAAAATAAACCATCAATCAGGATGGGTTTCAGCATGTCCTTAAACTCGTTTCTGGGTCTGGTTTCTTTTTTCCTTCTGTGACCAAAATCAAATGGAAGTGAGAGCACACACACAGAGACATAAAAACAGATTATTTGGGAATCCACAGCAAAACTTTTCCAGTGTCACGCAGAAGGGCCAGAACTGACCCAGAATTTGGTATCTGGGTTAGAAGAATTGATTTTTAGGTGTCATCAGGGAAATGCTTTATAAGAGCATCCCTAAAACCTCTGCACTGCGATATGAGCCACCTCCACGGGCTCCAGGAGCATATGGTCTGCTTCAGGAATCCAGCCCCTTCCACGGTGACTGGGAGCCCACATTATCATGCATAATGAAGGAAAAATCAAGTGCAAGTCACAGCTGGCTCGGGATCATGCTGGCGCTTGCATCTGCCACTAGCAGCTTCCCAAATTCACTCCGTGCCTGCTCCTCCCAAATCCGAGGTGCCCCTGGTGCACCTGAAGGAAAGCCCTGCTGAAGACGTGGCACTGGACACGTTGGTTTGTCCTTGGCCTAAAAGAGCTCAGAAAATCCTCCCTCAGCTCAGGACTAAAACGTGTCATTTAATCTTCAAACTGACCAAAACAGGTCCTCTGCAGAAAAGTGTACTTCAGCTTTGGCATGCTCTGGATCAAATCCCTTGTGCTATTCACCCTTCCCAGTTCCTACCCAATGTGCCAAAAAATCACCTACTTCTCCGATATAAACACCCAAAAGGATACAGGGGTTTTTTAAAGTCTCCACAGATGTCTCCAATAGAGATTAATTAAATCTGACCATGTTTTACCTATTGTATCATTAAATACCTAGGTCTAGTCTTACAACTGAGGTGGCATTTCCATTCCAGAACTCCTCTGGGGAAAATTACAGGAGACTGGGGAAGGGAAATTAAATGCAATTATCAAGAATGACTATTTAAAAATCTCTCAAACTAATAATTTTTAAAGAGTATTTTATTAAAAATGCATTCAGCCAGAAATTAATTAAATTGACAATTACAAAAATGAGTGGTCTGCACCCACTGTTATGCTTTCAGAGTCAATCCTCCCATTTTTCTGTGGTTTCTGGGCTTTTTAGCTCCACAGCTTCAGAGCAGATGTCCCAGGACATGATGTGAGCATGGAAGAACAACTGGGGATATTCACAGCTGGATATTCAAGGTGTGGAGAGCTCCAGAATCATGAGCAAGGTGCACAGGTCAGTGGTGTTTGCTTGAATAATGAATAATGACACAGTAGTCTCCTCCATGACAACAAACCAAGCCTACAAATGGGGCTGTAATTCTTCTGTTCAATACTGAACAGATTCTCAACTTTTCTCCATTTTGTTTCATATTCACATGGTCTGAACCAAGGAGTTGGATGATGTCAAACACTGGCTCAACACAGATCAACAGGGGTCTAAAACTTACTCTTTTTTTAGGAGCCTCATTGAGGCTGGTTATGAAATAATTTCCATCTTGGCACTTCAGTGTCTTGCGAGAAGGATTTTGCTGTTTCATTCAAAATTTTTTGTTGGATTTTGGACTTTGCTGTTTCATTCAGTGGATGGAAAAAGTTTTTTGCAACAACTGTCGATGGGAGATTTTTTCTGAAATGGTCTCAAAGGTTACCATCCAAAAATCCACCCTGTTCCACCTGCTGCCAAAGAAGGAGGAAGTCTCAGGAAATCTCTACTCACAGAGAAGTCTGGTGGTCTGCTCACAGCCTTTTTCTGTAGTATTTCCTTGGAAATGCAGCTTCTCACTCACAGTCTCTGCCTCATGCTGCAACCACTCCTCTCCTCCCCATCTCTGTTCTTCCAGCACAACCCACACTAAACATCAGGCCCAAAACCAATGGTTTGGTCACGGTGGAAGCCACAGAGTTACGCTGCAGACTGTGACCAGAATCACGAGCAACAGAAGGCAAAGCCACAGGGTCTCAGCTGCTCACCTCAAGTGCTCCAAGCATCCTGAACAGAGCCGAGTCCCAGTGAAATGAGCTTTCCTTGCAGGAGGTCAGGAGCTGCCGCAGAAATTGGTTCTGCCAACATTTTGGGCTGGATAAGTCAACTGCTGCAGCTCAGCATCACTTGCAAGGAGTTTTGCTGCGTCAGTCTTTGCTGAAGTTTAACCCTTTTGCTGTTCAATGGGCTTGAGCTTTGATCTAGAGACAGAGAATTTCACACTGCCTAATAACACTACAAAAATAAACTGAGATCTGTGCAGGTTTGGGCAAGCAAAACTACCTCAGTTTCTAATACAACCCCTCTTATAAAACAAAGCCCTGCTCATATGTAGCAGAAACCTCATGGGGCCATACTCTATCCAGCCAAGAGGGATAAATTTCAGTTCCCAAAGTTGCCCTCTACAAAATCAACTGGTGCCATAGGAACAAAAAAAAAAAAACAACGACAAAAAACCCCCACTTTTGCTCCTTCTCACAGCAAAAGCAGCTAATGCCCCCATTCCATGCAACACCAACCCCAACACTCTATGCAAGGTGTGGGGTTGAGAGGATCCCCAGCTCACACTGACACCCTCCCAAAGTTAATTCTACCCCTGCAATCACCCTTGCTTTTATCTCCCCACTGTGTCTCATTTGCCTTTCACTTGCTGGTCCAGCTGTGAAAACATCAACTGGCTTCAGTCCTGCTGTTCCCAAGGAAGAATCATGTCCCCAAGGATTTTTTAAGAAATTATTGCAAAAGACATGGAACACGGAGCTAACACATACCCTGATTTCCTCCGGGCCATTTGTCATGACAGCCAACCACACAGAAACTTCACTAGCACACCCGAGCCCCAGCCTTGCCAAGAGCCTGAGGAGAATTTCAATCTCCCTGCATAAACCTCTGATATCCAGTGCAGAAGTGTCCAAGCCTTGCTGGCCATATGGGGCCAGACTCCACAGCACTTTGGCCCAGTTCTAGTCCTTCAAGCAGCAGCAAACTGAGTGCTGAAGGCTTCCAAAACCCAGAAAAATTCTTCTTGCTTACAATCAGAGGTGACCAACATGCTCAAGTGATTTTCCTGCTGGATAATGACCTCAGCTGGAGTCCTGCAACACCTCCAGCTGTGATGGCAGAGGATGGATGGCTCCTCAGGCTTTAGGAAAAGGAAAAAGTCAGGACTGTGCTCTCTGCCTTGAAAACCCAGATGCACCATAAGAGCAGGATGAAATGAATTATTCTCTGATATTCAAGCATCTCCCAAACAGCGGAACAGGTATAAGGAGACAACAAACAGAACCGAGTACAGTGCTGTGTACAGAAATGAACTAATATCAAGCTTGACTGAAAAAGTTGATTAAATTAGTTTAATTTAAAAGCCCAAACAAACCCTGAAGGAGGTTCTTTGTTTATTGCTTTTTACCAGCAGCACACGTTACAGAAGAAGCACCATGTGGGCATGAAATATTCATTCATTAAATCTTTCATAAAGCTCCACACTATTGGTTTCACTCAGGATGTATTTATAACTTGTCAAAGTCCCCAAAAATCACTGCTTTTCTTTCTCCCCCCTCCACACTGTTTATAAAAGGATTAGGCTTTCAGTTTTCATTGCAATATCCCTGATCCTCAGCTCTGCTGTTGCTTGTACACAAGGTGCTGCTTCTTTAATCATAACAGGATTCCTTGTTCAGCCTTCCCTGCACCACCCAAACGGGACCCTTGTGATGCTGCAAACCATCCAGCTGCCGTGGGAATGGCAGCACCACTCGTTTATGGAGGAAGGCAGCAGCATGTGGGGATAGAAGTCAGGACAGAGAGTCCACCCAGGTAAAGAAAAGCAGGCAGAGAGTGGGTTCATTTCAGCAGGGCCATGTCTGAGTCACTGGCTCTCAAACCTCATCCACTGGAGAACCACTTCTTTAACCCTTCCTTGGCTGCCAGCCAACCTCCAGATTAAAGCCATGCTCCGAGCTGGGTTAATAACACACTAGAGTAAACAGTGCTGCATTATCCCCAGTGTTAGCTGTAAAACTAAGTAATATTTTTTTACAAGGTTTGCTGACTACATGGCTCAGTCCAGTACAGGAACGAGGGCAGGCTACAGTTACAGATGAAAAGTATTTTCCACCCATAAATCTGCAAAAATCCAGGATTTGCATTACGGGGACAACTCCATCAGTGAAACCTGTCAACCCTCTAAGGACTTGCACTGATATCTAACCTAAGTGTAGGCCAAATCTGATTTTTCCAAATTATCCTTAGTAATACTCTGCTCTGTGGAAGGTGTCCCTGCCCATGGCAGGGAGTGGAATGAGATGATCAGCAAGATCCCCTCCAACCCAAACCATTCTTGGATTCCATGATAAAAAAAGCACCCAAATACAGAGGCTGAACAGGCCCTTTAGGTGCACTGCAGGGTCCTGAGCAGTTTTGGTGCCCACAGTCCCTGCACACATCCCTGCCTCGCTGGACCACAAGCTGTCTGGTCAGGCCCGTTCCTCTTTCCCTTCCTCCATGTGTTTGTGAGCATAAATAAATATAAATACAGCATAAGCAGATGTCGTTGTCCCTGGAAACTAGGCTTGCTGGGCATGTTTCTGCTGAAACGGCTTCTTACTGGAAAATTAGGTTTTGATTAAAGTGTGTTTCTTTTCTTGCTTTTAATAAACAGAGCCTACTTCATGTGCAAGCTCTGGGCTTTCTTTTTTTCCACTGGAAAACTAAACAATCTTGCACTGTTTCAGTTTTTCAAATGCCTGATCCTCAGCACGGGCTGGGTTCCCCAGGCACAAGTGCATCTCATGGGACATCAAGGAGAAGAATCTCAAGATGAATGGACAGTGAGAGGCCAAAACCACCAGACACAAAATCTAACCCAAGCAAAAGGGCAAGGAGGGACCGGCACCCGCTTCTGGGGTGCTGAGTCTGCTGCAACTCAAGACAATTTTTTGGGGTTTTAATCCCAAAGACAGCCATCCTGATGTTTTTGAGGGGAAAAACGCTGACTTTTTCCCAAAGGAAAATACTGGTGAGTACAAAGCAGTGGCTTTGAATTTGCAGTTTTGTGAAGGGGAAAAAGGAACTTTTCTAAGCCATTTCCACCAGATACTCAAGAGAAGAACAAAGGGTGACCCCAGCTGATGAGACTTGGCCTCAGGGAAAACCTTCCCCTTAGAAGAGAGCTGAGAGTACCCCAAGGCCACACACCTGAGCCACAGGGCCACTCACCGCAGAGCCAAGGCTCGGAGTTTTGTGTATGTTCCTACAGACCACTTCTACTGCACTCCCAAAAACCTTTACACAAAAAGACCTGTGTTTAACCAAACATTGTTTTTTCCCCTCCATTTCCTCCATCACTCACAGCGGTCCCAGCCAGAGCCAGAGCAGTGCACACCTCGCATTTCCCACTCAGGAAGAGGTTTTTTTGTCTGAGTGTCACAAAACTAACACCAGGATAAATCATTTACTCCCCACTCCACCTAATAAACCCACCAGCATCTCATCCCTGCAAGGTTCTCTGCAGTTATGCCTCTAGACCTGAAAAATAATATTAGAAGGAAAATCAAAACAGAGAATGTTGACCTCAAGCCCAGCAGATACGGGGATGATCAAAACCCTCTGCATTTGAAGAAGCCTACAACTCAAACTTCTTGCAAAGCCCCGACCCACTGGCCAGGCTGTGCCACATTCACACAGCAGCTCAACAATTAATTACATTCCCAAAAGACACGTGGGGGCCTGTTACACTCAGTTTACCCCAAAAGGGCCTCACTTGGCAATATTAAGTCTTTTGAAAGTAACTAAAGCCAGCAGCACATGCAAAAGATTTGCAGTTTCACACAATAGTGAAAAGACCATTTTCCCTATCAAGGCAACATTACCCTGATGCCACACGAGCCAAGGGCTAACTCTTGCATTTTCACGTCCCAGACTGAGGGATCTGAGTCACACGAAGGAAGGGAAGGAAAAACTACTGAGGGTGCTGTGATGAAACTATGTTTTCCTCAGGAGCAAGTCTGCAAGGGGCTACGAGGGGCTGGGGGGAAACGCCAAGCCATGACATGCTCCAGTGACTTCCAGCTCCTGGAAACTCCCAAGACACACCAGAGTCAACTGACAGGACTCCTACTACAGCAGATTTCAGCCGAAGCCAGCATTTTTACCACCTCTCCTCCCCTTTGCCGTCATCAGGAGAGCTAAGAAAAAAAAAATGCTACTTTTTTATATGCTCATTAAGTATAATCTGCTAAATGTTCTATGCCAATGCATAAAGCTGCCTACTATGCTAATAGAATATTTAATTGACATTTATTTGCTGACTAGTTATTTACGCTAACGTCACCCCTGCATAATTAATAGGCTGCTAAAGTCGACTGGAAAAGCACACATAAAACACCGCACTAGGAGTCGTTTGCAGCATTTAAAATAAAGAAATCCCACCATTTACTTACATTAGGTTAGTCTAAGCTTACTTTTGGTGGAATAATAGGCTAAAGATTGGGCAGAGATTTTAAAAAACAGCCCTGGATACTGCTTTAGAAACATCCACAGTCTTTGACAGTGCAACCTGCCAAAGAAGATTTCCGAGTTTCATTTTACTTGGCTCGAGGGCCCAGTTCTTAGCTGATGTAAAACAGCACAAGCTCAGTGAATGCCTACTTATTTTCTCCAGCCTCAAGCTCTTAGGAAGTAATATTTCAGGCTGAAGAGCTAAACTGGGGCCAGATCTGCTCTCCCCACCAGTAAAAAAGCAAAAGGAGAAGTCCACCCTGCCCATCTGATCCCTCTACCTGCACTGTAATTACAGATTTGCAGGCACAGTTTAATTTTTACTTCCTCTGGGAGGAGATTACCAGGGAAAAGCTGCCTTCATTAAAAAAAAAAAAAAAAAATCCATGACTGTATTTTCTGAAAGAGAGGCTTTGAACACCCTCATCCATTGTCAGAAACATTACCTCTGATCTCTGTGTCCCTCTTTTATGAGCCCATGGACAAGCCTTGCAGTCACAAGGGAGCTCCAATAATGATGCTGAGAGCCAAGGGTATGGATGGGCCACATCACCACTACCCTGAGCTGGGACCCCCAAAAAGGTGTTTTGTGTGCCTTGGAGTGACACAAAATCCACACCTGCAACACAGCAGACCATCTCCTGGCCATTCAGAATCCACTCAGAGTCACCATGCTGTAAAATCTGACAAGGCCAACCAGATCCATTTCTCCCCTCCTTTACACCAGTGACCTCAAAGAGCAGGATTTTGCTCTGTGATAGATTCAGATGATAATATATAAAACCAACCAACCAAAAAAAAAACGTTGTCACTTGAAGGCAACTCAATTTGCCATGACACAAATTTTATCTCCCTTTTCAACCATATCCTCCCCAGAATCGGACCCAGCACTTGGAATCACAGTGAAATTTCCCTCCTTTGGCCTAGATCTGGGATAGGAGCAAATCTTACCTGAGAGCCACGTGAAAACCCGTCTCAAACAGCGACCAAATGATGGTGTTTGCCTTCACAGAAAGCCTGGGCAGCCAAAATGCTTTAAGGCTACCCCTCTTAATGGTATATTTGATGATTAAACTTTATAAAGCTCAGCACCATGACAGAGAAGGCGATTTCACCCCAGGATCAGACTTCTGAACTTTAGTCCTCCTTGTATTGATGCAACAGGAAAGTAAAAGCTGCTTTCCTACAGAGAATCACAGAGTGATTGACCATCTTGGTCACCAAGCCCAGGTACAGCCAGAGTTCAGAGGTTTTCCCATCCGCACCAGTTCACTGCAAAATCAAAATATAGACCTGGTTCCCCCCCTGCTGTGTTTCTTTCCATCTCCAGCCTCCCGGTCTGCACGGCAAGCAGGCTCCAGCTCACAGATCTGCACACAGAAATGCCCTGTTTGAATTTCCATCTGTCAATAACATTAAAGCAGAGCCACTGCTGCAATTACAAGTGTACACAACAATCCCGTCGTCCGGCATCTTTAGCTCATCCCGGGTTGCATTACAACAGTGCCAGGAGAGACTGGGCTCTGTTGGCTCAGCTGTAAATCTGCAATCTGTACAAAAACCCCCGAGTGTCAATCACAGGACGCCCCTGCTCTTTCACGATGCATAATTTAGCTACTCCACTTGTCAGGTTCTCCACGCCGCTCCTGCACCCGATGGTGGATGTGTCCATGAACTCAACTGTCACCAGCAGAGGAAAACAGCACATGGAAATGAACAGGCTAAAAGAGAAGAGACACCTCCTTTCCTTTCACTAGTCAGGAAAGTTTAGTCAGGCTTAAGTTTTTAATGCTCAATGGGTAAAACATCCCACAGGATCAAGGATGTCAACAAACAGCTGCACTTTGCTGAGGAGGAAGACAGTGTTTGATTAAGACATAGGAGGGGATAAATGCTGTCCCTGTTTCCATGCAGGCTGATACAATGGGGAAATTTTAACTAAACGATGGAAAATCTCCCTTACATCCCACCCTTACAGTGCAGGAAACAAAGTCTCCCACACCACCGCAGCGCTGCCACTGCCACTGAACTCTGAAGCAGGTTGTCCTTCCTCATATGAATTACAATTGCTGAAGGGCCTTGTCAGGAAGGAGGAAAATTTCACACTCAGCTACATCAGGCAGTAGTTACCCACTGCTTACACCACAGTTAATATGCAATAAAGAAGAAATCTCTGTCCCAGGACGTGACATTAGAGCTGATCAGTGCTAAAGCTACAGACCATAAGGACAGCTTCACACTTGCCTCAGCTAGTTCATGAATAAACATCCAATTCATTCAAATGAGTTCTATATTAACTAATTTAAATAATTTTCATTTTGCTTTGAATGGTAAACAGATCTATTCTGCCAGGATAGTTGAGTTTGCAATTCAAATTACACACCGATTTGTAATGAGAAAAATATAATTAATGGCAAAGCTTGAAGTAACTACAATTTTATTCCTTTGATTTCCTGTGGAGGAGGGGGTTGGAAGGTGAAGCTCACAGGCACACGTGCACTCACACCATCCTGCCATGAACCAAGACATTTTATTGCCACCTCAGGTATTCCTGATGTAGTGGCTGCACCATCACATGACAGGAGGACAGAACATGACTTGACATTTTACTCACAGGCTACAGGCACCATGATGCAACACTAACGTCACCCCATAAATAATGGTGCAGCAGTCTGTAAATTAATCAGCTTCCTTCCATTTGGATCATAAACAACAATTATTTGGCAGCTGCCTCTTAAAAGCTCTGTGTGTGCTGGACTTTAAATCAAGTTCCATTGATCTGCTGAACTGAACCAGCCCATTCTGTTGCATCGTGCTCCCATCTAATGAAATTCTTTGTCCCATCACTCTGCCATTCTCGTCTGGCACCACATTTATGAGACGAGCACCGATCAGTCCAACCTGACTCGTAAGCAGACACAGAGCATTGTCCCAGTGCTGTCATTCTGGCTGTTAAACAAGTCCATTCTGGCAACTCTGCTTTTCAACCAAAGCCTTCAGCTCCTGATTAAAACCGCAGCCTAATGACAGATAACCAGCCCTGGCCATGCTGTTTGCGTGCTCCAGCCAACAGATACGCTTCTTGCAATCAACATGTGCAGAACTGATCCCTTCAGAAATGGGTCCATGCAATTTGAAGCTGGTTTTTGTTTCTCCCACAGGTTTGACATCAAAAGAGTTCATAGAGAACATCAGTTTCTCTTTTACCCATGCATAGATCCTATGATCATAGATCCTATGATTCTGTAAGACCTGAAGGTTCAGATCCTCTTGGGCATTTGAGATGCCTCATTCCAAAGTATGAGCCAAGCTCTTAAACACTTAAATCTCTTTTGAAATAACAAACCATGCATTTAATTTATTCTTTCTGGGAATTACACTACGGCATTTTCAGCGAAGTTTATTCACTGAAAATGGGAGAGGGGGGGGGGGAACAAAAAAACAAACCCCAACAGGGCAATTGCCCAGATTTAAGACCCTGGTGTAGCATTACATCACCCACTGGAGGAGAAGGGATGTAGGACACACTGCACGCTTGCAGTCACTCAAGCAAGGCAACTCACACAGAGCGGCCACGACCCAAAGGGCACATTCCAACAGATCTGTGAAAAGCAGTTGCCTCCGGTTATAAGGGAATTGTTATTTTCTATTATGACATTCAGTAAGTTCTCTTACACCCCTGACCCTCACATTTTGAGATTTAGTCCGCAGCACTGTACACCTTTCTGGTAACGGTGACTGTAATCCACATAATAAAACGTAGTTTAAGAGGCCAGTAAAATGAAATACCTCACCCCTCTCACACCAGTTTGATTTACTGGTGCTAAGCCAAGAGATTTCTCAGCCATATTTACCTTCAAGACTTCTCTTTTTTTTTTTTTTTTTTTTTGTAAGCAGTCAATCTTGTGCTTATTCAAAACACACAGACCAGAACAAAAAGGTAGGTTTAGCTCAGAGTTGGGCACATGCAAGGCAGGAATGTCAGCTTTGATTCAGAGACTGTGTCTACAGCTCACTTCAGAGGGAAGTCAGGGAACACTTACTCCAGGAGAAATCCCCCATGGCACACAACTGGCACACGGACTGTTTTCAATGGCCACACGTAGCAGAAAGGGAAAGAGTAACTTCAGCAGCAGAACCCTTAAATGAGACTGTTCTTAAATGTATGCACAAGCTGGAGGCTGAACACTCATCTCTTCTTCCCTTGACCCAGAACGAATGGGATATATGGCAGGAATGCTCAGGAGCAGCACTGACAATATGCCTCTGCTTGGAGCTATGTAGCAGCAAGGATACACCACAGCTGCTCTGTTGATGCACACAGCATATATATATATATATTTATATTCTTATATACTGGGGATCAAATTGTATTATTAACAAACTGCTCCACATGGGCCACTCTGGAACCCACAACGCTTCCATTCACCTTTTGTGCCCCTAAGAGCTGCCAATCAGGACGTGCCCTAACCAACAATGACCAAATTCTGCTATCTTTAATCATGTTCATCTACCATTGGAATTAAAAGCTGCCAAAGTCAGCTTCTGATTTCAGTTACACCCAAACTGATCGTGCTTATTTTAGTTTGTTCTCACTCTTGAATTTCACCCCTCCTTCCCACAAGAACAGGACGGTTTTCTGCCCAAAGTGAAAATCACAGTGTCACAGTTCAGCAGTAAGAAGACAGCTCCCTACATAAGTGCCTTCTGTTGTTACCAACCAGGGCAAAAATGCCTTTGCTGGAGGCTGACTGGCAAACTGAATCCTGTGGGGACTGACCCTGCCCTCATCACCCAACACCAGCTGAGGACTTGGAGTGCCCATCCCAGACCAACCAGAAACGTGGAGATGAACCCACAGCCCAATACTGGAGCACGACCCTAACAGACCAGGCAGAACTCACCATCTGGAGGCATCAGGACCTTGTTGTTCTGCGTGCACCAACCCACGGGGTGCAGGTCTGCTGTCATCACGTCGCACCAGAAGTCTGCCCTGCGGTCGTCTCCGTAGCCGCAGTAACGGAGCAGCAGGAGCTGCCCACAGGTGGTGATGATCGTAGCCACCCAATACGTGTCTGGATTGCTCTTGTTGGCCACTTCTAATTTCATCCCTGGCTGGAAGCTGCTTTGAAGGCTGATTTCAACCTTGCAAAATGAGAAAGGCACGGTGTTACCTTTTCTGCTTTGCAGGGAGACCCCGCCCTCCCCTGGAAATGCCATCCTTAAAGAGCAGCCCTGGGATAGGACATGAGCTGATTGTGCTTCTTAATCCAACCACCTCTTTCTCCACCTGTCTGAGCAGTTCCATTCCTGCTTCACTGGCACACATCCCATCATGCAAGTCCCACAGGTTCCAAAGTGCAGGAGTGGTACCTTTGGGTGTACTACACCCAAGAGAGGACTGGCACCCATCTCCACTCCCTGAATCTCACTAATGCCTGGGAGACAACCAGTACAACTCAAATGAGGTTTCCTTTCCCACTGCACAGCTCCACCAGGCAAATCACAGGACACATGCAAGGTAGAAAGGCAGGTATGAAGCACCTCTAGGATTTAAGCCCAACTACAATAATTAGTCACATAACAACACTGAAGCACCTCTAGAGGCTTGACAAGCATCAAGGGCTGAATGCTGTACCAGGAGAGGACTTCCACTGCACCCATCCTCACCAGCTCAAGCCTCAACCAATTCCCCCTCCCAGCACCCTGGAAAATGAGGTATGACCTGTCACTTGAGTCACTGCCCTGCCATCTGATGAAGATGTCACTTCCATTTATCTCAGCAGTGACAGGTCATCTCTAACTTGCTTCAGGACACTGGAGATGCCAGTGCATCTCTTTTGGGACACTGCTGATGAACACCAGGGCCTGCTCTAGCATAACCTATGTTCCAAGGACCAGTGGCATGCTTCTAGCTGTGGTTAATAAAGAAGAGGTGGATGCCAGTTCATTGCTCAGGTGCCAGCCTTGTCTTCATGAAACAATCCAAAATGTAACCTGTTACTCCCTAGGATGTGTTATAGGACGGGTTCTTACAGGTTTCTTAGAATCTTATCAGCTACTGAAACCAGAGGGATTGTAAGTCAGGGTAAGCCTGTCTCTGATTGACTTCCAATTGCAATGGCAGGTTAAAATGACTCTTTTACTCACAAAGATAAATATAACATGGTCTACTTGGTCAGCTGAGGGTTTCACAGACGTGGGAATGCCAAACTGCTGAGAAAACACTCCTCTGGCCCATCAGCAGTAATCCCTCACTCATCCAACTTCGGCTTCTGACCCCAGGCTGCCCAACCAAACCCATTTATCATTTGCAGGTGGCAGCCCTCCATGTGCCTTTCCTTGTGCAGGCACTTCCAGCAGAATCAATGCCCCGAGTCACAGAAAGCTCCAAGGGACCTCTGGACGTGCTCTAAGACTGAAGGTGGTCTGTGACATTCACTGCTTTACTCAGTGCTAAGACAGGATCTCAGCGATGCTCAGGGTCCTCATAAATAATCCAGGTCCAGACTGGCCCACGTCCCAGTAAAAACTGGATCTCCTGGCCTCCTCCCAGTACAGGCTGGCAGCTGCAGCTCAAAGCACCTGAGCCTGCAGAGAGTGATCCATTTGTTGGTTTTCTCCCTGTGCTCACCGTAACACCAACGTGGTACTCTGGAGGCAAGGGACTTGTGACTGGAAATCACGTCAGGAGTGGGATCAGAGAGAGATAATATAATCCTCTCTGACAACTTTCAGGTTCCTGGCTAGATCTTTTAGGATCAAGTTTCAGATTGTGAAGCACAGCCACAAAGGACTGTTCCCAGCACCGACTTGTCCTACGCTGACATTCCCAGGATTGAGGTGCTGTGAGACACCGCAGTCAGCAGGATCAGCAGGATGAGCTGGGCATCTCCACACAACTGAAGACATCCTTAAGGGCTTCATGAAGCACCAAACTTTCTGCTTTGGGCCAGGAGCAGAAATCTGGGACAAGATGCTCTCTGCAGACAGCTGCTGGATCAAGAATAAACTCCACAATAAACATTGCCCTGTAATCCTCCAGTTTAGAGAATTATGGTCCTTCACCCTGCAGTACTCCACTCTCGTTAAAATGAAAGCAAAATAGGGAATGGAGGACTGCACAGGTTTTTCAGATCTAAACAAAAGAGGGGTTTTTCCATCCCAGCAGCTCCTTAGCCCTACAAAACAAGCCACAAAATCACTTGGAGACAAAGATGGTTCGACCAGATCATCTCCAGAGGTCTCTTCAAATGCTGCTTGTGCTGGCTTTGTGCACAGAACTGTCACTACCACAGCTGTCCATCTGCTCCATGTTCACCAAGGAAAAGCAGCACCTGGCCAAGCCCCTGCTTCCCACACTTCTGAGACAGCATCTCCAGGCACAAGGCTGAGAGATGGTTTCCTATGAGCCACACTGAACTGTAGTGCTGAGTGACTCTGCCAGTCAGTAAATGAGGCATTAAAAGGAGCTTTGGAGAAATAAGAAAACTCCTGTGAGATGTATCTCTACAGGCTGGCATGGACAACAATGAATGTAGAGGGGAAAATAGGTGAAGAGAAAGAAATGAGTGCATTATAAGCAAAAGGAGAGCAACACAAGCCCTCAAAAACGGAAAATTTGAACCAAAGGCAGAAGAGAGGGGCACAGACACAGAACTCCAAGCTGTGACTGCAAACACAGCAGGGTCACCTAACATCAGCTTGGGGATTACTCCCGCTCAGGTTGTCACAGGTGTAGAGGGACAATTTCTCCCCAAAATTGTCAGACTCCACTACAGTTCTCTGGGGAGCCCCTGAAAACCAGAAGAGGGAACGTGTACAACACCCACGAGTCTCAGAGGAAGCACGTACGTGTTTGAAGGAGGTGTGGGGAGCAGCACTGGCTCCTGTTTCCTCCAGGAACTCGTCCCAGTTGAAGTCCGCGTCCTCAATGCTGGAGCCCTCATCTGTTCAAAAGAAAAAAAAAAAATTAAAAAAATAAAAAAATGAGAGAAAGAGAAGCAGCCTAAAGCACAGCCAAAGAAGGCAAAAGTTGTGTCAAAGAGTTCAGGGTGAGAATAGCAACCAGTGTAAACATCAACAGAAGGGAAAACAGAAAGCTTGCTTTAAGGATCTGTGTTTTGACCAGCTCTTGCTGTGCCTTCAGCAGACTCCGGGGCTTTAGCAGCCAACACTGAGACCAGAAACGACTCTGCTTCCATGGCAGTGGGGGCACAAAAACTGTCATACACTGCAACAGGCACTTGTGCTCTTTTATTTTGCATTTGGTGACTCTCTGGCTGCGAGGGAGGTGGCTGCCTGCCCGCTATCACCGAGGTGCGACGTCCCTGTGCCCTCAGAGTGGCTCCCCCAGCACTGGCAATTACAGCAGTGCCCCAGGGATAAATTACAAGGTGTTCCTGTTGGCTGAGCCATGTGCAGACCACACACCCCAATCCCTGGGGTGAGGGAGACCCATTTTCACTCCTGCCACCCTTCTTCTCCTTCCTCAGCATCGCTCCACCCATAAATCTCACATAAAACCCCCCATGCCTCCCTCTTCCCCCAAGACTACAGCTGCTTTCCCCAAACCCCCCAGCACACCTCACTAGACCCCTACAGCCTTCTTGCTCCCTGCTCCCCTTCAGATTTGGGGCTCTGCACCCTCTCTCCCCCACCCACACCACTGGCCCACACAATCCCTCCCCACAGGAAGGGCTTGACATGACCACTCTTTCTTTTCTTTCTTTATAACCACACTGAGCAGAGCCACGGCCCCAAACCATCACTGAAACGCGCACTGCAATAATTAAAAATAAATCTTCTTTCACTTACAGAAAATCAGCCAAATCTGATTGTTTTCATTTTGTTCCCAAGCAATCTCGCAAGCCCAGTTTCATCCCCAGAGCAAAAATATTTACAGTCTAGCAATGAGCTCTTTGCAATAAGCATTTATCAGGCAAACTCTGCGAGACCCTTTACCTGCCCAAACATTCATCAGCGTGGTCATGATGTAATTAAAGTGACTCATGACAAACTGAATTAAGAACCCTCCCCAGACAGTTTTATGAAGAAAAAGGCAGTGTTAATTTATTGCAATTATTGCTACAGGTCTCCAGTTTCCAGGACCAGAGAAAATTATGTTGTGCAAGGGGAGTCTCTCATTATTAAAAGGGGAAGACACAGTTTTTATTTGCTGCCTGTGGCACCAGACCCACGTAGGTGAGGGGGGAAAAAAGGGGCTCAGAAGAGGGTTTTTGAGATAGAGCTGGTGGAGGGCAAAGGTCTTTCTGGGAGTTCAAACCTGAGCTGTCAACACTGTTAAACACTTGCATGCTGCTGCATCAAGTCTGACTCCTTGCCCTAAACTCAAATAATCTGCTTAAAGATGGAGATGCAGTGGGGGCACAAAAAAATCAACATTTACTCCTGTGATAAAGAGGCTACCAGATGACTCTTCAACTCAGCAAGAAATAACCCAACTCCATGATTACAATCCAAAAATAGACTAATTCAATGCAGAATAAAGAATGGGCTTTGTTTTAATTTTGCAATCACTGCAGAAAACCTTCAGGCACAGAACCTGGCTCTACTTGAGATATCTGACCCAGAATGAGGGGTTTGTTCAACCTTGACTGAATGATAAGCCACAACTTAACCACAAGGTAGGAGCTTGGTGGAAAAATTCTGTATCATGCAGGCAGGCAATTTAGATGAACAGGGATATTTTTCAGCCTTCATGCCTGCAACCCTGCAGAGTTAATGTTATAGAGAAGAGCTGGGTGCAGAGATTTCAAAGGCTGAGCCTCTAAAACCAAGTATGTTAGTCCATCAGGAGATGGGCAGATATGATTATCCATTCCAGGCTTAAAATTGCTTAAGCAACTTTTCACCCTGAGCACAACCAACCCGCATCCCACCAAAAGTCAGAAGCACCCGACATGAAAGGCTTAAAGTGCATCATCCCCTCTGCCTCCTCACTCCCTGCTCCTGCCTCCATCTGTGTCTGTGGGGTTGGGATGGGCTGCTGAACAACCCCAAGTGCATCTCCACCTCAGGACATGGACAGGACTTTCGGAACAGGCTGCCTGGGGCAGTGGTGGAGCCACCATCCCCAGGGGCATTTAAAAGGCACACAGATGTGGCACTTGGGGACATGGCTTAGTGGTGACCTTGGCAGTGCTGGGGGAATGGCTGGACTCAAAGTTCTCAGAGGTCGTTTCCAACCTGAATAATTCTGTGATTCTATGACTGCCAGGTCAGCCCTGGGCTCTCTTCTCTCCTGCTCAGACACTTCAGAGCATGAGCCCTTTCCCTCAGCCCAGGATTCTCTCTGTACTCTCAGTTTTTATTCCTGATTTTGCTCTAAGTTCCTGTGTGAGTCAAGGCAAGTCTCTCCTTCAGCAAATCCCTCCTTTTCTCCAGCCTTCCTCAGCAGTCTTACAGGAAAGATTCATTCCACAGAGCGGTGGGAGCAGAGGTTTTTAGTCCATTCAGTGCATAATCTCCAGCCCTTGCAAGGAACAATGTCTCCAGGGGGGTCAAAGTCTTCTCCAAAATTTGGCAAAAGCTTTTTAATAAATATAACTACATGCTAGTTATGGATGCATCAAGTCCTGCTGTGCTTCACAACCTTATTAACCCTGACCTACTCTGCCATGGGCCAGCACAGAGACACTCACTGGCAGCTTCTTTCACATGCTGTCCAGCAAAACTCTCAATAGCACCTGTTTAACAAAATATCACCCCGATCTCTCCTTTCTAAACCCAAATAAAGAGGCTTCAAGGCCCGGAGGTGAGGCAGAGTGAGAGCTGCAGCCTTCCCTCCCTGTCAGCTCATTCCTCTCTGACACATCACCAGCCTGGCTCCTCTACCGTGTTTTATCTGCAGACTTTATCAGGAAATTACTTTTACAAGGTCTGTAAAAATAATGTCAGCGTACTCATTTATCACAGCATCAGTGGTTTATTTTCCTTCCTTTCACCACAACGAATTTTGAAGGGACTGTATGTTTTCGAGATGGTTTTTTAATGGACTTTGTTCCGTGCTGGAATTCTGGCAGGGAGGCATCCACAGCAGACACAGCGTGGCACAGGGATGAGCCCAGCCCGAAGGACCCAACACCACCCACACATGCAACAGGGCTGCTCACAAATCTCCTCATCCACCAGGAAAACCCAACTGCTGAGGAGCACAGGACACCCTGAAAGGTGATAAATCTGGCATTACACCTGTTTTACATATCAGCTCCCTTTCCAATTATTGGTACTTAGGTCCGGAGCTTTTTCTTAATGAAGGAGTCAAGGCTGGCTGGTTTACAATACGGTGATGTATAAACAAGCCCAGGATGGCAAATAAAATCAACAAGTCATTATCTGCAAGCCTCTCAATGGCTTTAAAGTGCTCATGCATTGACACTATAAAAATGCAACTGTTCCAGCTGTTAACAGCCCCCTGGGATGTTTGGCTGTGGGAAAAAAAGGGGATAGAAGACCCAAATCCTGTGGCTCCAGAAACACAGATTTTTTTTATTTTTTCCCAGGCTTCACTGCAGGAGAAAGTATTTAAGGCAAATTGCTTTGACATCTTATTTATAGCACCTAGACACACATACGTGACTTTCTGAGTGAACAAAGAACTGAAATGATTTAGTAGTTAAAACATCAGGTGTGGGGAGAAGGAGGCACACAGACACCTCATCAACCACAAACCTCTGGCACAGCCTTGGGAGAGCCATCAAAATCCTTATCCCCACAGAAATTCAGGCATTGCAGGCCAGCTCTTCTCATTCCCAAAAAAAGGTCTATGGTTAGCCAACTGAACCTCATCATAGAGGCTTCTATCTCTCTACCACAGCTAAAAATAGATCCAGTGGTGACTAGATCAGCCTAGATGTGTCCACTCTGGAAATCCAAGGATCTGGTGTCCAAGGAAACAGGAAAATCACTGAGCTGCTACAAGAAGTGAAGAAACTGAAGGCTGGGTGGCCAAATTTCTGACATGCTGAGGGAGAAGCAGGGAAAAGCTTGGCATCAGAAGGCAAGTAGGTTAGGTCTAGCCATACTGTACTTTTCCATCATACGACACAGTCTCCTCCTGTTAAGGCTGGGTATGGAATGTTAAAGCACCTAATTCCACCAAAAATCACCAGAACGTAGCATCCACTTTTCTGTATCTATCACAAATATATGCACAAATTTAGCACAGCAAATCCTCAGCTTCAGGAGCCCATACCACTACTTTACAAAGCATCCTGTCATTCTCACGAGCACAAGGACAACATCTGACCTCTGGCCCTCCTCTGGCTGGTCTAGTGTTTGTGAAGCCCCCTTCACCTGAAGCACTCCAAAAAACAGTGAAGGAAAGGAGGGGGAAGGTCAAAACAAAAGAGAAATGCTGCAATTTCTGAATGTTTGTCTCTCTTAACCACAAAACTTTAACAAAATAAGAAATGATGGGGAAGCTGGGAGAACACAATATGATGCCTTGGGAAAGGTTTTCCGTGGCTTTTTGTTTAGATTTTGAATAGCTGATACATATTGCTGGAGAGATCCAGAAGAAGAAGAGCTCCTATTCCCCATCAATCACAGGACACAGTCCAATCTGTAAGACTCAAAAAAGGCCTTGGAGCTGTACAACCATTCCCAACGCCTCCCTGGCTCCCAGCTCTACCTGTGATGAGCTGCAGCAGTGAGAAGGACTCGTGGAGGGGAAAGGGAGCTCACCTGAATCAAACTGCTCCCCGTCGCCGTTGGCCGGGCTGGGATCCTTTTCTGGGGAGAGGTGCTGCGTGTCTCTCATGCTGGCAATGAAGGATGCCCTCGTCTCCATGGCTCAGAGGAAGAGGCTTTGCCCTCCTAATTCATCCTGCAGCAAAGAGGACAAGCTAAAAGAAAAATAAATAAAAAAAAAAGCAGTGAGTGATTTATTTTACACCAACCCATTCCCTCAGCCTTTCCCGAGGGTTTTCATGTCATCCCATCTGGATATAGTTGGAATAAAAGATCTTAAATGCCTTTTCCAGCCTGAACAATTCCATGACGCTCTGATGGTGACCATTCCATCCTGCTCTTGCCTCCAAGCTGAAGCTGGGGGTGGATGAAAACCACAAAAAAGGACCTTAGTGGCAATAATATCAACAGCAACAGCAAAAATGATGACAACAGAGAAGATAGTAAGGTAATAACAGCATCCAGAGGCTTCATATCTCAAAGTTCCCTCCAGCTCCCAATGCCAACAAGAGAGAGAAGGATCAGCCCACAAGGCAGCACAACCCATGCTAAAAATACAAAACAAACAAACCAAAAAAGGCAAGAACCACCTCCACCATCTTCCACCCATTTCAGCCCTTGATTTCCAGCTTTTTGATGGCTAACATTGTGTGAGATATCTCACTCCACAAATATTCAAACTTCCAAAGGGGGACATCAGTGATAATGAAAGAGAGGAAACACTGAAGCAAAAATACTCACAAGAGAGGGACTGGAGTAACTCCAGAAAATAAAACTGAGCATGCAAAATGCAGATACCCTCATGAAATAGCGCTGGCTGCAACTGTTTATTGAATGAAGACTGACCAAAGGTAACTGTTCCAGTTTTAACACGCAGGGTAGCAAATACTAACTCATTTTAAATTGGGTTATGGTAGCAGCGGAGATTCTTCTAGAAGGAATGACCATAGTAAACTCAAAGTGGAATAAAAACACACAGAAATGAAAAACTACATGAGAAAGGGCATCCAGGCTGACCAGACCCTGCATCAGACACCAGGCTAAATGAGAACTTTATTTCCAGCCACAGGAAGCCACCAGACAAGCAATACCCCGAGACACACCCTTAGGAGTAGATTAAAAAGAACTCCAAAGTGAGCTTTTCAGTAAAACTCTGAGATGCCGATGAATTACGAGATGTCAAAGCACAGCTGAATAAGAGAAGCCAAGAGCTGGGGTTATGGGCACAGAGGGAACCACACAAGATATGCTAAAGCAAAGACAGGCAGTAGGGAAGGTGTGTGTCCAGAATATCTGATGGGGAGGACTGGTCCTGCTTATTAGAGGAGCCTCCAAATCCTGCAGGACAGAGAGGACTGTGCAGGACAGAGAGGACCAGTGCCAGATGCTCTGCAAAACGTGTGACTAAAAGTAGGAAAGAAGTTTAGTGCCAGAGGCCAGGCAAAGCAGGATGTAATAAGACTGTAAAAATAAATGGTATTTTTTCAACTTTTACTACTCTGGAGGCATATTCTAGGAGACTAGATATGATGGTTATAAAATAGAAAGGAGGAGAGTGTTCTGCCACGGATTTCTCACTCCCAGTTTTTAAGGCAGCTCCAGTGGCAATTTAAAAGAAGAAATGGACGTGTGTGAGCAGTTATAGTGGAACTGAAAAGGATGAGGAGCACATCAAGTGTTTGCTATCCATTAACTGGACCATGGTGGGACTGTCTGCTGGAGCAATCACAGCTGCAATTAAACCGTGCAAAAACCACGGGTGTTCCACAAAAGAATCACTGGTGGAAGCAAATTACCAAGGCAGGTGATTCAACCCCCACTGAAGGTTGTTCAGGCAAAGATAGAAATTTGTGTTCCCCACCCCAAAGGAATCTGCTAATGAAAGAAGAAAAAGTATTTTTAAAAAAGGAAGATCAAAAACCAGCTCAGAGCAATACGGCTGTTGGTCTCTTCACAAAGTGCTCTTTAAAGTTATCCATAAATACGACCCTTTTCCCACTGCCATGGCCACTACAGCACTTCATCTTTATTCTTTGTTGACAGGAGACTTGCTAATGAATTAAGTGAATTACAGACTCCGAGCGTTCTGAGCGCAGCTAACCTCAGAACATACACATCACTCATCCCCAGTGTATATTAGGTTTCAATTAACCATGAAACTAGAAGCAATCAGTTTACTGAAAGTCAAAAAAAAACCTCACTTCTCCTTTGGTAGAGAACACTTCCGTAAATATCATTAATAATAAATTAGTTAAGTATCAGGATTTTTTTATCAGGGCTTGTTAAATGTGAGAGGAGGAGACATGCCAGCTGAAGCTAAACTTTGGGTGGATGTGGCTGTTTTCATTTTTGCCTGGGACCAGACAAGGATGGAAGGCAACCTGGGTCTACCAAAAAAATTCACAGAATGGAGAGAAACAGATTAATTTAAACACAACAAATCCATCATCTTAAAGTGAGCTCAGGGCTAACAATATAAATACCAAGAAGAAACATAATCCTCTTGGTATTGTAGTTAAATCTCATGATGCTTCTATGACGCTGATAAAACAAAGTTACAAGCTGATAAAAAGCTGAAGGTGTCCAATCAGACAACAACAGTATTTGCCTTTTTTTTTTTTTACACAGCCAAGCCCCAAATCTGCCACCAGACCCATGGGAGGGACTCAAACCCCTGGATCATGGAATTTCCCATCAGAAATGGAAAATGTACGGGCAAACCACCTGGTTTTGCCCCAGGTGTCTGCAGCACAACTGGGACCCATCCTTGGCAGCCCCATCTGGGGCTGGGTTGGAGCCACTTCAACTAAAAGGGGGCAGTGCAGAATCTCTGAGGCACATTCAGCAACATCATCAACACTTTTGGGTTTTTTAACCCTATTTTAATGTATTTTTTGCTTAAGCTATGGACAGCTTACTGGTTTTGAGACGTCAGGTCGAGAGCATCCACATCCCAAGGACACTGGATCCATCAGAGGCCACAGCTTGGCTTATTTTGGGAACAACAAGTTTACAAGTTGGAGTAGGAGAGCACTTCAGTATTTTCCCAATACCACGTGACAATAAGACCAAACTCTTATGCAAACACCACCTACAAAACAGCTCTGAGCTTTAGTGTTGATATAACTAACTAGCAAAGAAAGCTGACACAGGGTATTAATTTTTCACTTCTTATTAATTGCTGCTAATTAACACTTCAAACAGGAGTCCCCAGCCATACTGTTAACAGTAGCACACTGGCTGGCCTGCAATCATCCACATTACACAAGCAGCACACACCACTGTACTCCAATTCCTCTGCCAGTGTGAAATCCACTGGAAACCAAATCAAGGACCAAAAACCACACTGCCAGCTTGGGAACAAGGTGATGGGAAACAGCATCAAAAGAGGCTCAAGGTGACATTACAGCAGGCAGGAGCACAAAGGAAAATTCTATGAAATGCATTTGAAAGAGAAGGAAAGGGGGGGAGTTGCCTGGTTTCAGATCCCTTGCTCATTGTTTCTGCACAGTGGTGGTTCAGACTGATCTGATTCTTCCCCCCACACAGCTCCCATTCCCCCGGTATTTAATTCAGATCCAGGCTCTTAACTCACAGGCAGGAAAGCAATATAATAAAGAATCTCTTTTATTTCCTTCTTCCCACGGCTGTCAGTCTCAGCCCTGCCTTTATCTCCAACGTGCTGCCTTGTCATCTGTATCAATATTGGCTCTTTGTACAGGCGCTGGCATTGGCTTCCTCGCACCATTTTACATTTCTCATCTCCCGTCAACTCCATCCTGGTTTTTCTTCCTTTGGAGTAACTCCCTGTAGGGAGAGGTCCCTTATCCACACACAAATCCAGCACCCCTAGGGCTCTTCCTTAAAGTTACTCCTGAAAAACTTACTTTCTCCCTCCAATGCACTCTTAGTTAATTGGGAGTGACACAAGAAGGACAAAAAAGACTCTGCATCCTTTAAACCTCTTGCCTGAATAGCGAACCAGGTGTGCCAATGTAATGCTGAGTCCTGAAAGGTGGAGAAATAAACTCCACTGCTTTCCCAGTGAACTGGGATTGATTTTGGCCCCTCCAAAACCCAGCAACAGACATTGACTGGAGATGGTCCCACCTCTCAGCACAGTGACACCTGAGAGTGGCTGCAGGGCTGCAGCGTCAGAGAAATCACAGAACGTCCTGTGTTGGAAAGGACCCACCAGAATCATCGAGGTCCAACTCCTGGCCCTACACAAGACAACCCCAAAAATGCTACCCTGCGCCTGAGAGCATTGTCCAAACACTTGCTGAGCTCTGTCAGGCTTGGTGCTGTGACCACTTCCCTGGGGAGCCTGTTCCAGTGGCCAACCACCCGCTGGGTGAAGAACCTTTTCCAAATATCCAGCCTGAACCAAGCCAAGAAAAATCATGTCCAAAGGATGACTGAAGTGGTCCAAGTCAGCCACCTGAAATTCAGATGAGATGAACAACCCTCAGGGGGTTCCTGTTCTTGCACAGGACCTGCTAAGATTTTAAATATGCAAATTCCCCAGCAGACAAGCTAAATCAGAGTCATGGAACGGTTTGGGTTGGGCCATAAAGATCATCCAGTTCCAACCCTGCTGCTGTGGGCAGGAACCCCTTCCACTAGAGCAGGTGAAGGGAGATGCTCAGATGCCACGTGGTATCCTGTTCGTGCAGCAGGATGAAGGGGATCTCATCCCTGTGGGACATGATCCAGGATGCACTGCTAGTGGCAGCCTGCCACCACATTTACATCCCTGAGCATCTGCACAGTGCAGTGCAAGCTCATTCAGAAGGGCTACTGAACACATCAACTAACAGTTTTACCTCCTAGAAAAAGGGCCTGTCTCTCCTCTCAGACAAAGTACCAGTTGGAAACCTTTTAAGGACCTTTTCTTCCGAATTCCTGTGAGGGTTTTTTATTATTTATTTGAGAGCTTCACTCGCCAAATGTTTTCACTTGTATCAAGCGACAGTTTCTCTTTCATACTGCAGACCCCACAGGATTTTAATAAGGGAAATTTACTGCTTTGAACAGCTCTGTATTGTACTCTGGGGTGGAAGAAACAAATCCCATGCACTCTGGAGAACCAGGAATGTTCACAATACTCAAATACATAAAAAACAGCTGAATTGAGAAAGACTATAATCTGTTTTCCATGTTTTTGGTGGACTGAAGAAGGCAGCTTGGTTTAAACGGCAGGGAGGGGACATTTGATTTGGGCAGGAGAAGAAATCATTTATAATTAATCTGGTGAAGAAGTGGGATACACTGCGGGAAGGGCACAGAGCTTTGATTTTCACAGGAGTCAGGATGCTGATCTGTCCAGAAACTGATCCTGGTAGAGTTAATCCTGCCCTGGGGTAAGGGATGGTCCATCCAAGGCCCCTTCCAGCCCTCCTGCTCCAGCCATTTAACAGGGCTCATCTTTCTGCTCTTCAAGTCAGCATTCGTGCAGCAGCAGCAAATAAATTAGTAAGCCCGGAGGGAAAAACATGCAAAAACAGCAAACTAGGGAACCACCAGAGGAGGGAAGGTCTGGATGGTCCATCTCAAAGTCAGAGAAGGACAGGAACCAAACTTGTCTGAAAGCACATCGTGGAGAAGGGATTATGCAAGGTGGTGGCAGCCCCTGTAACTCAGCTGGTCCTTGCTCTCCTCTCCTCTTGCACTGGTGCCAAAAGCTTCACACTTTTGATGCCAACAGAGACAAACCTGTTTCACAAAGCAATTTTCTCATCCTCCCTACCTGGCACGCTCCCGAGTCCGGGATACGCACAGAGATAAATGGTAGTAAGATAAGATAACAGAAAGTAAAATAAACCTAATTAGAGACTCTTAACTTCTTTACAACAAAAAGCCCTGCAGTATTAAGAAAAAAAGAGAGAGAGATGACAGGCAGACACCCAGCCTTGGGTACGTATCCCTCTAAGAGCTGTCCTGTGTGTAAATAAAACCTAAGGGCCCAGAGATGGACTTCCAAACCAAAACCCACCACAAACTTCTCTGAGGACTAGAGCAAACCTCAAAAATTTAAGCACTTTTGGATTACATTTTCCTTCTCCTGAGTGAGCTGGATGTTTTACAAGCAAGGGCAAGGAGGCATTGCTGCCTCATCTGTACTCCTGCCAGCACCCCTGTGAACCCTGGACATCCCCCCCACCTTCAGCACCCCATGAAGCACATGTGCCAAGGAGAGGGAGGTCACCACATACTAATATTTCCTGTTTCCTGCTGTTCTGTCACCTCACAGGTGTCTGTCACCTTCTCCACGACTCAACAGGCAACTTCCACGACGCCGCTTCCCATTTTGGTAAAGCACTTCTAACCCGTGTTAAGCACCCAACATACCCCAACTATCTGGAAATATGGAAGTATTTAAATCTGGGCATCTTCTAAAGCTCTCAGCTGAACCAGGGCCATGAGGAAGATTGGGGCAATGTCCTCGATGCCCTTTACAGCAGGAAAAAGAACTGCAAAGAAGAAGCACAGGAACAACCACGTGCAGCACTCTGTCTTCTCCAACCTCTGTGTTTGAAACAAAGCTGAAACCAGGAAGCCTTTGAGATGGGTAACTTGAAGACACAGAGCTGCTTTATCATCCTGAGACATCTAATCTCCTTAGGAAAAATCACAGAACAGAGTCGTTTGGGCTGGAAGGGACCTTAAAGATCGTCGAGTTCCAACCTCCATCATCTGATGCTTAACACCAGCCACATGGACCAAATTAATCAGCCAGACCCCCTGAGCAGGACCAATCAGCCCAGCCACAGAAGTCACCCAGCAGCAAACACAAAACACTGTTTTCATGGACTTAATTTAGAGCCCAGTTCGGAAGTCCCTCATCAACCAAACTCCCACTGTCCAGGGCAATCACTTCTGCCTTCTATGCCTTTGCAGCAGTCAGAGCGATTTTCAATTAAAAAAAAAAAAAATACAAGATGCAAACCAGAATCCAGGAAACATCTGCCATCTGATTCCAACACTTTTTAGGAAAAAAATGACATTTTGTATCTTGGCACTGTTTGGTTCACTTACACCCCTGTCAGTGCTTTACACCCAGAAGCAGCTTCACTGACTGGCAGGATCTGCCAAAAAAAGAAGAATTAAAAAAAAATCCAGCCCTCACAACCATCCCCAGCCACCTCACGGTACAACAGCAGGAAGAGGAGGACCCTTCCCTTGGCCAAGCACATGTGAGGGCAGCCAGCAGACCCCTGCCAAGGTCTACCCAGAACCAAATTGCACAAGACATTTTATCTCCTAGAGTCCTACAAGTCACATTTACAGGGCTAATTCCACCCAATTTCTCCAAGGAAAAACAAACTGGATTCCCTCTCATCTGAATGTAAGAACTGCTGCAAAACATCCAGATTTAATGCCCCACACCACCATCCCCACAAAGCATCCTGGAGTCTGATCTTAACACTTGCACTGAGCTCCCACCCTGGGCCTTGCTCAAAACACCTTCCAAGAACCAGTTAATTTTTGCTTTCTCCTGAACTTTCTTTAAAGGTGTATTTTTAATGCACCCAGGAGAGCTATGGCTTTCTACCCAAAAGTCTCCACAAGGCACTTATGACCCTTTAGACTTCAAGGATGCTCAGCCCGTGGTTGTCCTGTCTAATCTCCTACACTGCAGGGGCAAGCGTAACGTCACCTCCTAGATCTTAGGAGGGAATTCCACTTCCTTGCCAAGCAAATAAATGCAAAACTTTCTAATTAACTTAAATCCAAATTGGGTCTCAGAACTTCACCCAGAAGAAGAGGGCTCCTCTGCACAGCCACCCAGTGATGTTAAGAGTATTAGTCATGAAAGCAGGAATTGGGAGTAAAAATAGCAAGGATTCTGCACATGCCTTTTTTTAAGCCTCACACCTACTCAGAATTGATCTCTGGGTCAGCTGTCAAGAACTGCTTGGGTTTGGGTTTTTTCCTTTCTTTTTATTACTATTTAATTTTAGAGCAACACTTCTGATTCATAAAAATGAGAGTACACTGTGAACACATTTTCCAAATCAGCTTTCACAAGAATGCTTTGTTGAGGTCTTACAAAAGGCCAATCTCAAAATAAACTTTTTCAGGAGGTTTTAAATGTCAGTGACAAAGTCTTGGCTCTTATTTCTGCGTTTCCTTATTTTGCAACTCAAACATTTTTAACCATTGTAGGAGTCATACCCCAAGACAAAGAAAATACAGGAAAGAGAAATCTTTTGGCAAAAAAACCGCATGGGATTGATTTGACAGGTTTCATCAGGGTCTGTCATGCAAAGATCAACAGTTTCAAATGATGAGTTTTAAATATTGACAAGGTGCCATCAGCTACCCTAATCCTAAAAGAACCCTGCTCCCAGGGACCAGATGTTACAATGAGAGAACAAACTCGTATTTCAGGTGGCATCACTGTTATCAACAGCAACAGCATTTCATTTTCAGCACTGCGGACCCGGCTGCACCATCTGATAGACTCTGCATCAATATTCATAGTAATAAAATACTTCTGATGCTTTCAAGTCATCTAAAACATGGACCCTGTGGTCACCACAGTAATTTTTTTTCTGTGAACCTTCATGAACACACCTCTGGCTCCTCTGCTTCAAGTTTTGTCACAAGTTTTGAAGTTTTCCGCAATTCCTTTACTCTGTCACTTGGACACAGTCCGGGACCAGCCACCTCCTTCAGCCATCATTGTCCCTGTAAACCTCCCTGTAAACCTCTCCATGCCTCTGCTTACCCCACACCAACATCAGTTTAACCAGTGAAAAGTCCTTGAAGACTCACAGAAACACAGAATGGTTTGGGCTGGAAGGGACCCTAAAGATCACCTCATTCCAAGCCCCTGCCATGGGCAGGGACACCTTCAACTAGAGCAGGTTGCTCCAAGTTCTGTCCATCCTGGCCTTGGACACTTCCAGGGATCCAGGGGCAGCCACGGCTTCTCTGGGCAACCTGTGCCAGGGCCTCACCACCCTCACAGAGAAGAATTTCTTCACAACATCTGTTGGAGAAATAAGATGGCACCTTCTCTCCCATGTTCTGTCCTTCAACAAGGTAACATCACTTCCCCTCACTCATATCAGACCGGCATCCCACGGCTCTGGAAGGCCAGAAACAGTGACCCAAAATACACCAGCTCCGCACAGCACAAGCCAAGAGTGGGAGAAAAACACACCCAGTCTAAAGTGTTGGCAATTGTGGTGTTTACCCTATTTCTAGTAACACTTCCATAAAGCTTTAATAAATGCTTCATTAAAACATCAACTGTCTGTCCAGCCAGTCAATTATCACTTATAATCACAGCTATATAACTATATACTGTCTTCTGCAGATGTTCTTGCATCTGTGCAAAACACTCTCCACCTCTGCCACATGGAACATCTGTTGAATATTTGCAAATGTTTTCTCAATATAGAACTGAAATAACATTGTCTTGCATGTAATGTGTTTACTGTCCCACTACCCTGTGCACCCCTTAAAAATCCAAAGGTATTTCCTTGCTGTGTACAAGGCACCAATCTCTCAACAGCTCTTTGCTGCATTTATTTAAATGGCTTTTAGATTTTCACTTAGTAACAGATTACACCGAGCCTCCATCTTATCGCAGGAGTTATTAGGACCTAATCCTTTATAAGCACTGAAGTTATTAGACTTGTGAGGATATTTTCTTCCCTTTCATAAATAATCTGTTGGAGAGAGGGGAAAAAAAAAAAAGAGTAGGAAAAAAAGCCACTTGCATCCCTGCTCACCCAGGCAACAGTGCCAACCCCAGAGAAAGAACCTGCCTCACCTGCCCTTACTTTGCCACCAGCAAAGGAAATCAAATTTGTTTTCACCTAAAGGCTTCCAGGGCGGGAAAACAAATTGCACTAAATCCCAGCCAGCACCTTTCTCTGCCACTGCAGAAAGAAACTCCTTGGAGAAGGTTTGCCCCAGGTTTAGAAGGATCTCCAGAGACCTTTTCAAATCCCCTCCATTTCCACATCCCCATCACACAACCAGGTGAAGCTGCTCCTCTGCTCAGACACCAGGTCACCACTCTGCTACCACACTTTCTTCCACACAGCACCAGGGGCACAAACTAATTTTAGAAGCTGTCCTGTCCAAGGGACAGCAAAGTTGGGGATGGGGAGAAGCATGGGAAGCAGAGAGGGAAGATACCTTCCCCTTTTGCAATGGCTCCATCCCTTCCTACCCCACATAAAACCCCACTGCAGCTCTTGGATTTTGCCACCCAAACCCCACCACAGTTTGATAACTGCCCTCCAAGCCTCCCTGCTTATAATGAATGCCGTTTTCTCCTATTTTGATAGGAAATCACAATGTCACCCCCATCTTCTCCTCTGCCCCCGCTCCCGACCACCATATTCTGTGATGTGAGTTTGCTGGATCCCTGAGCCAGCTTGGTCCTGGCACGGGCTGGATAAAGGAGGAGGAGAAGGGGTGGGTTGATGGATCAGAGCCCTTTTGGAATGGGAAACTTCACCCTGCACCTTGACAAGGTGGGCAAACAGCATCTCCCAACTGTTCCTGCTAAATAAAAATCACAGCGAGGTTCTGGGGAGCATCTCCAAGAGGCACAGGGAAATGAGCAGCAGATCAGCTCTTCAGCCACTCCTGGATTCTCCCTGGCTGGTCCATCCACACCCAGGCACTGACAGCCGGCGAAGCTGGAGCATCCCACTGCCTCCCGCACTTCGCAACACAAATGCTCCGAAGTTAACATCTTACAACCACGGCCGAACAACCCCAGAACAGCAGCCCCGAAGTGCTCCCTGAACGGGAACGGGGAAGTTTTCCCTGCCTCTGAGGCTGCCTCACTCCTCACTCCCCTGCAAAATACATTTGGAAAAGGCAGCCGGGAAGGGCACAAACAACTCCCTGAGAACTCTCTGCAAACTCCTTCTCTTGCTTTGCAAAAGCTGCGATTCGCCTCCGCCACCGTGGGGCTTTCAGGGTCTCTCTGCAAAAGAGATGCAGCTCGCACTGCCCAAGTCACTTGTTTGAATTGCGTGGAGCAATTCCAGAGTGTTTCTGCTAAACAAAAACATGCAAAAAGCACCCCAGACATCCCCAGCTGACTGCGCCCAGGAAGGTTTGACAGCTCCAACAGGACATCTCACCCCACGATCTACCGCTAATGCAAAATAAATCAGCGCTCTGTCTCCCGGCGCATTTTATTTATTTTTTTTCCTCATGGCACGCCTGCAATTGTAGCATTCAAAGGCAAATCGGCCGCGCTCCCAACTCCGCACGTCCCTTCCCAGCACACACAAATGCCCCGGTACTTTTCCCAGCGCCGGGTCCTGCGGGGGGAGGACCCCGAACTGGGATCCCATCCTCATCCCTCCGCACTGAATCCACCAGCGCACCTCTCCGAGCAACAAAAGAGAGTTGAACCAAACGCGTGGCATCCCGCCTTCACTCTTTTTCTCCCCTCGAAATGTTTATTTGCAGTTTTTGAAGACACCTTAACCCGCCATGTTGAACAAGCTTTATAAATATTCATTTACCGCAGTTCGGGAGCGCTACGGGAAAATACGTCTAGATCAGGGCTGCACATTTTGGCACAGCTGATTGCTTTCTTCTCTTTTCTTTTCCTTTTTTTTTCCTTTCCCTCTCGCCTCCTGCAGCAGCTTTTTTTCCCCCCTCCTTTTCCCCCGCAGATCCAGAAGAAACCCACCCGCACACCCAAAATAACTCTTTCCGAGAGATGTGCATCAGCCTCGTAGACCTGAAAGGAGGTCGCACGAGCGTTTGGCAGGAAAGCAGAAAAATCAT
>VZRQ01009982.1:0-30912 GCA_013397975.1 Machaerirhynchus nigripectus
GTTCCAGAGTTGTGATTCAGACTGTTTATCATGTTAGGATATGACCTAGGGCCTTCTTTGATGCTCTGTTTGTGAGCTGGTGTTTTATGGCAGAACTAAGGAGTCTTAAGATGCATGTGGTCATACTTATGAGCCTGAAAGGATTGTTTAAATCTTCGATGGTCTGTATATCAATGTTAGCTTTCCTGGGGCGGCTTATGTGTAAAGCAGGGGCTGCCACCAAGACTTCATATATGCTCTTTCCTAAAAAAAAACTGTGGAAATGATTTCTCGGAGATACATTTGCACAGAACTGAATGGCTTTCTTTTGCAATTAGTGTGCTATTTTTGTGAGGCTGTTCAATAAGACTTAACCCTTTCGCTTAATTTGATTTTGGTTTTGATGTGTTTATATCAAGTTCTACACCTAGATGTGTGTAGAGGCATTTGAGGATGTCTCTAGTGACTGATTCCTTGCTCCCTTTATGTGGTGTGTGTGACAAGGTACTTTCTTGCCAGAATCCCTAAAGACTTGTGCCCTGCTAACAATAATTGGTAAGTGCTTTAAATTGCTCCATGAGTTATATGCTCCTGGATGAGGAGGATGAGTGGTACGTATGTGGGAAGGATAGGGCTCATAATTCCCCACCAGGGAAAACTTTTTATTAACCAAATGCAGGGTTTATAAATCTATTTGTCTCACCAGTGGTAAATAGGATACATGCAGGTTGTAGGACAGTAAGGATGGACTCTTTCTGCTTAACTATACCTATTCATGTTAAATGAGACTGAAGAGCACAGAAAGCAACTGCCACGCGCTTTTGAAGAGTTATTGTCTCTTTGGCTGTTGAGTCTAGAATTGAAATTAAGGCCTCCCAAATGGGAAACTTCCCTGAAGCTTGCAAAAGACAAGCATGGATCTACCTGAAAGATTTAAAAAGGTAACAAATAGAAGCTACATTGGACATCTCAAAAATGATTTTTAGTGCCTTTACCTGTGTAACGTGCAGCATCTGAGGAAAGTTTCACTGCACTAGAAGCGCTTGTTCGTGCTGGAAAATTCAACCCCTTCACAGGTTTAACTTCAAGAAACTGAACTCATGCCTGGGTTTTCCTTTGGCAATTTTACTTTCTTTGGTAATTTTCCCACATTTCTTAAATTAGTAATTAGTATCTGAAACAATTCTCTTTTATAGAAGCTACTCTAATGAAAAAAATAATTGACTGATTAATGTTCTTTTAGCATATAGCTGTAATGGCCAGTTGATTTTTATAGTTTCACCATTTTGTATTGGTCCTAGGGATTCAAGGTTTTTTTCTTCCTCATACTAATGCTCTATCTGCTAGTATAAATGTGGTCTGTCAACAGGCAAATAATTGAAAAATAAGCATTTAATCCCTGTAGTATGCTGCTAAGGTCTACCTCGTATCTTGTTCATCAAAGTAAGAAATACTGATTTGGGAGTTAGCTCATCACATCAGGCATGGCACAGACCATGGGGGTGCCTCATAGTCTTTGAATGTGAAGTCTGAGTCCTGCTGTAAATGACCACCTAAGTCAATATCTTCTATTTAGACCTGAGCATATAAAAGGAGAAAGGAGTGGGATTTCTAACTCAGATGTCTAGTAAATAAAAAAATTCATCAGGTGATATTTGTCAAACAAACTCAGTGCATCCACTTGGCATCTGTGGATGGGAAATTGCGTCCTTCAACTGAAGTCCTGCTTTTCAGTTTAATATGACTGTTTGGCTCTACATCATCTGCTTTTATATTACATTTAGCTGTCCTTCAAGGGACCAAAGTGGCCTGACTGCAACCGGGGGGGGGAACAGGTAGGTAAGCAGTAGTATGATTGAGGTTGGTGTGTATGCTTAGGCATGGTAGGTGTTTTCATCTGCTTTGTGGAAGTGGGACGAGTATTTAGGTCTTATTAGCTTCCCTGTTTTATGACTAAGAAGAACAGAAGTTGCTATCCTGGTGTCTGTGATGTACAGGGCTCTTTTTAAAAGAACTAGCTGCAAGTACTTTCTCCTGTCAAGTTTCTGATTTTTCTCTTGCTTCTATAGCACTTTGCAGTCTGGCTTCAGGGCAAAATATTCAGCAACTTTCATCTCAGATGGTGAGAATGCTCATGGGTTTTCCCCAAACTATGTACTCCAACTTGAGGGAAATTGCAGTGCTAGTGGTTAACTGTACAAAATACTTCTTGGTGGAGAGGTTGGCCTTGGCTTAGGAGGTTTGCCTGAGGTAAACATTAGTTTGGCAAGTTACTGGACTGACACTCTAATTGATCAATGGTTGACCCAAACACCCATGAGGTTTTCCAAAATGGAGACTGACTGAAACTGCTTGCAGTGAAATATGGGACTTCAGCCAAAGCCAGGATAGCTTCTTCCTGGTGTAATTAAAAGGACTTCTTTTTTGTCTGTTTGGAATTCTAGATATGGTGAGCTAAAAGTTATTTTGAGCTTTACTCACAACAGTCGACCTGGATCATATGTGCTGTGGTAGACAGTTCAGGGACATCCAGAGTGTTGGAGCTGGGCTTATAATTAGAGCAAGTGACTGGCCTTTGGTTTAGCCAGCAGGCTGTTTCGGGGGTGGGAGGTGTTTTGAGTTTAGTAGTAGAGGGGGCTACAGGGGTGGCTTCTGTGATAAGGGGGTATCAGCTTCCCCCATGTTTGAGAGAGCCAGAGCCAGCCAGCTCCAAGATGGACCCACCGCTGGCCAAGGCTGAGCCCATCAGTGTCAGTGACAGCACTTCTGGGATAACAGTTAAGAATGGGGGGAAATACCTGTGCAACAGCAAATGCAGCCAGAGAGAGCACTGAGAACATGTGAGAGGAACAGCCCTGCAGACACACAGGTCAGTGAAGAAGGAGGGGCAGGAGGTGCTCCAGGCACTGGATCTGAGATTCCTCTGCAGCCCACGGATAAGACCATGGTGAGGAAGCAATGTCCCTGGAGGTCCACAGTGGAGCAGGTGGATGCCCAGTGGGGATTGTTACCCCATGGGAAGCCCATGCTGGAGCAGGCTCCTGGCAGGACCTGTGGCCCTGTGGAGAGAGGACCCCACGCTGGAGCAGGTTTACTGTCAGGAGTGGTGACCCTGCAGAGGAGTCATGCCAGAGCAACCTGTTCTTGAAGAATTGCATCCCATGGAAGGCACCCATGCTGGACCAATGGTCTTCTTTCAATGTCATTGTATGAATGAAGGGCCAGAGATGGAGCGCTCTTCTAACAGTAGCTTCCCTGGTAGTTTGCAAGCAGGTATTCTATGAAAGAAGGACTACCCAGAAACTTCAAAATAAAACTTCTTAAATGTAATTCTGGCTTGCTGTGTAGTTCATTCAGACCTTGGTCATAGAAGGTGAGTTAAGCTGCAAGGGTCTAGCACTTAGTTGGGAACTGCAGAAGGCATTCAAATCTAGTATTCAAAAAACTACTTTGCAGGAGTACAAGATAAATGTGGTTAGAATGCAGGCAAGCTGCCAGCAGCCTGCCACAGACTGGTGTGTAACTGCAGGACAGTTATAAATAAAATTAAATCCTTTGTATGCTTTTTCTCATTCAAGGTAGATGTTAATCCCTTAATATCATAAGGCAATGACTCATCAGGTGTTAGGTGATGTATGTGGGTTAACAAAAAGCACCTTAAGCAACTTTGCTGTTAACTATTCTCACCAAACCACCAATGTTGCTAGACTTTGATTTTACTCCAAGATATCCAGCTTCTGAAGCTCATGAAAAACCTTGTGTTGTATTAGTAGTGATCCTGTTCCTCATCTTAAACATATTGGAAGCATCTATAACATATGATATAATCAGAACAGATTGTGACCCTCATACCCCTTGATTTGAATTGGATTCTTGCAAAGTCCGGTCCTATCCAGGGACTTATAATTGTGTTCTTAGCAATCATGTATGCTAATTATCTATAATCATGCTGTGTAGAAAAAAATTGTGTGCAATATATAACTTCCCTCAAATGTATGGCTCTCCTAGCTGCTTGGTAATGTTTCTTTTTGGTGGTGGGTGGAGAGAAATCTTGCTGACTTTTCTCCTACTAGTTTATTTCTCTTCTGAAAAGGAATTGTAAGATATCTGTGTTTCATTGGAAAGCTACTGAGCTGACAGCTGAAGAAATAGAGGAGGATGATGAGAAAGTTATGTGCCTTGGGCATTTGATAGCTTAATCTGTTCGTCCATGAGTGAATAGGTCTGTCTTGCAGGAATTTATCTCTGGAGGCCTGTGTCTTCGGTAGTATATGGAGACAGTATAATTCACCTTTGTTCATTAAATCAGTGTGAGAATGTATTCAAAATAGGTTGGCATGGAATATACTGTGATCTGGGTGGTTTGATTCAGTAGTGGAATAATCATAGAATTGTTAAGCTTGGAAAAGACATCTAAGATAGAGTCCGATCACTAACCCAGCACTGCTGAGTCCCCCACTAAAACTTGTCCCTAAGTGCCACATCCACACTTTTCTGACTACCTCCAGAGACTGTGATTTCACTGCTTCCCATGGCAGCCTGTTGCAATGCCTGACCACACTTTCCTTGAAGAAATTTTCCCTAATATCCAATCAAAACCTTCACTGGTGCAACTTGAGACCCTTTCCTCTTGTCCCACCATTTCTTACCTGGGAGAAGAGGCTGACCATGCCTTGCTACAAGATGCTTTCAGATAGTTGTAGAGAGAGAAAGTCCCCCTGAGCCTTCTTTTCTCCAGGCTAAACAACCCCAGGTCTCTCAGCTGCTCCTCATCAGACTTATGATCCAGACCCTTCCCCAGCTCCGTTGCTCTTCTCTGGATAAGTTCTAGCACCTCAGTGTCCTTCTTGTTGTGAGAGGCCCAGAACTGAACACAGGATTTGAGGTGCAGTGTCTCCAGCGCTGAAGAACAGGGGGACAATCACTGCCCCAGGATTCCACTGGCCATCTTGGCCACCGGGGCACACACTGGCTCACGTTCAGCTCCTGTTGACCAGCACCCCCAAGTCCTTTTCTGCTGGGCAGCTTTTCAGCCACTCTGCCCAAGCCTGGGCAATGCCTGGGGTAGTTGTGGCCAAAGGGCAGGACCTGGCACGTCGCCTTGTTGAAACTGTCTGCAATTGCAGGACCAAGTTCAAATGTTGTGTCTGGTCTTCTGTTTTGCTGGGAATGCTATGTAAGCTTACTGGCATTAAAAATCACATGGAAGTCATTGTGGGACAGTTGGAGATTGATCATGGCTTGATGGTTTTTCTACAGACTGTTCGGGAACTACCACAATTCCTTCTCTGACAACATAACTTTTATTTTAGACCTTTGTCCCCATGAATAAATGTAACTTATCAGTCTCTCATGATGACATATTCTGTATTTCATCTGGCTGGCAACATCAGAAGCTGAATGTAAACTGTGCTAGCTTTTCTTGCTCATTCTTTTCAGCTATTCAAGGGAACCTAAACACTTCAACAAAACTCTGAAAAAAACCCCTTTTTAATTAAAAATTTGAGACTTGAAAAAAGAAACAAGCCAAATAACTGGGAAAGTGTGCTCTGCTTTTTCAAGAAGATAGTAGTTAAGCCACTAAGTAGTGCCCAGCCACTTTCCTTTGGCTAATTTTTGCAAATGAAGTTTGACCAATTGTCTAAATACAGGCTGGTTTTTGCTGTGAAGTCCAAAGTGTACAAAGATACAAATTGGACTTTCTTTGGGGCTTGATCAAGAGAAGGCAGCTGGGAGTTCTTTTACGTTTCTGGCCTGGATGCAGGTTCCTCATTTTGTATATTCCTACTGTAGATCTGTGTGTCTGACTCATGCTGAGGTTGAAGTCAATGGGAGTTACCTGAATTAGACTGTATCATTATATATGCACAGACAAAGTGCTCACTTTTGTCACTTTAGTCAGTCTAGTCTTTTGAAAGCAAACCAGATTGAGTCAATGGCATTTGGATGTGTGGCTTTTGATCAGTCTGGAATTTGACTGCGTCAGTTCATCATCCAGTTCATGGCAGTAGTGTTACTGCCTGTGGTATGTCCAGGCCCTGAAGAGGTCTGGGCTTTTGGCATGGCTGAAGGTTTCACAGAAGCTTACTGAGAGCAGGGGAAGGGTGACCTGATCTTTTCTTTTCATGCCACGCCCAGAAACGAAATGTTTTTCCCATGGTCAGCCATTTGACTGTAAACTTGGCCACACTAGTTTGCATGGTTAGGTTCTGCTGTGTCCTGGCCAGCTCCTTTTCGGGATGATCAGTTCTGTTCTTGCTGGCAGGCAACTATTTTAACATCACTTGCTTCTACAGAGAGACTTCTTATGTCAGGTCCAGCCTATTTCACAATTTTGAACTAATGTCTGATTTAAAACTATTTTCAGCCTGTAATTACTACAATGAAAATACCAAAGAAATTGATTTCTTATATTCCTCACATTATATTACTCTGGATTCCTGTCTAAGTGCCGAGGGGTTAAATATGATTCATGTAATTTACTTTCCCACTAATCATTTATTCAATTACCTATTAGAACTCAGGCAAGAAAGACCAAAAAAGGAAAAGGGAGAGACCAACCTGGAGTATATATTCAATAAAATGCTACAAAAAACAACCAATCATTAATTATCTAATCAGCATTCTCTGAGTCTTTTAGCCATGATCTCATTACTGTAATTAATTGCAAGAATCATTTTGTAAACAGAGCACAATAAAAGTATATGCAACATAACAGCATCCAAATTAAATCTAAATCTCAGAATGAATAACAGAAAGCTGGAAGGTATTACCAAGAGAGGGCGTCATTAAAGGAGATCATATTTCAATGTCAAAATCTGGTGGGCTACTTGTGCTGCAGGAGTAAATCAATAGTGCTGCATTGAAAGGACTAGGCCATATCCACTTTGGTGCAATTAATCACTACTTCATTAAAGCTTGGAGAGGCAGGGGTGGCTTCTTAGCTAGTAAAATTGGATTTTCTTTTTGTAGCTACTGGGACTGGCATGTTTGCAAAGCTTCTGTGCTCTGCTAGTTTTTTTGCCCCTACTAGGTAAGATTGCTCATGTACTTGAAAGATTTAGGAAATCTAGTCCCTTTCCTTTTAGTAGTGGAGAGGTTCTTGAAGGATTTCACATGTTGAATGTCTTCCCTTTGGCCAGGTTTCTGTAGTCCTTCACTTCTGCTAGTGGTAGCCCTACTCTACTTTTTAAGACTTTTTCTACAATAAATAATTAAATTATGCAGACAGATCCACAAACACCCGCTGGGCTTACAGTGAAATTATTTTGACATTTTCAGGATCCTACATGTAATATTCCAGCAGCACAATATGTTACTGTCTTTGGCCTCGCCAGCCTTTTGACTTCAGTATTTTGTCATCTTTTTCTCCTTTTCATTTAATTTTTCATTATTTTTTCTGAGGATCAATGTCAGGATTCATTTAAAAGCTATAAAGCAATATATATAAAACAGTCCCAACAACCATATGCTTGGTTATGCCATTGATTTATTTTCTGAACAGAATTTCCTGCTGTCTGCAATGGGGAGTTGCTCGAAGATATTGATGGTGTGTATCCCTCTATAGGGAATTTAGATTTAAAATACGATACCTTCTAGTCAAAAAGGTCTGTGTGAATTGAATTAACTTTGGGGTAAAAGCTGTATTATACAAAAAACCCCACCAAATTCCCCCCACCCCCGCAGACTCTAAACTTTCCCTGATACTAGAAATGAGTGTTCAGATGGAGGCTGCAATGTCAGGGAAACCCCTCATTAATGCTTACGCCTCTCCCTGCTGAGACCTGACAAAGTACTGGGCTGTGGTCCAAACTGAGCTTCTTGGGACAGGGTAGGAGGCAAGTATGCCTGATGGATTTCTGTGGGGAGGATCCCCCTTGTCTGTCGCTCAAAGCAGCGTTTGTTTTGTCCGGACAGCTTGGCCGAAGCCCAGATTTTGGAGCTTGTCTTGCATTGTACTGTTCCTTGTGAGCAAGTGCTACATGCCTGCCTTGGTGTGGTACCGTGCCAGTGTGTGGGCCAGGATGTGCTGCAGAAGGTTTGCTGTGGCACTGCAATGTATTTATTGAGCTACTGCGTTCAGAGCATCCCTTGAATCCTCCCTCAAAGAAAATATACTACAGAGGAAATGCAGAATGCCTTGCTAATTCAGTTTTCAATGGTGAATGCCCCATGGATTTCCCTTTGATAATCACAGTTTGCTTCCATGAGCAGGTGAGCAGGTCATACCTTCTTAAGTCTGCAAGTTCCTTCAGGTAAAATGAAGTGTTAGCCAGTTCTGTAGATGAGGGGAATACCAAAAAGTGGAACTTTGGCCTCTGCCTGTTTTGCAGTTATATAAATAGTGGAAATACAGCTGAGCCAGAGAACTGCATTTTATTGTGACGAAGAGAAGATGTTTTAAGTCACTGACTAATTTTGTTTTTAAAGACCTAAATGTCCTTACAGCATTTTTTGCTCTGGAAGGGTGATTCTGATGTTTTATAGAGTCAGCCTCATGTTTAAATTCATTTGTCCTCAACAATGCACTACTGCTGCATTTAACAAGTGTATTTTAATGGTAGGGTTAAAATAAATGCCGTTTTTTCCCAGTAAAAATAAAAGTGCACCATCTATATGAATTAATAATTTCCAAAGTAATAAATATTATGAACTTATTCTAAGACGCACTGGGATAATATTTTTCTGCTTTAGACCATTAGCCAATTTTTACATATGCTCTGTTTGGCATGCTATAGAGATGCCATAGAGGGGTCTGCATTTTTTTCCTAGTGCAGCTGTTAGATCACTTGCATTGCTTGATTGATGCATCATGTCAGCGAGCCCTGGGGATTATGTCCACTTCTCTGGCTAGAGCAAGGATGCCAGGACCTTTCACAGGATATAGGCATGACTCCACCTGTGCTGAGTCCTTGTGAAGGCTGGGCAAGGAAGGTGTTTGTTTTCTTGTGCTTTGGAAAGCTTTGGCATGTGCAGAAATTCTTCATTCACTTTTGAGTTTTGGCAGACTGGGTGTCCAAGTCCTGTTTTGGATACTGAGGCACTTGGGGTTTGAAGGAGAGGTAATGCCCTTCATGTAAGGGCATATGTTTATTTGGATTATATAGCATGGAAAGCGTTTGCGGTTGTATTGACCTTTACTTGTTTGCTGCTTCTGTGCAGTGTCTGAAATTAGATTATGTTTTAAAATTTAGCTGCTTAGGAAGGTTTGGGAAAGTGTTAGCTGTCATAAAATGTAGGGTGTTTTGTATTGGAAATAGATATTACCTTCCACATAGCAGTAATAGCTATTTTTCCTCAAAGAATTACATGGTACTTTCCACTGGCTTTAATCCTGACCCTCAAAGAATAGATTTTACCATCTGCATGATAACCGAGTTTGGGAAATAAGCTTCTAAAGGAACAGTAGATGCATCGTCTGTCCATGTGGGATTATTAAACTGGAACAGCTACATGGTATTTTGTCAGTTGTCTCCCATCTTCAATTTGAAACACGGACAGCTCACTTTCTCCATTTACAGCTCTGAATATACTTGAGAAACTAATAAACTGAAATGACAGATACAGAGGGATTACAGGATATCAAGCAGTATTTTCCAAATGGGGTAACAACTGCTATGAAAAAACGTTCTATTGTAATAATGAAAGTTATCTTTTTACATCTTCTGCTTGCTGGTCTGGAATCACCAAAGAGATGAGAATTTCTCCTGCAGCAAAATACTTGGCAAACCTGCTGTGGAATATTTGCCAGTGGTTACTGCTCTGAATAGCTAATGTAAACAAGCCCCTCACCATTACACTGGGAAATATTGGATAAAACACTCTCTGCTTCTTAGGCTGGCGTGAATCTTTTACTTCCCTGAAACTTCTCTTTTGCTGCATCTTTGTGAAACTAATGAGATGTTAGTGATTCTGGGGGCATCCCACCAGGCTCTGGGACAGTGGTGAAAGCCATTGGAATCATTGTCTATATTCCTTCAAAACATGGGTCCCTCTGAGGTGTGTGCAAAAACTAGAGAATAGATTTGATGGCTGTTCAGAACAGTCCCTTCCAAAGCTTCCGTGGGATCTGGGAACACTGCCTCTCTGAATGATGAAGTCTTGCTGAAAACAAGTGAATACTGAGGCCAGGGCTACCTGAGCTGAGTTGCTATGAGTCCAAGGACCTCAGTGGAGAAGGTGCTAGCAATAACCCCATGGCAACCGTGCAAAAAAGAACAGCTTAGCAGTGAATTGTATTTGGAGGAAGTACTCTAAATTTACACTAGAAAGTTTTCTCTTGTAGGACACTTTAATCTTTGCTGGATCTTGCTATATTTAGACTCTCAGGACAAGAACACTGTTTTTTCTTGTTTGATTTGATTTCAATCTAGACAATCATTATTTGAAGGGAATCTTCAGGCATAACTGTAAGTACTTGCTTAGCAACCTTGTATTGATGGCCTTTCTGAACAAAGGTGACCCTGAGTACATGAGTATTTTTCTTTTTCCATTGTCTCCGGTTTTATGACTCAGATAGGGATGAAATTTAACTCAGTTTGCATAGAATTGCATAAGTGGATTACAGGGACACTCCATAATATATAAAAATAAATTGAATTTAACAAGGGCAGGTGCTGGATTCTGCACTGAGATGGGGCAGCTCTGGATGTGTGAACAGACTGGGGAACGAGAGGCTGGAGAGCAGCGCTGCAGAGAGGGACCTGGGGTCCTGGTCCATGGGAAGCTGAACATGAGTCACTGTGCCCTGGCAGCCAGGAGGGCCAAGCGTGTCCTGGGGGGCATCGGGCACAGCATCGCCAGCCGGGCAAGGGAGGGGATTGTCCCGCTCTGCTCTGCCCTGGGGTGGCCTCACCTCCAGTGCTGGGGGCAGGTCGGGGTGCCACTGTATAAAAAAACATTGAGCTGTTAGAGAGTGTCCAGAGGAGGGCCATGAGGATGATGAAGGGTCTGGAGGAGAGGCCATATGAGGAGTGGCTGGGGGGACTTGGTCTGTTCAGCCTGGAGAAGAAGTGACTGAGAGGAGACCTCACTGTGGTCATCAACATCCTCATTAGGGGAAGAGGAGGGGCAGGTACCAATCTCCTCTCTTTGGTGACCAGTGACAGAACCTGAGGGAATGACATGAAGTTGTTCCAGGGGATATTTAGGTTGGACCCGTGATAAGGTTATCAGGAACTTTCCTGTTCAGGTAAAACTTCTTCATATCATATCTTCGGAGGCAGCTATCCTGGAGGAGAAAACTAACTTCCAGATCAATTCACTGTGACTTGTTTTTGTTGCTGCCCTTAAATTAATCTTTTCAGAGCTACATGTAACAAATTGGAGAATTGCTAATATTATACTTGTGGCCAATATATTAATTTCTGTTTTGCAATTTCAGTATCTCTCTTCCCCCTCAAACAGCGCCGGTGTAAATTTGAAGCTGTCTCTATCATGCAGCTTTGTTTAATGCATTCCTGCAGTAAAGCTTTTAGAGCACAGTATCAGTGCATCTATGGTGGCTCCTCAGACACCTCTTATCCACCAGTTTTAGCAGTATGGCACAGGATCTGTGTTATAAAACACATGTAATACATATAGGTAGATTTCAGCTCTGCTACAAAAGTTTTTTTTTTCTTAAACAATACCCATAGGTTTTTAATGCATTACAGACCTAAAAATGTTAAATTCAAATACAAAGGAGGGATATGCTGCTTTTTTTTTTCCGAGGGAAAATTATTCATTACTTTGCTCTGAATATCAGATAAGACTAATTTCTGGCGCATGACTTTTTGAAGGTTTCGTATTGCAGAAAAGCTTGCAATCCTCAACACCCTCTCCATTCTCTGCAAACATTTAGAACAGCTATTTTCTCCTTCAGATGACAATTTTCATTTCAAGCAGGCTACAAGAGGTCATTTAGCTAATTTATGTGGAGATGAGGGAGGGTTGGTGGCACAGGCTTGAGAAATCAGGGAGATATGCAGCAAATAAGACTGCAAAAATAGTTGATGAAGTGCCATTGCTGTCAGCATTTGCAACTGTAGATTAAGGTGTTCACATCCTAATTTAGCCTTGTGCTTGAGGCACACCATTAACCTCCTGACAGCTAGCAAAGTGCATGCACTATGGATCACCTGATCCGTTTTTTTTCTTCCAAATGTTGACTGTTTAAGTGCTGCAGAAGTGTTAAAACTCTCTGGCCACAGGCTCCTGTTCTAATTTTAAACTAGAGTGATTATGTGGAGATATGGAGCTGATGCTATTGAAAGGGACAGCATGTTGTCTCTGAAATACAGACAACGTTCCCAACTATTGTCACACACATCAAAAGCCTGGCTTCTCCTCTCCAAGCTGTGTGTTTCAGCAAATTCCAGAATAATAAAAATTCAGACCATGTTATCTTCTATGAGTAATTCTCCTGCTTATGCAATGTTATTCCAGGAACTGTACTCTGCCAATGCCAACAATTGGCACAGATTTTGTTCCAACTCTTGCCCTGCTTTTAAGCAGATTTTAGCTATCGCAGTAGATTATGCTGTGTGGGCTATTTGTTTTTCTGTGACAGTTATGTGTTAAATTTGATGTTTGAAAGATAGCTCCTATTACAAACCTTACATGCATTCATCTTGATATGGGGGTGAATAAGAACAGAATAATTTTCTCATGCTGTGCATCAGTCACACAGATTCCCTGAAATGTTTTAGGTATGTCCAAATCCAGCCAATAAATTGCTTTCATAAAAGTTAGCCTAAATTCTTGGATTTGATGGGCAGTCAGTGTGAGATCCCAAAATCTGGTTCAGTAAGGCACAATGGAGAAATAGCAGCTCTGGGCTGTTCTGCACCCCGGTGATTTTGGAAGCACCTTCCCTCCTCCTTCAGCTTGTTGCAAGTTGGTCCCAGAGCAGGTGTATGGTTTAAAACAGCCAGAAAAAAAGCTTCCCATGGGATTTGATATATGAACAGGTTAGCTTCAACTGTTCCTGGATGTCCTTGTTTTCCCCTCTATGATGCAGAGGTTTTCAAAATACTTTGATCCTGTCAGTATTTCTCTTGGTGGGAAGAAAATATTGTCTTGTTTTCATTGCTCTGTCTTGAACTTGCTGAAGTTTTTAGCAGCCTCCTGCTGTGGAAGAGGTTTTTTGCTGAGGTGCAAAGCGGTACAGATCTGTTAAGTGTAACATTGCTTCCTGCTCTTCTGCCAGCCCTTTTCCCTGTGCTATGGCATGATGAGTGTTTGCAAGTGCATAAAACTTCTCACTTCCATGAGGCTTCTGTTTTTATTTGGGAACTTGCTGTCTCTAAAAGAAAACAGGCTGACTGGTGTAGGCCTTGGATTCCGTGATCCTTGGTGTTTAAGTAGTGACTAGTGAGTTCCAGGAGGGTGAATGAAAATCGAAGTAACCATGCTGGTGAATTTTTTTCAGCTTGTGAATTGTGTTCAGGATGGATGCAGCTGCTAAAGGCTTGCTTTAGATTTTGAGGTCCAAGAGGGAGTTAAATCGCTCCGCTCATGGAATGAGTCACCTCCTAACTGGGTGAATCACCCAAAAGCAGTGAGTGTTTGAGTCATCCCTCAACTGGGTAGTGACTACTGTACCATGAGGAGATGGTCCCTGCCAGAATACCAGTGCTACAGTTCACAGGCTGAACCTCTTAGATGTGTTTTTGCAAAGGACACTGAGAGCCTGGATATTTCTCCATGGCAAAGAAGTATAGTTACATGTCAGTTCTTGGAACTGGGTGTGTAAATACATGGAAAAAGGAGAAAAATCTTCCACAGGTTCCGCTCTTGGAGAATGACTCAGGAGCTGCTAGCATAATGGAATGACTCTTCCATGACAGGGAACAGTGGGAAATGGTGTTATCGCTGGCTTTCCAATATAATTTCTTTACCACTATCTTCTCCTTCAGACATCTGGGCTGTTAAGGATGCTTGAGAAAAGACTGGAAGTCTCTGAGCATGCTGTGGCTCATTCTCAAGCTGTGCTATTTACAGTGCCATTATCCTGAGCCACGCTAGTGTTATGCCTTACTTTGCAATAAAATATTATTCCTGGTGATCTCTGTGCAGAGGTGGCAGCAAGGCAAGAGGCCTCACACATAGATGTATAGATGTTTCTTCCAGTCCTTTGCGAGACTACAGTGACCTGATGAAGGACAAAGTCAGTATTCTAATATCATATGTTTGTGTCCCTACCTTCTGCGGTGGAGGGGTTTTGTGCTCTTAAAAAATGTGAAGATGGGGTAAAATACATCTATCTGGGTGTTCCTTGATATTGAACCATTGTTGGAAGCCCCTTTGAATAAACATGCAAATAAATGGCATTGTTAGTGCATAATCCAGAGTCTGAAGGAGTGCTAGTCTTTTACCATTACAGTGACTTTTGGTTTGAGATGAAGATCAGAAAGCTCCAAATTCCCATTCTAACTTTACAGATTGAAACAGACGGCTTGTAATGGTTGGGCAAAAGGGGTTAGAGTGAATGGGGTAACACCAGTCTGGTGGCCAGTCACTAGCGGGTTTCTGCAGGGCTCTACCCTCATCCTAGTTCTTGTCAGCACCTTCATCAGTAATTTGGATGCAGTCCCACAAACAGGGACCTGGGGGTGCATCAGGCACAGCTGGGCAAGGAAGGAGATTGTCCTGCTCTGCTCTGCTCTGCTCTGCTCTGCTCTGGGGTGGCCTCACCTCCAGTGCTGGGGGCAGGTCTGGGTGCCACAATATGAAAAAGACATTGAGCTGTTAGAGAGCATCCAAAGGAGGGCCATGAGGGTGGTGAAGGGTCTGGAGAGGAAGACTTATGGATATTAAAATGTGTTGTTTAGGCAACTCTCTATGCATAGACAACTCATTGTCAGTTCCACCTGTGGCCAGCATTTCTTATTAAAACTTCATGCAAGGTGCCTTTCAGGATGTCAACCTCTGCTTAGAAGTAAGAGACATTACTGGGAATTTCTGTAAGCACTTGTTCAGGAGAGTTCCACCCTGCACATTCCAACTTGGAAAACAAAACTGTACAAGAACAGTTTGAGTGAATCATGACCATGGCTCAGATTGTTGACTAGAAAGAAGGTTTCTGTCAGATTTCTCAATGGATCCTTTCTAAGAAAAAAAAAAAAAAATCCCAATTTTTCTAGAATGCTGTTTCCATTCTATGGGGTTTTTTCATATTCAGTGACTTTATTATGCTTCTAGCTGCTCTATTACATGGATTTCTGTTCTGCTTTTGTGGGACACCATTAGAGGTGTTTACCGAGGAGGTGGTGTTAGGAATTCTTCAGGCTCTGGTGTGTCAGGTAACAGTTTCTACAGTGGTTTTTAGCCACAGTCCAGAATCTTGTTTCTAATCATGTAAGCAAACAGAATCTTAGATTACAATGAGTTAGGTATAAAGAGAATATTGCTAAGCTTTTGTACAGCGGGGTTTGTTAGTTTTTGCTTTAGTGATCATCTCATAAATCCATAAGGCTAATATGGATGTTCTTGGTCCCCATTAACTTGTCAGTGCATCAGTGTCAACCTAAGAAAAGCCTCTCCAGCCTGTTTCAGACACTGCTGTATAGTGTTGCCTCTCTCAAGCCTTTATGGTCTTGCTAATGCAAGAGGCAGTGCAGAAAGATGTTTTTTTTAATAAAGATTTTGTCCAACCTACACGGTACAAAATACTGCTGTCTTCATACATGCTGATACACATATATGCCAGTTATGTGTGTATATGTATTTACGTGCAGCTGACCAGAAACACCTCGAAGACAAAAGCCATTTCCATGCCACTTTTCAAAATATGTTTGCGTCCTTTCCTTCACTTATCACCACCTTAATGTTTGTTTCTGCATGCCTGAAAGCTCACAACTACAAGTGTTTATTCTCCTTAAATATCTATCTAGCGCTGTTTTACCTATTTGAGCTATTTATTAATTATTTGTTTGAACAACACCCTTGAGTCCTAGATAAGGCAAGGTCCTGCTGAGACAAGTACTGTGTAAATACATAGTAAAAATCCCTGCTTTGAAGAGTTTCAATATAAACTGTATTCCTTTGATCAACAATACACGATGGACTGCTGTGCCAATCTTGGTCCCTTCTGAAACTCTCAGACTTCCAATTTATCCTCTATTTGATCCTGTAAATTGCAGAATGGAGGCAAGATTGACAAGATGGCTAAGGTGGGAGGAAGGAGAGAAGTACAGTGGAAATAAGAGAAACAAAAATGATGGAGTAGTTTTTATGACTGAGCAATGGCTGAACATCTGAAAAATTAGAAAAATTAGATATGCCAGGTACATAGTAATGAATTATATGATGAGTGAAAATAAGAGTGGGATGTTGCCTCTTCTAGCTTCAAGGCATTGTGGTAACCTAGTAGGGGGCTAGTAGGTAAAAGTTAAGGGAGAGTTAAAGGAGGTAATCTGTCATGCAACAGGTAGTTTAGCTGTTGATGTATTTGCCACAGGATACTGGACATGCAGAAAGCTTATGTGGGCTCAAAGTGTGACTGGACAAATTAGTGCAATAAAAAGACATTGCAGGAGATTAAACAGAGATGTTTGCTCTGGCACAGGACTGGGAAACAGATTTCCAGTGGTCCAGGAAGTGACAACTTTCCTCTCCAGTTTTAACCCCTTACGTTTGCAGATATCCATGTCTGGCCACTGTCTGTCATGGAACATTGGTCCCTGCTGTGAAATGGCACATCTTAGTATTGACGTCCTGTGCTTTTTTATTTGTCATCATCTTCCTGGGGAAGTCTGGTATGCTAATGTAATGGTAGCCGCTAGACTTTATTACTGTTAAATTTGCCAAAATTTTTTGCTTTGTGAACAAACACTGGCCCTTTATTGCCCTTTCCACAACACACAGTTGGTCACTTCTGTAAATGAGCCATTGCTCTTGGGCAGCCTGTCATGGCCAAACTCTTAAAGTAAATGAGCATGTCCCTACTGTGCCAATCAGTTGGACCTGATCCCTCAACTATTTCCAAATGCTATCTCCTGTTGAGGTTCCTAATGTCTAGTGGTCCAGGGAGGTGCTGTTTCTCCTACACTGAATTCAAACTAACTACTTCAAAGGTCTAGGAAGTCCTATAACAAGGCTGGAAACAAACAAATGAAGCTAAAAAAAGGCTAAAAGCAGATGCAGAAATAAATTCTAGTTGTGCATAAACGCGCAGATAACTTTGCCAATGGACGATTTATAGTGGTAGATGCATCAAGGGCATGAAAGGCCAAAATAATGGAAGTTTGCACGGATGCAAGATGGATTCATGGCCTCTTTTGGACCCACTGAGCTAAAATAAGGGAGTGCATTCAGTCCCAGGCCAAGAAGCTAGATATTTGGATGCCTCTGTTAAAGGAGAGGCTATCTCATTTGACGCAGCAGCCCTGTGAATTCTTCTTATTGCTGTGCTCCTCTCCTATGGATCTGCCATGCTTTCTGCTTGTCTCTAAATTCCATGTATTTTTGACAAGTTATCACCATTTTTGCACAAGGTGCAGATTAGGGGAGTACATAGAAATCAGATAATAATCTAGAGAAAGATGGAGGAATAGAAGTAATACCAACACTTTTCATGAAAGCAATATCTGTACGGTGCACTGAAGAATATGCTGCATACTGAATACCTTTTCTTCTTTGAGACCCAGTGGGTAACTTTGATGAGCAACAGTACCTGTAGAGACAGTAAAATCATCACAGCTGTCAGTTAAGCCTATGTTAATGTGTCTTGAAAGAGTGATTAATGGGTTTTGACAATATCATTGCATTTCATATTTAATCAGATTATGCATCTGTTAGGAATGGTGTACTCCTAACATCTGCAGTCAGAACCCCTGATCTGCATCCAGATCATCGTTTTGGCAGGAGCATGAAGCATGGTCTATGGTGGACCTTTTGATAAGTTAAAGCTATGTGCTGTCTAGAGTGCTTTTAAAATCGGCTGCGTTCACCTGCATGGCTCCTGTATGTGTGTGTGTATGCTCACAGGCTCCTTTCCTGGTGAAAACCCCAGTATGGCAAAGCATAAAGCCTGAAGACAAAGTAATGGAATATTTTACTAAAGGGAATGGGTGGTGCAATACAGTGTTAGCACACATATATCGGTATATGTGTGCCTAATGCTTGCTTCCTAGCTCTGTTAGGTGCTCTCTGTGTGACTTCCCTCAAGCTGGCTGCAGTCCAGCCATAAGGGTTTGCCCTAATTTCCTCTGGACCTTATGTTCATCTCTAATTTGGTTGGTAGTACTTTTTGATTTTGTGGGGCTGTGGAAGGATGGGGGCATATCGAAAAAAACAGTAGTGGAGGTTTAACTGGCCTACAGAAATATAAAGGGTAATGATCTGAAGGTGATCGTATACCTATTTGAGAAGCTCTTAAAATACATGGGAGTCCCTGCCTGGAAATACATGGAACAAACTGACGTATTTCGGCTGAAGGCTGAAGTGTCCCAACCTTTACCTTTATTATCTTTTAAAATAATTCTGCTTTTAATTCTTTTTGGGGGAAAAAAAAAAAAAAAAAAGGCAAACCAAAAAAACCCCCCAAAGCTGCCTTGGCTATCAAAACACTTCTCAAGTAGAGAACCTGAGCATAGTATCACAAATACATATGGTCCAAGAATTAAAAAAAATACTGTATAGACTATCTTTCTTTGGGACATACGGAATGAATGACCTCCCCAAATGCTGTCTGGGCTGTCCTGCTATGCTGTGCAGTGACTGTGTATAAGGTAGTCCTTGTTGGCCAGGAGCAGGCAGCAAAGGTAGTGGAACTGAACATGGGATGCACAGAAGAGTGCACACAATGGTTTTGGTTTCCCTAGGCACCCAGCAGGAGCAGTGACTGAGCAGCCCCCCTGGCAGCAAGTTGTGGGATGTAGCAGGGGATAAGCTGTGCTCTGGAGTGAAATAAGGTACTGGCATTCACACAGTGGGGAGCAATCATGATTCTGATCAGCCTCTCTCTCATCTTTGCAGATAACATCTCCGGGCTCAAAAGCAGGCTATGAAAGTACACTTCAGGGTGAGTGTGAGCAGGAGTCAAGTGTGAGCCTAGACGCTGGCTGCCTAGGATTTGTTGGACTGTCATCACTGTCACATGAATGATACTCCTCTGCTAACCTGCAGAGCACACACCCCCCACCCCAGAGAATGTGGAAGCAGGGCTTGCAAGGGAGTTGCAGCTTTCACAGGGAAAGATGATTTCCAGTTTCACCTCACTCATTTCTTCTTCCTGTCAGTGACTTCATGGTATGCAGGGTCTTAAGCAATCTCGCACTTCCTTTGGAAAATGAGGTCCCTGCTTTGACAGACTGAGAAGAATTAATTTTCCATTTAAATACCAGCTGTCACCCCAGACTGGCTGCATGACCATCTACATCTGCAGGGCAATTACCTTTTCAGAAAAACAAGTCATCTTATTTGCTCTGTGACTCTTTAAAATGGAGGATTATTTTTTTTTAAATAAACAATAAGTAGTTAAAAGACATTCTGGTCAACAAATACAAAATAACAGCCTATAATTCCCTTGTCGTGACTATTGTAAAAAGCAGTATTTTATTAGACAGGCTTATGCCCTCTCTTGGTATGTATTTGCCTTCAGATGTGTCAAAAGGTGTCCAAATGTCCATGATCAGATGCAGGGAGATGCTTTGAGGAATAATTATACACTGGTACAACAAAAATATCAGTGATTGATAATTTTGTTATATAAATCATCGGTCTCATTACTGGGGGAGGGGATTAAAATCGCTTGTTCCACACTGTTGTCTCCAAAATGGTGTTAAGACTTTACTCCATGTTTCAGTACTTTCTGTTGTATTCTGGTTATGCAGCAAGTTTGGAACCCTGATGTGGGGGATCCCGTTTTCATCCGATGTGGAAAATCTGCCTGTTCAAGCAACCTATTAGTCAAAACTGGAAAGACACAAAGCAAAGGCACTGCTGAAAAAAGAAGCAGGATGAGGCACCTAGTTGAGAAAAACCATCCCTGTTCAGGAAAGCACGTGAATGCCCGTGTCCATGCTCCTAAGCAAGGAGCAAGGCAAGCACTAACAGGAATGGTTTCCTAACTCAAGGCACTTCTCTAACAGTTTCACTTGAGGGAGGAGCAGGGGAGGTGTAAGTTTTGGGGAGGATGGACTGTTTCCATTTTCATGGAGTATGTTGTCTTGGGTATACTGAATAAACTGGGGAAAATCTTGAGAACAGAGCTCGACTGCATTTGTCTCTGACTGTGGCGTTGTTCTAAAGACACCAGGTAAACGTTGGCTTAGTGAATACTGTTGGCTAGGAAACCATTCCCCTTTCCTCGGCATCCTGTTTGCCAACAGGGAAACCTGTCTGTGTGAGCCAGCCTGAATTCTGACAGTTGAGTTCTGGGACTTAGTGTGGAAACTGTGCCTGGAGGGCTTTCAGTATGTCCCTTACAGGCTGTTAGAATGAGGACTGCAGTTGGATTTCTTTTCCTTGAGCTCCACATTTTCCTGTTGAAGAATTTTGAAGTGCTCCCAACTTTTAAAAAGGGTGGGAAAAAGCATAACCACAAAGGGTTGCTGAACTTAAAAGCTTGACAGCCAGTATAAAAACTGGTGCAGGCCTTCAATAGTTGTCCTTCATCCATTAACCTCTGGACCGAGTTTGCCATGGGGCACCATTAAAAGCAAATCTTGGGCCTTAGACACAAAGACCTTTCTGCTTGCCTGCCTTGTAGTCCCCCAACACCTCAGAGAATAAATCAGCTCCAGGTTTTCCAAAGCCTCTAGAAACAGAAGTTTCCACATCAGTTGTTAGTCTACCAAATTGAGACTTGGTGGGTAGATACATGACTGAGACTCGGTGCACAGGTGTGTGAATATGTGCTCACGGGACCTGGACGGTCACAGCCTATTTCTTAAGCCTGGTGCAAAAGATCATACCTGCAGGTGCATGTTTATGCCTGCTGTGAAATGAACATTTGTCAAGCACCAGGCTCTGGCAGTGCTGGTGCTATTTTGAATAGAGCTGATACTAGTTGTAGGCTGTGGGCTGCATTGCTGTGCAGAGTTTTATGTTTAAGCATCTTGCCTGTGCTTTCCTTGTTGGCCTGCCTCTCTCAGGATTCAGTTTAATACTGTAAGCAGCTTTAAATTCTGTGAGATAAATGCTGTTTGAAGAGTACCACCTTGCCTGACAAAGAAAAGTTTTGCTGTGCTGCTTAGATCCAGTCACCAAGCTCAAATCTAACTTTATTTCAAAATAGCTCTAGTCTAAGACCTCGAGTGGGTAATGTACAGTGCTGGCATGAAGATGGGTGTAATAATATCCCATATTCTCTTAAAAAGAGCAGTAGATCCGTCTGCTATTGGGAAGCAAATACTGTCATGTCTGTTAGAACAACGCACTCTTTTTCTTCCTGCAACATCCTGCAGTGCTGTTACAGTGAATGACGCGAAAGAAATTTATCTTTTTCCCCTTTTGGAGTTCTGTAAGTCCCAAGAGCTCCATATTATGTCAAAAGTGTAAAAATGGACCAGTGAAAAGAAGAGAAGTAACTCCCCAATGAAACCACGTGTTTACTGTGGAGCAATATGGTATCAAGGTTCTAGCACTACTGACTTGAGTTTGTGGAGTCACCTTCTCTGGAGACAATAAAAAGTTGTCTGGACACAGTCCTGAGTAACTTGCTCTAGGGGATCCTGCACGAGTAAAGAGATTGGACTAGGTGACCTCCAGTGGTTCCTACCAACCTTAACCATCTGTGATTAGTGGCTCTGAACTACTTCTTATTCAAGAAAATGAAACTATCTGTATGTATTTAATTTCAGTGGTATTTAGAACTGCCTCACTCAGGCTTTTCAGAAAATTGCAGCCAATATCTGAGATGTGTTGCTGCTCCATAGCATGTCATTTCTGTGTCTGTAGGGAGTTCTCCATCCCTCGAGAGTTAGATCATCCTTAGAGAACTAGATGTGCAATTTGAAATTGTGCTTGCTGTGTATAGCCAAATGGATTAAACACATCTGCTATTTCTTTGGCTTTATTTACTGGGCTTTCCATTTTTTTTTTTTTTTAGCAGTGTAGCAGCCATACTTGAAATTAATACTGATATTTAGTAATTAAGATGCCTAAGCTGTCCTATAGTCCTGCAAAGTCCGTCAGTTATTGTTCACTCAGAGATAGGTTGCAGCAAAGCACTGGTATTAAGGAGATATAATTCTCAAGTTTGCTGCACTTTGGCATCTTTTGAATTGATTTATCTTCTCTGAGCATTACATATATATGTGTGTGTATGTGTTTATATATACAATGGAATGTCTGCCAGTTGCAAGGAGTACAAGGCACTTGTGAAAACTGATGAGCACACCAATGTGCTTTATAAAAGCTGTAATTCATAATAACTACAGCAATGCAGAGTTGTTTTCTTTTTCAAGGAAATTTTCCGTAAAGAAAGAATTGTATTCCTTTTGTTATGCAGCTACAGTACTTACCATGCTGGAAAACTTTGAAAAATAATACAGAATAGATTTGACCTTAGAGAGGAACATGATAAATTAGAGTTGCTTTTAAGAATTCAAATTAGATTTGCAAACTGGTTAGTTTGCTTGAGCCAAGATGATCTTGTAGGGAAAGGGGAAAATGATGGTAGCGAGAGACACTTGCCCATTATATCCCACAGAATGTTCTTTTCACTTTCCCCTGACTTTGTTTACTCATTAGCAAACATTTGTAAGTAAAGTCTTTCCACTGTTTAAACTAGAGAGGGTTTTTTGTTTTTTTTTTTTTTTTTTTAAAGGACTTACTCTTCAGGGGTTTTGTCTTTGCTCACTGAAACTCTTCAGGACACTGAATTGGGATTCTGTGAAGTTTTTGTTTTCTAAAGGTTACAGAAGCTGCGAGCTGCTTTTCTGGCAAACTAGTAAGGGATAGCAAAGGAGAGACAGCTAACTTGTAGGGATTACACAGAGAGGGACTGAGGGGAAAAGCTTGGCATATTCATTGTGGGCATCTGGTGTGAGACATCAGGGACAGGAATGTCCCTCAGACAGTGGGCACAGTTGTGGGATGAACACCTCCTGTGAAAAGGAACCCTCCAGAGGCCAGCCCCTCCCAAATCCTTCCCAGATGGACAAGCAAAACTGGCTGAGCTGGGTTCCTTCAGTCCAATCTTTTACCTAGGATGAGGAGAAGAAGCTGGCAGTGCTCAAAAAACGAATGGCAAAGGCAAGCTGTTGCGTAAACTGTCCATTTTGCTCGCAAGGGTCTGAATCTGTCTTGTGATTCTGACTAGTGGATTTGCTTTTCATTCACAGACATTTAACAGAGCAGAGGTATTGTAATAGGGTGAAAGGAAGGAACAGGAGTGACGGATAAGGGCTGCTAATAGGCCTGAAAATGAATAAAGTACAGCACAAAGAATGACAACTGCAGCAGTTCCTCCTTCAGCAAGAGTTTTCCATCTGTAATTCAGCTTGATATTTTGAGAACCTCTTTGGCAGCTGAAAGAGACTTTACCTGCTAACTTTTTATTTTAGAGAGGTTGAAGTGTGGTGGGAGGAGAAGCTTCTTCTAAATCACAAGTATAAATCAGTTGGACAAAATGGTTTCTCTTCTTATAAACGGCTCATTTTCAAGGGTGGCTCCTAATTCCTTTTATTGCTTGAGGAGGGGTAGATTAGAGAATGAACAGTAGGTTAGGTCAGGAGCACTGGTGCTGTCCTGGGAACAAGGAGTAATTGGATTTCACTCTTTTAAGATTGATCCTGTGGGCTACAAATGCCTGTGTGGTACCCTAAGAAGGCAGGGTTTGCCCTCTGTGTCTCAGTTCATGCCCCCTTCTTCCATCCCCTTCAGTTTTGTGTGGATCTCTGCTGCTGGGTTGAGGCCAGGGCTGCCTGCTTGCGTGCGTTGTGTGTCCACCCTGTTAAATGTGTCCAGCATCCCCAGCCAAGTTGGTCCAGGCTCAGCTCTAGCTGTCTCCCTGCCAGGGCTTTGCAGCTGAAAATACAGCCTGAGTTGAAGTTGCCTGGATTTCAAGTGTAATCTGTTTTCAGCAATTGCTTGACGCTGATGCCTACTTCTCACTCAATACTTGGTTGGATTCTTGGTGTCACCTTGAGCATCAGCTAAATAAAAAGTAAGTGCTTGGGGAAATCCTTCACTTGATCTCTACCCACGGAAACTGTATGGTCTCTTCTTTGCCAGGCATTTGGCTCTTCACTTAGTGGAGGTGTTTCTGCAAAACTCAGCGCATCCACAATATGCTTTTAAGATGGGGAGGAGCAAGCATACAACTCTACACTTTCACAGCTGTAAACCAAAATGCAAAGCGTTGTCACAGCTGTGACTGGCTGGGGTGTGCCTTGTTCTTTTCGTATGCTCAGCTCTCAGCAGTTACGGGGTTGCCACCTAGTCTAGTGCCTGATTTTTCAGGCAGCTTCCCTTTCACAAAGAAGGATTTAAAAGCTATCTCAATGTGTTTTCAGTATGTGACCAGGTCAGTTACTACTTTCTGCTTTCTGGGAGGAGGTCATAAAGAAATAAGAACTCTGATCTTGAGTGCCCTGTATAAATAGGAGTAAACCAAGGGCAAACATAGGTGCAACATGAAGGTGAGTGTTTGATGAGCAAACCTCTAAGAATTTATTCTAAATGATCAGAGACAGATTCTTAGACTTTCCATTACAAACAAATGTTTAATGAGGTCTGATGTTTTGTTGAATGCAACAGCTGCCTGTGACTTCAGGTGTGTCATTTTTGAACTGGATACAGTCAAGATCCCAGCTAAGTCTTCCCTATCTGCGGTGGTAGTCAGCACTGGATGCTTCACGGGGAGATGTAAGCATCATGCAAGCAAGTTGTCTATAAAGAAAGTTTTCTTTCCATGTCTTAATAGCTGTTGACTTATCTTCTAAAGTAACTTCATTTACCTAAGCTATTCCCTAAACACTGATAATGATTTGTATCAAAATGAATGCTGCTATTTTGAATGCTTCTATGGTATCTTCCACAGACATCTTATCGTAGAGCTCTGCAGATTAGTAATGCGGAAAGTGTTTTATCATTTCTCCATCTAGCATTTTTCCTTTTCACATGGGCCCCTAGTCTTATTCACAATTTGAATAATAAATCTCAGAGGAGCTGGTTTAGAGTTATGCTCTCTGTAGCTTTTATAAAAATATCACATTTTTTATGTAGCTGAAATGCTCACAACAAACAACATTTCTTCTCTGGTGCATTTTCTTAAATTTGTTTTTATCAGATATCTGGAGTTTTGTTGTTGGGGTTTTGTATGAACACTTACTTTAGAATCACATTTATATTTAAAAACTGTATAATACAGTCAGAACTTTGGAAACTGCACTCAGTTTAGACTTCAGCTTCCAAAGACAGAAGATAATCTTATATTTCAGAAGCCACACACTGCAGTAACTGCTCTATACGGTAGCTGGTATTTTTAATTTACTCCAAATGTAAAGTGCCTATGGTACTAGCTTAGCACCTGCCATAGATGAAATTACTGGTATTATAGTTCATGATTCAGACTGCCAAAACTGAAGTGGCTAAAAAAGCAGGAGTAAGTCTTTTAAGCACTTCATTATTAAGTAAAAGATGTTTCTATCTTTCAGGGACATAACGAAAACCTGAGTGCTACAGGTGGTAATGACCCACAATCCAGACTTGTAATTAAGTTATGGGATTTCAGATGCAGTTGCAAAAAGTTCTGAACTTACATTCATTATCAAATTATTTTACCAGCACTATGCTGGTAGTAACCTATTAAAAGCTCCAGTGTAGATCCAACACTGAAACACTTTAAGCAGGAGTTCTCACCAGCAGTGCTCCTTATCAGCTAACCTTGGCAGTATGGTAGTGTTTCCTCTGTTTGCTTGGTGTTCATCTATTCATCAAAATCTGCTTCTTAGTGTCTGAAAGCCAAGAATACTCTTTGGAAGCTGCGTTGCTGATAAGTGAAGTGGGTCATCTGGGTTGTGTGCCAGTCTTAATTCCATGCTCCCCATATTTTGGTGTGTGATGTCTACTCACTGGAAGATCTTACTTAATATTGTGCTTTCACTAAATTAATCCTTGCTTCTGCTTTAGTGAACACTGATGTGGCTAAAGAAGAAAAAAGGAAATGCATCCATTTTAGCCACTAGGCAGTATGGATAAGCAAACAAAACTGGCTTGTTTTGTTCTGTGTAATAAGACACTAATGTTAATGGGAATACTGTGAAATAAGGTGCTGTGCTAAGGAGCTGTACAAAAGAAGCTGGTGGCAGCCATCAAGACTTCCAGGCGATGCTGTCCACACTTCAGTCCCATATACAGACTACAAATTTCTATGTATGTAGCCAAGGGATGTTCCTGTAACAGCTGTCAGTAAATAGACATGTTTGGAAGGATGGATAGATGCACATGGCAACACAAGGAAGAAATTCATGTAAAGGCCAAAAAGCATTCCTCAACAAGAGGTCTTTGGGGCTTAGTGTGAAGAGGTGAGTAGGAAACCCATTATGAGATTCCTGTGCTTGAAAATAGCAGTCAGCAGGCTAAATAAGGTTAGAGAGTGAGTGTCTGTATTCCCAGAAGCTGAGAAAACAAACCCACAGCCTAATATACCCGAATTAAGGAGACTGAAAGTGGATTACAGGAGGGAGAGAAATACTCAGATTTCTCTGTGAGAACCAGAAGGTATATGGGGTGGAGAGTCCTGGGCTTTTGAAATATCTGACCCAAATTTTGTCTGAGATCTGTGAACGTGGAGGGAGACATGCTCAGAGGTAGGCTTGTCCTAACTGTAGCTGTGCCTTTCTCTTGCTGTCCAAAGCACTGAGCAGTTGTTAGGAGCTTGGCAGTCAGTTTTGCAAGGTGCTGGCAGGGTGTCCCCAGGAGGTGAGGAGCAAGCTAAAGCAGTCACAAAGCTGACTTTGGGAAAGGCCTTCTTTAGCTCACTGAGCTTGTGTTAACAGCCACAAGTCACGGGGAAAGGGGCTTTGCTTTCAAAAGAAGCACTAGAAAGACCACTCCTCTAGAAGGGCCATGGAAAAGACTCTGGTGCCCAGGTTTTGCTTAATCTCTGAAAACCTGAAACCCAACTACTATGCCATGTTAACATCTATAGCAGAGCTACTTCAGGCTGGTGATAACTGCTCCCTATAGACACTATTCAATAAAAATATCTTCTTACACCGTGCATCTTTCATTGAAAAGAATTGCAGTGAGTCCAGTCAGCCCTGTCCAAGGCACAGCACACATAACAAACCAGTACAAAAAACTCACAGCGCTTTCAAACTCCTTTGTTTATGTAATGAGTTAATATTTCTGGTTGCTAGCACAAGCGAGATGCAGCTAATAGTTAATCTGCTGAGGGCATTGCAGGTGCTCTAACAATCATACCCTTCCTATCAGGAGACAAAATGCCTAACTGTGCTTGGAGCACTTTCCATTGAAAAAACACACTTTAGGAGGAGTGCTGATTACACCCTTCCATGAAAAATTAAATCTACAGATAATGGGCTGTTTGTAACTTGCCAAGAACATTGCCCATAAGCAGTGTAGGAGAATCAATTCCCTCATTAGTAGAAATGAGTATACATCTTTTTATGAATGCTGATGAATATTATGTTATATGAGTTTTTGAGAAAAAGGTCTTTTGATTGAGGCAGTGATTTGTATGTCTTGTCTGATAATGTCTTTTCAGTTCTAAGAGACATTTTGCAATACATAAGGTTCCAAACGTGCGGAAAAAATGAAGTTGCTAACATACATGAATTTGCTGAAGTCAGGCTGATAATATTTCACTTGTAAAGTTAGTATACTTCCACTAAAGGAACCTGCATTTGTAATCCAAAAGTTGTGCAGTCATATTTTTTGAAGTGCTTCTGAGCATATTCTGTGTATTTCTTCAATGCCATTCACATTGATGCTGAGCTGAGGTTCAAAAGATCAAATTGTAAGATCTTTTAGTGCTGTGAATAGCAATTCAATCCTGCTTAATGTGCCTGTTATAAAATGTTAGAGGGGAGTGACTGTAATTAGTATTTAAAAAGATCAATACTTATCATGCCATCTTGAAAATGAGACAGCAACTGTGTCCAAATCTGATAGTTATAATGTACTTAATAGCCAAGGAATTTTAAAATTGGCCCAAACCTGTTCTTTCTGTAGCAAGTGGTAAAACTCCAGTTTAGTCAAATAGAAGGAGGATTAGATAATGACTGCTTGTAAAGTTCCATCCATTAACATTCAACTTCAGTAGAAATTTTCCATATGTTCTACTTGCAAGACTAGATGACTGTGTTAGAACTAATTAGAAGCACTATTCAAATATTTACTATCTGAACTTTCAAACAAATGAAAAGATTAATGAGATTCTACCGATTTTTTCAGAGTTATTTTTGTAGAAAAAGAAGTCTATACTTCACTAACTGAAAAATAGACCTATTAGGCCAATGCTTATCAAAATCTTAATACCTACCCTTAAAAATTCTGAGTAGCTATAAGGAACCGCTTCTCATGCCTGAATATCTGGATACTTGTGGAAGGAACCTCAGAGAGTTAAGTATTAAGGGATCCTGTGTTTTTACACTAAATCTTCAGGAAGTGCAAACTGGCTCCTGAATCTAAGGTTAGCTGCCCTGGTGTTGATTGACGTAAATCTTTCTGGTCCTTACCCTTGTCCATGCTCTGAAATAGGCTCTCAGTCCCAGGCTGTGACCAGTGCTCTAGAGTTGATGTTTTTGAGGCTGTCTCACAAGTCCTGGCTTCAGCAGGGGCTCCTCAGTCTCTCAGCATCTCTTGCCCTAAGCAGCTGAGCAAGTTACCCTCAGGTACAGTACCAAGCTGCTGGGCTGCAAGCAGTCTGAAAATAAACAAACCAAAAAAACCAGAACACCACAAACTGAACAACTTGAAGGGTCAAGTGAACTTGAAGCTTGTCTACAATGTGTAATATTGAAATATCATTTGTTCTCCAACCTTAATGCATATGGCATTTGTTGAAATTGATTGTAAATGACGTTTTTCCCTGAGTGGCAAAAGCACTGAAAGCAGACAGATGGTTAGTAGAAATATATAGTATATTAAAAGACCATGACAATTTTGTCCCATAGCTTTCCTTGCTGGCAACTGAATCAACTTTTTCAAACTGAGCATCTTGATCTTAAGGGTCTTCTCCAGCCTAAATGATTCTATGATCTAAGTGCCCTGGAAAAAATGCAAGTTCTTTAGAGGTAAAAGTACAATCATTGTTTTTAGATGTCTTTTCCCCTCCACCTCGCCTGAGTACTACTACTTCTAATAGAATAAGTGGAAAAATATGTAACAATTTAAGTTACTAAATTGTAATATATTAGACTAAAGTTCCTTCTTTCCATTTGAGAGACCTGGCTTGTGTCTGCATACTAAACCATACTTTTTATAATCTCAAAGTGAAATCATATGTACTAGGAAATTTTTTAAATTAACTGAGGCCAGAAGGCACAATAATTGTCATTTAATCTAACATCAATTTTTTTCTCTGGGCTAAGTAATCCACTCTCCCTAGGATGAAGCATGCTGGCCATTAGCATAATAAAAACACTCTTTTTGCAAAATGCCTAATTTGACTCCTTTGAAAACTGTTCTTGGGTTGGAGATATCTTCTGCATGTCTGAGCAGCTCCATCATGATATAAAGCAGGTGAATATCTGGCCTAAGTTGTGAGAAGGCACCAATTCACAGGCTCTGGATCTGGCTTGAAGCTTTAAGTATTTTGATGACACCCTGGGAGGGAGAAAAGATAGCATGAGCATTAGCTTTAGAGCTCACTGCCATGCCAAATCAATGGGGGTTTTGCTAAATAACCCAGTAAATCATTAACGTGCTGCTGTTAAAAAAATCCTCAGTAGCAAGATGAGTCCCATTGTGAGATGACGCTTCAAAGAAATAATTTGGAGTGGTTCATTGCAGAGACTTAAATTGATGCCTTTCAACTTTGCAATGCAGGCAAAAAGAAATCAGTGTTTAGAAAAAATAATAACCAGAATCTTTAAATGATTCAGTCAACTTGGACACCTTCTACAAGTCTTACAAAAAGAGAGAGTGAGTAATGAATGAACTGTTGTGGAAATCTTGGTATTTTATTGATGAAAATAGGCAAATTCCACAGGAGATGACACTATTGATTAAGCGGACTCTAAGCTTCAGGAAATCAGGTTTCAGTTCCAGTATCTGCTGCAGACTCCTTGTGATGCTGCTATCGCTTCCCTCTTGTGCTAAGTTTATCCTTCAATCTACAAACCCTGGCTGAAACTGGACCCACGTCATGCTACACACAACACAAATACCCTGGAAAAGAGCCTCTTCCTCCAAGACCTTCCTGTGCAATTAAGCCACAAAAGGGATAAAAAGAAGATAGGGTTGCACAAAGCTGCACAGCAGCAGTATTGAATCCTGAAGCAGCAGTCTCCAGGTGCCCAACTCAAGGCCATTCTACTAGATCATAGCAAAACCCAGATTTGACCTAGGTTTGCTCAGACAAATAGACCACACATCTTTCTTTGCTACTGCAGTGAAATCTTCGTTACCAGGGAATCATGAAAAGTAAATGGTCTCTTCAAATACCTTCCAAACTGAATTTTCCTATGATCATAGGATAAGGTTTATCTTGGTTTATTTGTTGCAATAATTTTTCCTTCAGGGAAAAAATGAAATAGAAGACATTTGCTACATTTGCTGTAGCAGGCAGCACTGAAGGAGGATAATATCTTTAAAATGGCGTGGCTGTTAAACTCTTGCTTGACATATGTAATAGAGTCAAACTTCAGTCACATCTGCATATATCATTACTTGGACTGACGTGCAAGTACTTGTCCTACACTGTTCATTACTTGGAAGTGTCTTGGATATCTATCAGAATGCTGCAATCAGCCTCCAAGCCTCCAGGTTTGTTTTTTTTTTTTTTTTTTTTTTGTTTTTTTGTCCATATCT
>VZRQ01009982.1:30933-66738 GCA_013397975.1 Machaerirhynchus nigripectus
TTGTTTTTTTTTTTTAGTGCTTGGATGCAAGCTTCTTTCAAGTATTTCAGTTTGTGGTGAAACTTTACCCAACAGCTTCTATTGTACTACAATCAGCCAGCAGGACTTACCCTCCCTGGCATTGTCTTATACAGGCAGTGGAAAAGAGATCTAGCACTTGAATACAGCCAGCAATTACAGACTGGGACCAGAGTGCTGATGTGCCAAGGGTGTAGCAATCTGAAAGACAGATTCATTGCAGATCTGACTTATGCATTAATCTTTCTCCAGAAAAGTGTTTAAACCTTGCTGAAGTCTTAAGTACATGCAGGTGATTTCATGCTACTCCTAAAGATGAACCTAATTATGCTTTCTGCTGCAATCATTTAGAGATAATCTTTAGGGACTTCTTCCCATTTGTCCAAATTCAATATCCAAATAGATACAGGCGAAAATATTGCAGAAGGTTTGTTCTGCTGATAGTGAATTAGACTGAGTGGTATGTGATAAAAATGTGGTGTGATACATAAAGCATTTGCATCCCACACTGCATATGAATGCACTGCTTAAATGAATATGGTGAATTAATAATGTGGTGCAATAGCTGCTGAACAGCACACGAATCTTTTGCTTATGTTCATCTCACACTGGAGTCATGACACTTTGGAATTTAGACAGAGAAGAGCAAGGGTTACCTGCCAAAATTAACTATCTTTGTGCACTAAAAGGAAACAGATCCCCTGCCATGCAGCAGAAGTTACGGCCACTACAGAATGATGTGAATGTGAGTAGTGACCTGCCACAGAAGGAGCCCAGTTTCAGGGTTTGCTGTGGGACTCGCCTGGTCAGTGGACTCCCATCACTCAGGCAAGTGTTTGCTGAAGGAATCTGAGGCATTCAGGCTCCAAAATCTGCAACAAACTGAAGAGGGATTTTATTTGTGGTACTTGATGGCTTTAGCAAAAGAATGATTTCAGGTATTGTCCCAAGAGAAATGAAGCAATCATTTCAGCTGAAACTCAGTTTTCTACGTGACTCTCTCATGGCTGCTGACAGGGGGTTTTGTTTTGTCGGTTGCAAACTGCCCCTCTAGTGAGGACCCCCTCTCTGTATGGTGCTCAAGTTGGCTATGTGATGGAGACGAGATGTCAGTCAACTGAAGGACAGGATACTTAAGGACTTAAACATTCTAGGAGGATTTAGGTCACGGGATCTGGGGGTCTTGTGGAGCCTAGCAAGGATCTTCAGTGCAAACATTAGGATTTCAGAACATATCAATAGGTTATTTGGTCTGCACCCTAGTACATCCTAAGACCTTAAAACAATATGTAGCGCTCCTGTACTGTGAACAGAAATCCCTGGGAAATAGAAACAATTCATCAGAAAGAGATACAGGTTGGATCTAAACTTATGTAATGATGTGACACTACCATTGCCCTGATATTTTGTTGCAGTGGTTAAGCTCCTTCACTGTTTAAAAGTGGCACCCTCTTTCATTTAAATTTGTCCCCTTTCTTCTCTCAGCTGCTGTCTTATTGCATCTTGCTCCAATAGTTAAGTGTATCTTCAATACCCAGAACTTTATCCACCTCAAACTATTCCATTCTTAAGTCAGCTTTTGATTTGAGTACACCAATTAAGCCTATTGGTTCAAGATTTTTTTTCTTCCTCAAACTGCAAAATTCTGCTTCCTCTCCAACTTTCCAGTATCTTTTCTGAAATGTAAAAATGGCTGCGTGTAGTATTTTAGTGGTGGTGTCAGACATGTCCTAGCAAACACTGCTCTTCATTTGCAAGATGCAGAGTTATGCAGAAGCTTTGTGGCAAATAGTTTAAGGCAAAGCATATGTAGAACACATTTTGAGAATCCTTTAAGGACCCAAAATTGGATCCTTCTACTGGTGACAGCTCCTAAGTGCTCCCACGTAACATCCCTTAAGTAAAAGTACTTGCTTGGAACAGTACTTAGCCCATATGCAAGCTCACTGGTGGGGTGCTGTTGTTGTGACTGACTTACTACAAGGAAAAGTCTTACCCTCTCGAGAAATCCCAATGCATAAATGTGCTGCATAGGCTCCAATTTGTTTGCTGAAGTTAAGACAGAAAAAGACAATTTTGCACAGGTTGAGTTTTCCTTTTTCCCCTTTCCTCAGTGAGGTGGGCTGTGTTGTCATTTTGGCTGGCATTTTACACAATGGAGATGCACCAGCATGACACCATAGTGCAGGCATCCTTCTTTCAGTGACAAAGTCCTGTGAGCACTCAGGGTCTGTATTGATGCTGGGCAGTTTTCCCAGTGGCTGCCAAAGGATTTAGGAGTGCCAAGCTCACCATTTCTCAGTGGTATTTCTGCTTCTAACTTCCTTCAGTGCTTTTTTCAAAGCTCTGCAGCAACACACTGCCGTCATGGCAAAGGAGCAAAGCACTGAAAGCAAGACAGAATTTGCTGTCTTGCCTTTGTACAAAACAAGCACAGAAATTAGGAGAGATTTTTCAGGACAAGAATCTCAAGTAAAGAAAAACACTGTCATATGGGGCAATGTGCCTGTTCCTGGAGATAACTGTGGGTTTTGAAAAGCTTCTGATGTATCTAGTCTGTTTTGTGAGCCACAGGGGACGCATGTCATGCTGCAGTTCTGCTTGCTGAGACTGAGGCTTTACCACTCTCTGCTGCTCCTGTCTGCCTGACAGTATCTCTGGGAGCCTGGTTTAGGTCGTACATTGGGACCACGGAATGGGGTCTCTGGGAAGACCCTTTCCAGGGAGAAATTGTGTCCAGCCCTGCGTCCTTGCAGCAGCACTTCTTAGATAAATAGTAAGGTCTACATGTGGTTTTGCACACTTACGTCCCTACCTATACCCTCACACACAGGCAAACTGAATATTTATCACCACTCAGTTCTTTCAGGCCTTTAAAGCAGACTGTGAACACCTCCAGCACTCCCAGTGCACTGGGAGCAGCCCATTTATGCCATTTCATGGGTTGAACAGCAGCTCCAACAGTCTCAACCCAACCAGCACTGTTTGTTTGGCTGCTAGGGGGAAAGGACAAATCGGTGAACAAAATGGTCCCCTTTAGGGGGTGATATGGTTTCAGTTCAGCTTGTTGATAGGGCAAGAAGCCAGAATTGTTTCGCATGAATCCATGGGAGCAAAATTTGACATCTGAAGAGGAAGATTGAATGTTTCCATCATCTTCCATTTATCCCTCCATCAGGCAATCTGTGAATGTGCCCATGGGTGTTTCACCTCTGTGCTGGGACAGCATTCTGTCATTGCATCAGTTGACTATGTATATTTCCTCCCTGACTGCAGGCAGGGAATCTCTCCCCTGGCTTCCCAGACATGTAACACAAATCCACCTTCCCCTCATGGCTTGGCTTCTTTCATGCATAGTGTACTCAGTGCATGTTCATTTCTTCTTGTCCAGCTCATCCTTTGCCACTCTCAGAAGTATCTTGGTACTTCATTGCTTGAATGGACTCAGTAAAATTCCTTGGAAAGAAATGCACAGCTTTTTCTTCTTCACTCGTATCATGTGCTCTGAAGTTCATACCCAGGTGACATACAGGAAAGAGTGAACTCAGCTCTTCAGTGAGAGCATCGATGGAGAGCTTTGGCAGTAGGTGCTGCAAAGCAAGCTTGCACATGGTACCTCCATGCAAGCATACACCTGCAAACCCAGAGCTAACATGCACAGAAAATCAGGCTTATGTGGGGCAGGGAGATTGGAAAGACAAATTGTGGAAGCAACTCTGACTTAAAGTGCACAATCCAGCGTGAGAACTCATTGGCAGATCAGGGAGTGCAATTTGTATGAACTAATGGTCTAGAAAAAACTTGCACTGCAGAAAGAAACTTCTGAGGTTCGTGGATGTCTTATGATGGGTGGTTCAAAGCCAGAGGACATAAAGCTACCTCCTGCAAAGTTGAGACATGCTGGAGGTTTTGAAGGGTCTCCCATATAGGGGAGAAAACAGGATTAAAGAATCCATTTATTCATACGTGCTCCAAATGATTCAAGATTACATGGAGATTGCAACAGCCTGGAACTAGTAGTGGTGCATTCAGTGAGGAACTGGTGAGGCCAAAGTAACCACCTAGCTTCGGACTGTCTTGGAACACGAATCTCCTCCTAAACAAAAGAAATACAATGTTTCTTTCTGCATGCCCAGTAACCTACTGGATTACCAGCTTTGAGCTAATAAAAACCTGCTGGGAAGGGAGTTCTTTGAAGGCAGTACCACTTATTTACAGCAAAGGCATGCCTTTGCCTAGCTTGCCCTGAGTGTGGTGTGCAGGGTGAAGCTTGCAGTTTGTGTGCATCATCATTTAGCCTGGAAAAGACCTTTAGAATCACTGTGTCCAACCAAATCCAGTGGCGCTACTGTAATTTTTTTTTTTTTCTCCCCCCAGGACAAGAGAAAAACTTGCTTCTCTTGATACCTTCCGATCCACTTGTACAGCCAGGAGAAATGTAGGATTTTGTTCTCTCCTACAGGAAGGAATCTGAAACGCAGATTTACTTCACTAGAAAGCATTTAATCATGGGGCTGTGATCTCGTTTGGAGTGGATGTAGCAATCTCTCTCCTTTTGCATAAGCATTGCATGGAGTAGCTAAGAATCAATGGATATCATAGAGGGAGAGAAACCTTGCATGCCTCCTCACTCTGGGGAGTGGGGCTGTCTGTGAGGAATAGGAACCGGGGTTAGCTATTGGATTTAAATGCAGTCGTGTGCTCTTAACCTAAGGACTATATAACCCTTCCCCTCAAGCAGATGCTTCTCCTACAGTTACGACCAGCCTGGACTTTTTAGTCATGGTACAATTCACTGCCACTGAGCTGATCAAATTATCACAGTGTCTGGTTTACAATATCACTGATTAAGTCACAGAGGAGGAAGCTAATTATAGAGGAGCATGCTATTTGCACACAGGGATGCTGGAGCAAGCTCTGCAGGAGGCAGATGGAAGTATTTTGAAAGAAAAAAAAATGGGAAAGGCATACGGCAGCAAAACAATTTTTGTAGGGAATGCTACAGCTCTTCTTCGTTCTCTTGAGGCATCTCTTCTGTATAGCAGAGATGGTCTGAGAAATGCTCTCAGAATTTGAGGGTACAGTTCCAAGAAGCTGCTTTAATTTTATTACTGGACATACGATCATTATGCTACCGACCAGAATAGCTCAAACTCAGCTTTAATGTCAACCTGTCAATGTATTCATCACTGAACAAGCATTACATAATTACACTGAATCACAAGATTAGAATATAAGGGATTTTTTTGGGCAGGCAGGGGTATTTTAATACGGAGTGATCTAATTTGTATTGATCCTTCTTTCTTTAACATGTTTAAGGGTAAGCATACTTAGAAGCCAACCACATCATAAAAACAAGCTCTGGAAGCAAATGGAGGAGAGCTGTGGCATGGCCACTCTGTGGGTAACTTGCTCAAAAGATCCACTGAAGCAAATGGAACCAAAAGAGTGCAGTGCCCTTCAAGTGAAACATTTTAAATGCAAAACAATCTAATATTGTACTTACAACTGACATTTTCTACAATGACCAAGGGTGCTCTCCCATTCCAACTTTACAATGGGAAGTACAAGTTTCCAGAATGTGAATCTGGCATTGCCTTACTTTGTCTCTTGTGTGATGGCTCATAAAGTAGTGTAATAAAGAACTGTTGATACAACATCTTTTAACCCCATTTGTATGTATGTTAAGGCCAGAGAAAGATGCAGGGCCAGCAAAGGTTAACCCGCTTTATAAATCCTGTGGAATAAAGCTTTCTGACTTGTTACCATAAGATAAAAAAAGGTCTGTTGACCAGGAAATCATGGAAATGCTGCTTTGACAGCTTTTCTTGCAAAAGCTGTCAGAGTTTAGCTCACAAACTATAACATGCTACCTTTCTTAGAGAAGATTAACAGACAAGGGGGGGCTGAAGTGACTTTCCTGTAGGACGTATATGAATCCCCTGCAGTCACATCATTAAACCCCCAATAGGTCAGCAGAAGTGCAGATAGCACAAGTAAAAGGAGGAATCGGATTACTCCACTTTGGCTAGTTCTGGAAGGGCATTTAGCAGACCACTTTCAGTTTGACAGGATCAGTTAGCACAGTAGGATGGGAGGAAGGCCATAATTTCCTCTCTGTGGGAATGACCATTGAGAAATCAGGTGGTGGGAGAGGTATAAGCATTTACTTTGTGAGGGTGAGCTTTGAAACAGGACTCACTTATTTTGTTTCTGCTTATAGAGGGCCTAAGTAGCAGTCAGCTGGATTCTGAGATTTTTTTTTTTGTCCACAGAGTGGTAGGTAATTTTTTGAAAAAAGAATGGGACTAAGGAGTAGGAGATGTTGTGTGAACTACCTCTGTCTGGGGTATCAGTAATACCACACCTTCCACATCCTCACTGAAAGCCTGAGCTACCAGCAGACTGTTGCTGCTTGCAGTACAACACCCTTGCCTGGGATGCTGAAGATGAGACAGAGAGACAGGCTGTCAGCACATGCTCACACAGAGGAAGGAACAAACTGCTTGAAAAAGAATGCATCTGAGGTGCGATTACCCTTCTGCTGGCATAACCTTAGCTTTGTTTGGACCCATGTGCAACTTGGAAATGCCTGGTGGGAGCATCCTGGAACCAGGGTAGTCTCTGGTTCTTAGAGAGGAAGCGTCGTGGAGATGTGGTGATTTAACCCCAGTCAGCAACTAAGTACCATACAGATGCTCATCCTCTCTCTCGCCCCCCTCAGGGGAGGAGAATCAGCAACAAAAAGGTAAACCTTGTGGGTTGAGATAAGAGCTGTTTAATGATTGAAAGAAAACAAAAAATAATAATAATGATGATAATGATAGTAATAACAGCTTTAAAGGATCCCCTCCAACTAAAACTATGATTATTCATATTATGATTCTATGAATTGTAATGAAAAGGAGACAGAGAGAAGTAAAATACAAGAAAAAACAAGTGCTGCACAATAGAGCTGCTCACCAGTCACTGAGCGATGCCCAGTCAGTCCCCAAGCATGGATTGGCACATCCCAAACAACTCACTCCATTTTACAGACTGAGCATGACGTTCTATGGCATGGAATATCCCTTTGGCCAGTTTGGGTCAGCTGTCCTGGCCATGCTCCCATCCCAGCTTCTTGTGCAACTCCTCACTGGCAAAGCAGGGGAAACTGAGTGAGTAACTTATGGGCAGCACTACTGAGCAACAGCCAAAACGTCAGTGTGTTATCAACATTATTCTCATACTGAATCCAAAACACAGCACTGCACCAGCTACGAGGAGGAAAATTAAATCTATCCCAGCTCAAACTATGACAGGAAGGAACATCAGTAGCTGGTGTCTAAGCATTTGGTACATTGCAGCACAGAGTTTGAAGTGTACAGAGAATGAGCCTAACATATTTTCCTAGCTAAAGGTAATTAATTGTTATTAATTAGTCGGAAACTCCCAGCCTGTAGAATGCCAACACCCTAATGGATTACTCCTGTGTCTGTGCCAGAGAGGCATCCACTGGTGTCAATCTGTGGCAATACTCAGAGGTATCCCTCTGTGTGAGTTGTTGTTCCTCAGGTATTTCTTCTGCTAGTGAAGGTCTCACTTGTCTGTTAGAGATGCTTGCAAGTCCTGATAACAGCCATATGGGCTGTACAGTCTCTGGATTGATGTGTCCAATAGTGCTTCCCTTTGAAGTGACCTGTGGGGCAATATAAACTATTAACTGGAATCAATTTTCTTTCACAATAGCTCGTATGGGGCTATGTTTGGGATTTATGCTGGAAACAGTGTTGATAGCACAGGGATATTTTCAACAGTGCTGACCAGTGCTTTGCTTACTGAGTCAGGGCTTTTTCTGTCTCTCACCCCATCCCACCAGTGAGGAGGCTGGGGGTGACAAGAAACTGGGAGGGGACACAGCTGGGACAGCTAATCCCAGCTCCCCCAAGGGATATTCCAGATCATATGGCGTCATGCTCAGGACATAAAGCTGGGGAAAGAAGAAGGAACGGCTGTAATGAATGGATGATGTAGGTTTAAATCAGCTCTTGCCTTTTGCCCAGGCCTCTGGCAGCAGGTAGTCGTGTTATTGAGGTGTCCAGCACCCCAAGATCCCCTCTTAGTCACAAGTTCTTTAATAATGGCTGATTCAGTCTATTGTAAAATGAGTTATTTATTTATAGACACAGAACTAACAGACATAAGACTTAAAACAGGCTATTGCTACACAGGGATAAGACAAAAAGGCATACTAGTATTACGTGCGGAGTTAAAGGTGCCATTAAATTTGCAGGTAGTTAAGAAATAGTATAACTTAGGATTCAGTGTTTCTTACCATACAATCTGGATGGAGTAGACATCGAAAATCCTCTCTCTGAACCCCTGGGAAAGGGACCTGGAGTTGCATCCAAGCTCCAGAGAGAAATCTTCTCACATGTCTCCACGGAGTGTGTAAGATGTCTGCCTCTGTGATGATTGTGTGGGCTTTTATAGACATAAGAACCATGTCTTTTGGTCAAGAATATTTCTTTCACCTCTTCCCACATTTGCTTTCCAGACTGAGATGTTGATTCTTAGCTGAGGGCCTGAGCCCTTTTGGCACCAGAGATACCCCATGCTGGGCCTGTGACCCACCCGAGTTATCTCTTGTGTATGCACCAACCATCTGTGATAGAGAGAGGGGATAGATAGACATGTCCTGCCACAACGGGGTACCTTGAGAATGATGGCTTTTGTTTTCCCAAGTAAACTCTACATGTGGAGGAGCTCCGCTTTCCTGGGGATGGCTGAGCACCTGCCCACCCATGGGAAATGGTGAATGAATTCCTTATGTTGCTTTGCTTGTGTTCACAACTTTTGCTTTACCTATTTTAGTGTCTTTATCTCAACCAGTGAGTTTTCTCACTTTTACCCTGCTGATTCTCTCCCCCACCCCACTGGTAGGGGAGTGAGTGAGCAGCTGTTTAGGGCTACGTTGTTGGCTGGGGTGAACCCATGGCACTGAATAAGTGTGTGACTCTGCCACAGGGGTAAGAAAAACATGTCATGTCCAGTTGTGGCAAATTCAGCGTTCTAGGTGATAAAATAGATACCAGTTTTCAGCCTTATTCCTTCAGTACTGTAAGTTGCAAGACACCTGTAACGTAAGCTTGAAAATAAGGCATGCTAGATAATTGTGTCCTAGTATTTACTTTCTGAACTGGTCTAAGGAGGATGTTTAAATGAGGAGAACAGGCCTGCTTAAATGTTCATAGGAGTCTCAGTATAAAATCCTAATGAGCAATAATCTGTCTCTAATTCCTCTAATGTAGTCTCTGGTCTGAATGATAGCGCTTGTATTACTTTCTATGAAGCAAATTCACCTCCCGCAATTCATTTGACTGTAATTCTTTTGCAGTTTATATTTGGCTGGTTTTGTTTTATTATTAATAGTAACTCTATCTAAGCACAGATACATTTCTTTAAAAAAAACCCCTAAACATATTTAAATAGTACTGAAATAAGATTCTTCTAGCTGCAGCTATAATAACACCTCTAATGTTTAACAAGCCACGAGAACTGGAATAATAGAATAATTTACTTGGCTCATAAAAGAGCAGAAGTAGTTACATAAAATGAACATATCGGTCTGCTGTTTTTCCTATTCCACACAGCTCCCTGTGGCTTATTTCATTTTAGGCTTATTTTTCTTTTTTTGAGGAAAATTAATTCAATGATGATACAGTTTCTTCTGGGTCAGAGAGACCAGGTTAGCCAGAACAAAACGACTTCTCAGAAACAGAAAGATTATATGCTTCCTGGCTTTCAACCCTGTTACTAGGAATAGATGGATATAAATTTCAACAAATACAAAATAAGCCCAAATGGAGAGCTACTCCAAGAGGGATTTTGAAATGAGACAAAAACAAATGGGTTTATAGAACTGTAAAACAAAATACTACATTACTTATATCGCTTTTCCTGAAGGCATAAAAAGATATTAAAAAGTCATTAGCCATGCTAGCTTAGTCACCTGAGAATCTTTGGGAATGACACTTCAATTCCACTTTCTTAATGGCCATGTGGGTTTGTGAAAGTGGAAAGACAACAGAATTAATTCTTCTGGAGTAGTTCTTTGCTGGAAAGATGGCAAAGTGTCCCTAGCAGCTCTGAGACAAGTGCCTGCTCCAAACACACATTTAAGGTCAGGCCCCGTGTCAGATGCAGTCATTGTGGCTGATATTCCCACCTGTGCTAGGTCTGCAGAGGCAGTGCTGGCAGCTTCAGTGGAAGTCTCATTATGTATCTAGCAACCTTTCCAGTCATCCTATAATTTTATATCTTCTCGTTTTATAAGGCTGTGCATTGTACCTTCCTAATTTTATGGTCTTTTGGGGAAAGTGTAACATTTGGGGCGGGTGAAAAGTACTCCTAGCTGTCTGATGTTGTCCCTTGGAAGTCAGAGGTCTGTCTTCCCAGGAGGGGACACTTGCAGTGTTTTCAGGAAGAACCGGGCTTTGGGACCAGATCTGCCCCAATGAGTGAGCTAGTGGCATTTCTGGCTTACAGCTGGTATGTTGGTATTGAGTACACATATAACTCAGCTGCTATTGACTTGTCTTCACTGAAGTGCACAGGGCTCTGATCGCTTTCTTTTGTGTAAAACAGTTCTGCTACTTGTCTTGGATGATGTAGGGGAAAAAGGAATTTGTTGTTGTATGTTCTACATTTTAGCCCAACCCTTTGTCCTGTTTTGGTGAGGGGAAATAGCAAACTCATGTACAAAGTAATTGAATTCTGTGACTTGTTGACTGGAAGCAAGAGCAATTTTCATAGTTTATTTGCTAGAGTGATTTCCAGCTCTTTGAATGAAAGATGAGCTTGTGGAATCGAAGCCTACATTTAAGGCCTATAAAACATGACATGTTGAGAGAAGGATGTGTATGTATGACTGAATTTCCTCCGAGGGATTTCACAGAGCCCCAGGCTGGAGCTACCAATACTGTAGGGAAGTGTTCCTTTAGCCAGTGACCAGATGAAAGGTGATCTTCCTACTGGGAGTTAGCACTGCTGGTGCTTTCAGTCCTGGAAATCCTTATGGCAAAGCGGATTGCTGAGAGCAGCCCCTGCTCTGTTTTGTGAGGCCAGAGGTTTGGTCTTTCTTCATGTCTCTTGCTCTCCCTCTGCACAGCCTTGCTGGGACTACAGTTTTGCTGTGCCTTCAGCCATTGACATAGGACTAGAGTATCTAGGACTAGCAGGAAGCCACGGTAATGATAGAACAAGGAAAATAGCTATTAATTCTGAATATAGTCTATCCTCTGCTTAGATCTTATTTGTATTGCTTCTCTCAGTCAGTTTTAAGCCCTCAAAGCCTGTCCTTGCTGGTAATTATCACAGCTGAGAAATTATTGCTGGATAATAAAATGCCTCTGAAGGAGATTGAGGGGCAACAAACGAGAAGGTTCGGCGTACTGCGAATTATGGTTGTCTCTGTAAGCTTTGCTCTGCTGGGGAAATATCCTGTGCTTGCCTTTTGGCTTTTCCTCCCAGGCCTCCAGGGTGAGGGGGTGGGACTGGCCCTTGCGAGGGCACATGCTGGGCTTGGGCATCGTGCAGGGCTTTTCCACAGCCAAGGGGTGTAGCAGGGTACAGAGATCTCCCCTGAAGTGCAGAGGCTGCTTCCCATGGCGTGAGGGCTTACCTGCTTCTGGTTTAGCCAGGCATACAGCAAACTCCTCCTGGCTATGCCAGCCACGCAGAACCAAGTGCAGGGGGCAGTGTGAGAAGCAGAAAAGGCCTTGATGATTGTGCAAGAAGTAAGGAAAACATCCCTCTGTTACCACCACTGTTTCTGACAAAAATCCCAAATATAGCCCCATGCCAGGTGCTGTGAAGAAAATTATCTCCTCCTCAGCCCGAACCAGCACTGGGCTGGTGCAGAGATTCACCTTTCCTCTACCTCCCCCGTGTGAGGGCAGCAGGACTGAGTCAAATGGCTCTCTGCAACGATAACCAGGGGCTTTCTGCTGGCCACAGCTAAGGAGTGGGAGCTGGGTCACTGGAGCTCTCCTTGCAAAAGGAGGGCTGCTTTTTTTCCTCCTGTCATTGATTAGTGGATTTCGGCATGTGTAGGACAACAGGGAGCTGTTTCTTCATGCTTAAATTTGCCTGATGTCTCACTTTGGACTCCTAACACGTCAGCAATACAACTGGTTATGCTTTTAATTTGGGGTGCAGGTGTGGTGGCAGTTGTTGTGGGGCATGTTGTTGGCTTTTTTGTGGGGTTTTGTTTGGTTTTGTTGGTTTTTTCTTTCAGTAAAGCCATGTCAAAAAGGGTTTATATTGTTCTTAAACAATGGCCATACTTAGGCATTTAGAAGCTCTAGTTCTCCTAGGACTCTGATCTGACAGCAGTGGATTGTCCTGGAACTGTGCCAAAGACTTCTTGCTCTCTTCAGGTTTGCTAGAATATATGAGTTAAGTGCCTGAAATTTGTTGGGGAAAAACTGGCCCTCAGGGCCTGATTCAGAGTCAGGTGTTATTTCACAAGAGTGGCATCAGGCTCGTATTTATTTTGGGATGATTTCAGGATGTCCTTTGATATGGCATCAAGTGATACTTGGTGTCTCCTGCAGGGCTGTGCGAGCTGAGTCTGTCCATCTGATGAGTAGCTAAAGGGAGACAAACTACAAGGAATTGCAATAATCAGGTTGCTGGGGATGGGGCAAAATCAATATCTGAGGCAGTATTTCAGTATTGGGAAACAAATGTCAGCAAAGTCAGCTAATATTCAAGAGATGGAGAATATACCCCTGCTGAGGATAGGGAGAGGGGGAAGTAGTGGGCATTTTTTCCCCCCTTTTTAAAAATTTTTGTCTATTTTTATTGTGGGCTTGTTTGGTTTTGTTGGTTTGTTTGTTGGTTGGGGTTTTTTTAATAGCCTTTTAAGTTCTGCAGATAATCCATATTTCAGGTTACAGTCCAAATTGATTTTGAAGGCAAGGTTTTATCCAAAAGGTGAATCTGTTGAAAACAAATGAAAATGGACTATTAACTATGACGGCAGTGGCGTGACAAGGTGTCATAACTTCAGATTTGAATGCATTTACGTGCAAGAAAACTTGATTACATTTGGGTTTTCACTGTTGTATGGAGCTGGGGAAAAGAGAGCCCAGCGTAACAGCATCAAATGAGGTAAAAGTGAAATAAATCTATAGAGTAATAGAAAGCTGTTGAGAAATGCAGTGTTTCAGTAAAGGGCAATATCATAAAGGCCAACATGGCCTATGGATTCTGAGTAAACTTAAATTTCAAGCAACTTTTTATGCAGTAACAAGCTGAGCTGAAAAGGGAGAGGAGGAGGATACCAGACAATAAGGACTTGTCTCTAGAGTGCAGCTAAGTTCTAAATCAGTCGGATGGTGCTTTTGAAATGCCAGTGAATGCTTCCAAGCATTATATTAAAATTTCATGATCAATAATGCTGAAAGCTGCACTACACACAGGCTAAAATAACGGCTGATAATTCACCAGTATATGAATTTAATAAAATGTTGTTCACCAGTGTTAGTAGCAATGCACTGTCCAGGTTATCCTCTTGATTAGAAATTACCTGTCAGAACAGTCCTTTTTTGTTAGGTGAGCATAGATCAAAGACAGTAATGCTTGTTCTCTGGTGTATTTACCGCCAGAAATAGGTGGCTGTTTATTCAAACTTGGTCTAGCTGCTAAGGAACATTGCTTTTTTTCCCCTTCTGTAAACATATTATGGTCTGCATCAAAGGAATGCCCGCAGGCCCAGCTGAGTTCAGGACTCCATCATTCCAGTCAGCAGCAGCCCCTGTCCTAAAGACTTAAAGTATAAATAGACAAGAACCAGAGGGCCGTGAAGTGGAAGGAGGTATTCTAAAAGCAGGTAGAATTGATTACAAAGGCTCCTTTAGTTATCTTTGAAAAACCCAAAGAATTGATTATTAAACCTATTTTCAACACATAGCTTTGTCTGCCCAGGATGCTTCTTGAAATGGGACTTGATTATCCAGGAGCTTCTTTCAAGATTTGCCTGAAGAACTAGATTTTTCTTTTTCATTAAAAACATTTTTTAGACTTATCAACTTGAATATAGACAGAAAGTTTGTGTGTTATGATACTGAGTACTAAATTACTTAACTTTTGACTTCTAGATAGTTAAAGTCCCTGCATGATGCTGAAGCTTTGTGTTTACTTGCTACCTCAGTGGTTTGCATCTTTTACTGTTTATCTAGCATGTGAAAAACATTCAAATTCCTCATCTGTCTGAGAGATTTTGAAAGCAACTGTTTCCCAGGACTTGTAAATATTTGGCTGTCTGTAGAATATTTAAGGATGCTTTTACTGTTTTTTGTTGAACCTCTTCCACTTCTCATAACGAGCAAGAATTTGGTGGAGCGCAAATGAGGGCAAGACTATTTTTCAGAGTGGCACCTGGGGTGGGTGAAACCAGGCTTTTTAGCTGTGCTGAAAAAGCTGTTTCTACTCTTTCATATTTCAGGGTTGTTTGGGAATGGAATCTAGAATGCAGTGACCCCTCTGCTCAAGGTATTGGTTTCAGAAATGCAGGTCTGCTGCTTGATTTATGTACAATTAGGTCCATATTATGCCATTTGAAATTGCACAATTTCAGGAATACAGAGCAAGAGCACTTTGTCACATCTTCTTCTGCCTAAAGGCATAGTATCATTTAATGATGATGCACTCTCCTGACGTGGGAAAACTGGATTTACATCACGGTTTATTTTTACAAGTTGTTATGCTTAATAAACAAAACATGAGGGAACAGTATTCATGAATGTAACACTCACATTTTCTGAGGTATTTTATCTTTATTGATGTGTCAGAGCTTTTGGTAATTCTGCAGCAGCTGGCAGTTCTATATGGCACTGCATGGAGGATGTGGGTACAGGCTTGTCTAATATTGGGGATTACATGATGATGTTGAGTAATGTAATAAAATATCACATATTTTGTACTAGCAAAGTCTTTAATTAACTCCAAGTGACTCTGACCATCAGAACCCTTAATGCACTCTCCTAATTAGTTGCTGAAGCCCCTACTTTGATTAGATATTCACAGCTTCAGTGCATTGATTCTTTATCCCTTATAATGGCAGAGGCTGCTATCCAAAACAGTTACTTTGTTGAAGTTCGTGTGTCTACATATATTCTGATGTTTCTTATGTGGTTGGATACCTGCCCAGGATTTGCTTTGAAGTATGAAACATTAAAAAAAAATCTGATTTTATTGTATTTGTCAGGGATATGGTAAGCAATAAAAATAAAACATATTGTAGGACTACACTAACTCACAGTAATGGCCTTGAATCCTTCTGTGGAAAACTAGCTGTTACAAATTAGCAAGAAAATGTGCATTCACAAATAAGCAGTGCGTCGCTCATTCACTTGGACAATTGTTCGTTAAATAATTTATGGCAACACTTCATAGTGATCAAGTAGTACAGATACCCCAGTAGTTTGTCTTGCAGGAGTAAAGAGGGAATGGTAACACACATTTGCTACTAAGTCTTTTCCTAGACACAGGCTGAGTCTAGTGGGAAAGATTATTCTTGTGGAACATGCAAGATGTTCATGAGTAGTGATCTGTACACCCTGGAGATCCTGATAAATCTATAGAGAAAACTAGGGAAGACAGGATGTCCTGCTCTATATGGGTCCTGGTCCTACCATATCTAAGGGTTTTGGCTTGGTTAGTCCTGCTTTCTGATATTGCAAGCGCTGCAAAGGCAACTGTTTGGATTCATATTACCAGCTGAAAGATTGGTTAGGCTTTGGAATATGTTGCCCAGGGAGGTGGTGGAGTCACCGTCTCTGGAAGCGTTCAAGAGGCATCTGGATGCGGCACTTGGGGATGTGGTTTAGAGGGGATTATGGTGGTGCTGGGTTGATGGTTGGACTGGATGATTGTGAAGATCTCTTCCAATCTTGATGATTCTGTGATATTTAAAGTTGTGTTTAGCTTCTACTGCTAAGTGTGAAACACATACACATAGATGTCCTCAAAGATCATATTTTATTTTTTAATTTAACATTGTTTTGAAAACTGTCAAGCAGAGGCAGGTTGGTGCAGTGCTAGAGCGTGGAAGACAAGTGATAATTTCCTCTGCTTCTCTTGAGTTCTGTGAAATGGGGCAGGTGACAATATTTTTCTGTGCCACAGCTCACTCAGTATCATCTTATCTCACCTGATAGGCTGGGAATAATTACAGCAGGATGCTATGTGGATGGATATGCTGTATGTATTTTAGAATAGTCCAAAAGCTGCTGCTAGGGAGCTTGGCTCTGAAGCTACTAGCAGCTTTGATATTGCAAAGGCAGATTCCATTACCTATGGGAGTCATTGTTCAAACACTGGTGTTTCATTTCAGAGATTGCCTGATCTGACCAAGAGTGGAAGGCAGTCCTGGAAAATTGCTACGCCCAAACAAATGAACCCTTGCTGGATCAAAGGATCTCAGCATGGCAGGGCAGAGCAGTACAACATATGTTAATGCAGAGGAGTGACACCCAGGGAAACTGCTGCAAGAGACAGGGTGACATGTGACATGTCCTAACTGTCACTTGCTCATATACAATAGCAGATATTTGCTAATAAATGCAAAACGCTTTAAAGATCCTCTGGAAGGTTTGGCTGTCCTCTAGGTAGAGTTGTGTTCGAGGGACTGTGGCACAAAATGTGCTCTACAGCTCCAGTTTAAAAAAGTCAGGTGAGAAACTGGGGAATGCCAGGCTGTCACAGGTGCCTCCAGCCAAATTAGTTGAATTCAGCTTATTTTTTTTTGCCTGATACCCCCACCATCAACCTGTCCCACCCCTGCAGAAAAACCACATTTTTTTCTTTTCTGTTTTGTTAATGGTTTGTTCATTTGAAAAATGGAGATTCACTTGACTAGAACCTCTCCTGTACTAAGTGAATTTGATGTAAATTAAATTTTGTCAAGTTGTTGAGGTTTTTTTGTTTGTTGTGGCTTGGTGGCAGGTTTGTTTGTTTGCTTGTTTTGTCTTTTGACAATAGAATCTCTGAACAGTGAAGTAGCTTGAAGTTTTCTGGCTCAAGGGGACTGCAGTGCCTTGAAGCATCTTTGCTTGACCAGAACACAGAACATAATTCCTACAATAATAGAAAGCAATTTCATACAAGCCCAGCTGCAAATTTGCCAGGTTCTGACATAAGAAATGTTAGCTCCTTCTTTTATCAGCTGGTCCAACTGGAAAGCTCTACAACTTCCTTGCTGTCCCTTTGGAACTTCCTGTCATCTCCAGTATTTGCTAATTCACGGTTGGTCTAATACATACTTGGTTTTGGGCCATCATTTGTTTGAATTTAGTATCTTTTTTCTCCACAGGATGCCCCCCTGGAGTTAAGCTACAGAGGATTTTTCATTGTTTTTAGGAGCAATGTTCATCTGAAGTCCTAAAGCGCCCCTTTCCTTTATGCCAGTAGCTCTCCTTTGTAGCTCTTCTGTTAAAGAATTTATCCTAAACTAAAGACTGATTCTGAATTACTGCTGTCAGGAAGGATCTTGGTCTCAAACCAACCTTCACTCTCCCCTGCTTATTATCAATTGCCCTGTGACAATCCTTGTGTGGCATATAGCAACGCAATCCTAATCACAAACAGTGCATAGATTATTCATCTGCAATAATTTGGGCAACATAAAGTTCTTTTTTCTGTTAGCCGGTATGGTGGTTGTCACTGCAGAGTCAACACATGCTCAAGGTTACTGTGCATTGAGATTTTGGGATCTTTTTTCCTTTTCTTTTTTCTTTGCAGTATGCTAAGAATAGGAAAATATCCATGGTAACTGTATGTTATGTCATGGCAAATGCTGAATTTTTGTGTGTGTGAAACAGTGACAGCTGCATGGTACCATTCCTAAGCATTTTCAGCTCATGTGTGTTGGGCAGCATAAGAAGGCTACCTCATACATTACCAACTTTAAAGCATCTGGGATTCAGTGTTCTGTGTTTGTGCTTCTCTTCATGCTTGGCTTTTATCTATAGCAGTAAGGTGCAGGGAAAATAAGCCTTGCCATCAAACTCTCCAAGCTTGTGAATCTGTGGAGAGTATAATCAATGTCCTTTGAGACACTTAAAAGTGAGGAGAGAAAGAGAGAAGTGTAAATTTACTCTTACTTTTTATTATTTCTGGACTCAAAAGCCCCGTGTCCTGCTGGTTTTACACAGAATCAAATGTCACTTCAAAACATCCTGGAATTATTGACAACTTCCAGATTGCTGAACAGGACTGTGGCAAGTTCTTGCTGGATGATCATGTCTGGATGGCATCCTGTCCCTCAGAGGGATTTGTCAATTATACCCCTCAGCCTGGTTTTGTCTGCAAAAGTGATAACTTGTAAGAGACTTTGCAAATGTTACCTGTTGATACCAGGGTGTGAAAATATAAGCAGCGGTCATCCTGTATATCCTTTCAACTTGCACAGGGTCAAGCACTTATTCTTCATATGTCTGGTCCAAAACAGCATTTCAGCTGAAATGGTTCCTGTCCTGTCAAAGAATAATTGAGTACAAATTTGTTTGTCTTTTGGAACATAGTTGATTGGGTTCTAATCTAATTTTGGGATCAAAAATCTCTTGGTCTGCCAGCCAAGTCACACAGGTTAGCAAGGGCTGCCTCTGGAAACAGCAGTATGCAAATGCAAAGACGAGCTCTGAAGCAAGAGCCCGGGCTTATTAGGAGTGCTCCTCCAGAAACTGCCCAATGCAACTCTGAAGGGACTCTGATTCTCTTTATAATTTCTTTACAGGGTGGTTCAGCCTCCTGGAGTCTGAAAGAGTTTCCCCAGCTGGTAGGTGGTCCTAGACTGACCAGGATCTCAGCTTGGGCACTTAGCGGAACTCTGTAGGGTCCTCTGTACCAGACACTTTGTAGCAGTAGCTGGCTGTGAGCTGAATTCTAAAGCTTCGGCATTCTGGAGTTCCTCAAAACTCTGTGGTAGATGAGAAACCGAGACACAATGTTCGAGAAGGGTGATTCAGTTACTGCTTGGTGCCTGGCACAGTTCTTAGTGTGTCTACCTTCTGCAACAGATTTCTTCCAGGCAGTGCAGAGAAATTCAAAGAACTGAGTGTGTTGCTTTGTCTTGAAGTGGGGCAATTGCTGCTGACTTTGAGATCTGACTTTGGAATCTGAAGGGTGCAAATAGTGCTTTTTGTGAGAGGCTGCATTAATGGGACAGCTATGACAAAAACTATGCCATGACAATTCGTTGGCTTTTCAACTCGAAATGTTGCTTAAAATAAATGCTTTTAAAATTTTATGTTTTAAATTCTTGGTTTTATCACTGAACGTCTGTTACAGGGCTGCCTCACTTATATCCTCCCACCTGCTAAGGTTTGGTAGCCAAAAGTCACTAAAGATAGATTTTCTATGACAATATGAGTATGACTGTGAATTCTCCTTCTTTGGTCCTGATGGGCTTTTTCTACAGGATGTGCATGTGGGAAATACAATGCCGGGTGCTTCCACTATAGGTATTTTTTTCTCCTGGTAAAGCACTAGTAGTAGTACAAGTTGATGACCTTCTGCTACTCTCTGTTGCCACTGAAGACACTAAAGGTTTTGGGACGTGAGGGAATGTGATAGGCTCTTCTCTCTGCCAGGGTAATACTGATTAATGTGGTACAATCTTCAGAGCCAGGTACATGGCTCTTCTGACATTTTCAAGGACATTGTACATATCCTTTTTAGCATTCAGAGTGCCTGTTTCCGTTCCCATTTGTTTGCTGTGGGTCCTACAAATTTAGCTAGGACCAGAAATCTTCCAAGTTCAGTAATAATACACAAATTTCATTACCCATATTCACATTTTGTCCCAGCCCAGCATTTAAAAAGGTAGGCAAGCAGTGAATTTCATTACAATGTAAAATACTAAATACAGAGATTATTTCTGGACATAATATTGAGACTCTAGGGACAGTAACTTTTTGACTCTGGAAACACAAGATGCCTATTGAGGTCATAATTTCATCTGCAATGCTAGATGCTCCTTGTAGCAGATTTCAAGGAAGACTCAGCTACTTTTTTAGAGGAGGGTTGTACTGTGCAGTACAGTGTGTTTGGTAGATGATGACCCAAACCACATGGGTTAAGAATTTCTTTTTCTGTGTTTCCAGTGATGTTAGTGGATTTACATCTTAGTGTGAGTGTAGTGGTTACTTGTTTGTATGAAAAATTAATTCATATTTTAGCTTTCAAAGAACAATAGCCTGTTACCTGTTAATGCCTTTTAATACTTTGGTCAAGGGAAAGTGAGGAGATAAAGTCATTCACAAGAGTACTTGGCTTACTGAAATACGTCAGGTATTGCAAAAAAACCTCTGAACTGTGATTCTGCCATAGAGAACTGCAACAGCAGATCTGAGAGCCAAATGACTGGATTTTCAGGATTCTTTGTGGAAGTATAGCGTATAAGGAGTCTGTTCTTTGGAATCTCACAGCCACAAATGAGTTGTTCAAGGTAGGTAATGGTCTGCAGCACCAGAAACTTCCATCCCTACCCACTGCTCAGTAATCAGAATGTGGTTTCCATGTCTCAGTTTGCACATAAAAAGCGAATGGGTGAGACTGGTGATCACCTGTTAACTTCAGTGCAACTGAATATGAGAAGGACAGATCTGGTATTTGATGCTTCTAGTAATAAGAATGCTCTATTGCCTGTGACCTCAAAAGGTTCTAACAACTGCAACTTTCAAAACGATCAAATTAGTTAGGGCTTGATTTATTTCTTTTTGATTTCTATGAAATTTAGGGATATATGTTTGTTGATAAAGACAGATGTGGTTATGTACATAATGCTCATAAAAGTGTCCATGCTCAGACTCTTGCAGCCTTTATCTGGGGTCAGTAGAGTGTTTTCAAAGTTTCTGTGCCTGTGGTGTCTAGGTATGACTTCAGAGCTACTGCCTTCAGCTAAAATGCAAGTGCTGGGCTCCAGCAGTGCTCCTGGGCTGCTCCAGCTGTGCTGTAAAACGTTTTGAACCATGGCTCAGCCTGTTGGCAATGATGGCCAGGTTATTTACCTGCACTGATTATTTAGACCTTATATGGTGAACTAGTTCAGCTGATCTCTGCCTTTGTGCATAATTTTGTTTGTAATTACAAGTGCTGTTCTCTTAGGCTGCTTGCAGCTTTTTCTTGGTTCTGATTGCACTAAAAAGAAGTTCATGGCTTTGGCTGATTTGGTTTCCTCCTTTCCAGAAACTTTCTCCAAACTGTTAATCCAAATGTTAAATGAGGTTGTAGAAGGAAACTTTGGCATAGTCTGAGAGCTTCTTGTAGCATCAGTGGAACTGATAGATCTAATGGAAGCTAGCACTAAAAGATTGTCCAGCAGAGGAGACAACCAGAAGAACATTTGCGGATCATCTTGTCAGTGATCCTGCCAGCCAAAGTATGTTTTGTGAAAGCCTGGTCTCTTCTGCACTCAGAGCTTTTTGATGGTCTTAACTCATCTCTTTTGCTCATCACCATTCCTCAGCAGGAGTGTGTAGGAAACTGGAGAGTTTCCAAGCCACAGACTGTTTTTTTCTTTCTTTTTTTTTTTTAAACTGGGGCCAGGACTGCACTCCATGTGCCTGCAAAGGAACAAGTGATATAAGGAAGTATACAAGTATTGAAGGGAAGGGAGACCTGCTGGCTGGTACTTGCTACTTGTCCCAGGGAATAAAAGCACTACTTTGACCTGCCATAAGAAGACCAAGTGTGAGCTGCTTGAATCTCTTGACGGTTAAGTAAATTATGTGGATGTGCATGTGTAGATGAGTTATTTAGAATTATATAATGGATTTAATTTAAACTGATCTTCAAAGGGATATCAACAAACTGTTTCATTTGCCAGGGGAAATCACCTTTTATTGTCTTTAAATGAGAACGGTAATTAGGAGGAAGTTTGGGTGAAAATTGTTTCTTGGGCTAGCTTGTTACTTCGCTATTCACTACATTACCAAAGGGAAATAGCCTTGTCCCCGTCTAATCTGGACTCATCAACAAGTGCTCAAAAACACATGTGGCTTGTTAGCAAAGCTCATAATTAAAAGGAGGAAGGGAAAGCCTTCCTAGGATTAGCATGTAGTAGGAGGGGAATAAAAGGGCCAATTTTGGCCCTTTCTGCCTGTTTCCTCCAAGGCTCAAATGTCTACTCCTTGCTCAGAAGTGCTGCTCTCCTTGTAAGTGTTGTTTGCCCATGAACTAGAAGAGCAAACTGGGAATTGCACCCTGAGCAGGTTAAGAAAAATAAAACTTCTATGAAGTTGAAAAGCAGATACTGATGAATACCAAGGTTGCTGTTGCCTTAAGTGAATGTCCATAACCAGCAATGTGGAACGGTAAGGGCCAGAATTTAACCTAAAACCTATAAAGTAATAGAATTTGTCAAAAATGTAGCACTTAAATTTTGACAGCAGCTGAACAATTAAACACAGGAGCATCTAATGCCCTTGCATCTCTAAGATCTTTATCTTCCTTTTTATACCTTAATAGTGTTGACTCTTATCCTGGCTACCTTTCTAAGAAAAGCTGCAAATGAATGTATCCCATTTTAGGTGTATATGATACTTGGGTGCTGAAGTTTTGAGATGGTCCAAGGTGACCTCTGTTGGTAGGGCTTTGTGGGATAAAGAACCAGTGCCTTTGGCTTCATTTGATATTTGTGTTCTCAAACATACTCTTGTCTGTTTTCACAGCAGCATAATACATATATCTTAAGGAGGAAATGGCGTTCTAATCTTCTATGGTTTTTAAAGTATGATTATTCATAGGAGGGGAGAGGGAGGTGAGGGATATTGTAGGCATCTTAACAGACTTAGCTGTGTTTCTAGGTAGTTTTACCCTTCAAACACAATTCCTTGTTCCTGTCAGCCGTGACTGTCTGAATCATACACAGAGGAAAAAGGTATTTGGGTAGGTGTGGATTTCTACCAGAATGCAGTTTTTGAAACATTAGTGACATTCTTAAAGTGTGCACACTCAGCATAACATATTCATTCGTGGTTGCCTCCTCATTCTTTTAGTTAATTAAAGCAATTTATTGGGGCATGAATATGCAACAAAGCTAACTCTCAAAAGATTTTTCTTTTTTTTTTTTGTTCTGTCTTGGTTTTGTATGTAGTCTGCATTTTTTTTCCCCATATGCCATTCCAACTACTGGCACATGGTTTTTAGTGTTATAATCCTGCCCCCTGTTTCTTGAATGGCTTTGATTAAAGCTTTGTACTTTTCTCGTGATGGTTATTTCTGTAGGTTTAATGAAAAGTATGATGATATTAAAAAGAGAGTAACCCCCCCTCCCAAAATAGTTTTCTCTCCGCTTGATTTTTGTAACTACTGAAGGAGATGTATTAGGAATTTTAATACACATGGCTTCTAAATCCACATGTATCATAATAGGTGCATTTATAGATAGCAGAAAATTTTGTGAATAACTAATGGTGTGGGAATTACTGTGGAGATATCTAAGAGTAAGCCATGGGGGTTTTCAACACTAATAACTAGCAGGAAGTATAAAAATCTCAGGTACCTATTAGCTACAGTACTGCAATAATTGTGCAATCAAGTAATTTAATTGTTAATAGTGCATTTTTTTTGTCTTGCATCACCAGACACTTGAAATCCTGGAAAGCACACAGAAATATAGAGCAAGTAAGCAGATTTGCTTCACAGAGGCATCTTAATTCAGGTGGAAGTTTTAGAATCATTTGTATTCTGCTCTTGTTGCTCTTGAAAATTGCTGGAGTACTCTGGATATAAGAGTTTTTGTTGTAAGATTGCGGATTGTAGGTGTTGCACTTTTATAATGTCACCTTGTCAGTGTGTACCTGATCAAAAGAGGACTGGGAATATTGTTTACAGCTGTTGGGCCACATAATGAATGTCTGTAATTTAAGTCTGTGAAGTGATGCCACTTTACTCTTGTCTGTCCAGAGTGGGTGCTGTGGCTGCTGAGCGCTTTTGAGGAAGTAGTGGGTGCTGCAGTGGGTCAGGTCCACTGCCAGCAAGAGGCAGAAGACAATTTAATAATGATACTGTTCACACAGATTGGCCAGCAGGATGCTTCCAAAGCAGGCGGTAGAGTCCTTGCACTTGAAAGAGAAAAATAGTGTGTGAGAACTTTAAATTGGACGCATCATTCCCTTGTAAAAACTTATGCAAATTAGAAACCTCTCATTAAGTGCAAGCTAGAAGGAGCAGCTTCCGCTTCTATTTGATCAGATTGTGTGGTTTTGATTGAAACAATTTCTTTTTGTACTGAGGATTTACCTTTTTATAAATTATGTTTAGTTAACTTAAATGTAATGTGAGATGTCTATCCCTGGTCCCTAGATAACACTGAAATTATACTAGTTACAATTTGACAAATCTGACAAATCCCTGGTAATTGTTATCTTGGCTGAAATCTAATTAATAGTAGTATAGCATTACTGTCGTACCTCCTCTGCGAAATTTTATAGTCACTTGGTGACTTTCAGGCAGTAGCTGCCTGGTAGGCATACGTGCTGCTGTGGTAGACTAGGAATATGCAAATCCCAAACACTCAGCAATATGCTCTTCGCTGTGACGTGCAACACTTCTAAGAAAGTTTCTCTTGCACAACAAGGCATTGAAAAGAGATTTTTATTTTCCTGGGGTGAGGGAAAAATGGGGCTAATGGAATATCAGTGCGCCCTGGGGAAGTGTTTCTCTAGACTTTTTCTTTGCTTTAATTCTCTGCATGTGGCATACGTATAAATTGGACAGACCTGGTTTATTTTTTCGTTTTCTATTTCCAGATCCTTATGAAATATATACTGTTCCATATGTTTGCAGGATTATGCTTTGCTATGTTGGTTTAAAATCCTTAGGCAGAATAAGCATCCAGTACTGTTCAGCTAAAGCTAAATTTTCCTACTGAATTTAGCTCTGTTTGTGCTTTGGCTCAGAAAGAGAGTGGAAGTCAGGTTCAAGGGATAAAACATGATACAACTATTCAACAAAAGGTCAGAATTTCAATTCTCTCATTCTCAATTTTAGGATGAGTCTGAAACAATGCATGCTGATCATCAAGTTCTCTACCAAAGCAATGGGTTTGACCTGAACTCATGCAGTATAGGGAAGAAAAGAGGAAGATGAGCGTTTGACTCGGGTTTCTGGTAACTCAAACCATAAGGTCTAAAACCGTTCTAGCCTATTTTCAGTGCAGGTGGTTGAAATATTTTGTTTATAAAGGACTTCCTCAGCCAACCAGACAAATTTCTGTGTGTGGGGATTTCATTGCAAGCACAGTGCACAACGGTCTGGGTAAGCTGCAGGAGAACTTAGCTTTGGGATATGTATCTGTGGTCAAAATAGAACCATGATCCACCTAGACAGATTACAAAGAAAAAAGTGAACAGCAAAAAGGGGTTTTTCTTCTCTAGAATCTGTCGCTTTCTCTGGCTGCTACCAGCTGGAGGTCCAGTTAGTGACTCATTTGCTATAGCTGACTGCTAGGAGTAAGCCTGTGACTCTCTGGATCTGTTTCAGACTTGGATGCACCCTTTGGGGTTCTTTCATTAAGGTAGTGTGGCAGAAAGGAATGCATCGTGTTCCTATGCAATGAAGTCAAGACCACCTGGGAGCCACAGCAGCAACCACAGCACTGCATGATTGCAATACAATAAATAAAACCTGGTAGAAAGTATGTGATCTCCCATGACTGTACTGATCATTTCTCAGCTGACTAGTTATTGCACATGCAAACTCTAATCACTGCTACCATAATGCAGGTTTTTTTTGCTCGGCCACCTAATACTGAATGCAGTATCTGGACGGCTACCTGCTCTTTTACCTTGTGTGCCAGCATTTTTTGAAGTGGTAGAAGTTGACTGGTGACAAGCAACCTCCCTCTGTTAATGCCAGTGTAAAGTTGAGGGCTGGGATACTGATAATTGAGAGAAACGCTTTGCAGATAGCAAGATTTACATTAGGTGGAAGATGGCATAGCATAATTACTCATGAACAGTACTTTTCCCTAAGCAGTCCCGTCTGTCCCATTACCAGTTCAGCCCATTTCAGACGTTGGCAGAAGCAGCAGCATCTTTGCAAAAATCCTAATGCATTAGTTTTTATTTTAGTCCTGATAAACACCAGCCTGAAGTGAAACAACAGGAAGGGAGGAGATGAGCAGTAAATAGTACAACCACTTTGAAAATACCTGGAATTCTTAAAATATAGAAAACGAAAGAAAACTAGTCGTAACCTACAGGCAAACCTAACTTGTCTCTAAAACACATCTACTTTGGAATTTCATCGTACTTCTGACTGAGGAATAAAGACCAATTATCCCAGGAAAACATGGATTGCATTACATATGCATTCACTGCCAAAGGGGGAGAATGTCGATTACTTAACACAAAAGTGCTGAAGCCATTAGTACAGCCTTTTAGGAGTCGAAATAAACATGTGTATTATATGCCTGTAAATCCCAGTGGACAGCACAACTGGTGTCATATTCCACAGTGGATCCATTAGCAACATAATGTCATCTAACCACAGGCCATGCTAATGGTTTAAATTAGAACGTGTGTGGATTTTTAAATTTATAAAAGACACTACTGCCTGATTAGAATAACCCTCTTCAGCATAAAGCTGCTGCTCTTGTGATACATCACTTCAAGCAATATCAATGAATGGAAAGGTGTGAAACTACGCTTTCTGAGTATGCAAGGACTAAGAGTTGAACAAAATCAAATGTGTCCATGTGGTACTGTATAGCACAGAAAAAAGGGCTGAGATGTCTTTAAAAACAACTGAGATCTAGTGTGAGGCAGGTGACAAAGGATGTACAATGGCATGTTTGTGCAAATCCATTTTATAGCTGAGGATAATTGCCTCCTCTATATACTCTGGGCAACAGTGCCCCACTGACAGCAGCGGTGCTAATTGCTTGGGTAGAGAAATTGGCAATTGTCATGGGTCTGATGCAGAAAAGAATCTGTGTAAAGCAAGACTTTAAAAATCAAAATGATGACCTCAACACAGAAAACAGAAGGACGTGTGAACTTGGGGACTGCTGTTCTTCTTTTTCATGATTGCTTTAAATGCCTCTGCCAGAGGTATGGAGGCTACTGCTGTGGCTTCAAACCTTTTCAGAGAATGCGGCACTTGTACTATGCAGCTTCCCACATAATTCCTCTGTGAAAGCATTTCACCAGACAGCTGTGTTACAGTAGGACACGAGTAAATCATTCTCTCCTATCGAGCTGGAGGGCAGACTGCTGGTCTCGATACTCTATGGCTGACTAATAGTACTGAAAGCAGTTCTTGCCCTAAAGTCTTCCATCTACATAGTACTCTTTCTGTCAGAAAATGCATATGTATTTTCCCTCCTCATCCTCTGTATCACTTATGACCCTGAAAACTCATGTTCATGTTAAGTACAATAATAACGAGCTGCTTGCAAAACATCTCATACAGTTGGGTTTGCGTTGAAGAAAGGCATAGAAATAACTCTCTTTTGATGAGTAGAAAAGCAGGATGGGAACTTTGTGCTTATGACAGCTACCTGAAATAGTTCTCATTTCTCTTGAATGAGATGCTAACTTCACCACAGGGGTCCTCCCCTAGGGTACTGTGCAGTGCCAGTCAGCTTAGCTCTGATACCTTAGGAGCATTCATTCTTACTGCAAAGGTGATTTGATCATAATGGGAGAGGTGTAAGTTTTAAATGCAGTAGTGCTCTTACCTTGGGCTGGCTGGCCTACTGGAGAGCTTGATCAGAGCTCACAAAGTACTTAGTGAACCACATCCCAAGCTTGCTTCACTGCTGCCCCAAGAGACACAACTTTCCCTTTCTCAGTAAAAACACTGTGCAGTGGCAGTACCTGTTTTGTAAACAGGTGTTCATGGATCAGTTATTAGAGTGGAACAAACCCATGCTGTGCTCACACGAATCCAAATTTTTAAGTGCCATACCCCTGAGAGAAGGAGGAAAATTGTGATCCCGTTTGTTGTATGGAGTTGACAGCAGAGGTTCAGACAGAAGGAGACCAGGTGGAATTGGGGTGGGAAAGTGGTCTTTAATCTGTATTGGACAAGAGAGCAAGACAGTCTTTGGGGGAGTGACTGATGTAAGTATTTCTGCAGTGAAATAAGCTCTATACAGATAAATCCTAACTCCTCACCATACAGGGTCCCTCTGTTGCATTTTGTTCCTCTGAAAGGATTTCTGAATTCTGCTGACTATTCACATGTTTTATGTATATACCTATGCATGTTTTAGTAGCACCATTCAAGGGAATATTTTAATTTCCCGGCTATGTGCAGTCAGACCTCCCATATATTACTGTTTATATACATCCTTTGGTGAGAGCCAAGCATAGGCTTGGAAAATTATTAGGAATTTGATCTGATGTCTCTAGCTGAAATACTGGCCTCTGACTACAGTGAAAGGTGATACCCGCTCCTTTTTAGTCACTTTCCTAAAGCCCAAACCAACTTTCAGGTTGTCTTTTCCCTGAAAGAACTAAAGGAAGCAGAAATGTTTGTTTAGTTCTCTTCAGCACATGGGACAGGTGCTTTCTATGAGAACATAACAAGGACATTTTAAGAACTACCTGTAGCTGACACCCAGCACTGTGGGTTTCTTGGATGGGCTAAGAAAGTTAAATTGCAGCCTTTTGCTGAGCTGTGCTACTGTGTCTGTGACTCCTGGCTGTGGGGCTAACTCTGATTCCTGTCAGGATTGGCTGACAGGACTGGAGGAGACCTCACCAGACCCATGCTGAGCTCTGGTGGTGACAAAGTTCTGCCCCTGCCCTGTGAGTCTGTTCCGTCCAGTGCTGCTCTGTGTTGTGCCATTTTAGCATTAGCATAGAATCATAGAATATCCTAAGCTGGAAGAAACCCACAAGGATCATCGAGTCCAACTCCTGGACCTGGGCAGGGCAGCTGTAACCAACCTCCCAGTATATACAAGCTGGGAAGGGATACGTTCACAGCCAGCCTTGGTTGCTGCACTGGTAGAGGGCATTTCTAATCATGCTTCTAAGCCTGTTGTGGCAGCTGTTGTCAGGTGTTGAGCTGCAGGCTTTTGCTGCTGAGGTGTTGCAGCTGCCTTTCTGAGCTGCTCCTTCACTAGGGAGCATGTCCCTTTCCATCTAAGAAATGTGCAAAGTAAAGCAGGAGTTAACCAAAACATTAGTTATTCACTAGCATCTCTGATCCTCTTAGGAAGGCTCATCACGCTTCTCTAGCACCTTGCTTCTGCTGCAGCAGGGGAGACCTGTGACTGTGCTGTTTAGATTGGCATGTCCAACGTCAAAGTAGCAGTGGTTGGATAGAGTCTGTCTAGGCTGAATGTGGAGAGAAGTGACTGGGTTTGAGCTGTGCAAGGAAATGCTGTATTCCTTTTGCGATTTCTGAGCAGTGTTTTTTGAAAGCTCTTGCAAAGCCCGCTTTATGTGGCTTAAAGCAAATGCCCTGATTTTGCTGTCTTCACCCTCGAAAGCTTCTGTTAAGGTGAAAGGTTTTTCCATGTGACTTATGTCAATCTCCTTGCTGGTGAGCTAGGTTGCAACCTTGGGAACCAGGGATTTTGTTTTCCAACATGCTGGGAAATGCAAACATGCAAAAGCTCTATCAGCATCCACTGTGAGAGAAAGTGTTAAGCTAACTGAATAAAAGTTTGGGTTCCCATTTGCTATTGTTGTTGCGGGATTTATCACATGACTGTGAACAGACTCATGTAATAGACCTTGTTCTATAATATTACCTACCACATGCACTTTCTGCTTCAGAACCTTACAATCTGCTTGATATTTTCAAAATTACCGAAGGGAGCTGTGCAGAAATTAGACCCCAGTTTCTTGAAATGCTTGAAAAAATTAAATAAGGCAGCAGCACATTCTGAGGCATACCCAGTATATAAGGAACATGTCTGAGTTTTTTGTGAGTCTGACTTCCCATCTTTAAGTGAAGAATTTTCAAGACTTCACTGCACTTTCTCCTAAAGATGCTAGATTGCTATTAGTAAAGCATCTAAACCCACTTGCTCTTTCTGGCCGCAGCGTATAATCAGTATTCAGTGTTGTTTGGAGCCTTTAGCTGAGCCAGAAAATCAGTCTTGCAGTTCACATTTGCATGAGAATGCTTAAGAAATGCATGTTCCTGTTTTTCCCTTAATTCGACAAAAGTTACAATTGAATTTGCATTTTCCCTTGTAGGGAATTTGTTTTCTCTTGGGTTAGGAAGATAAAATGTCAAAAACTGTGTTCACAAATGGGAATGCAAAATAAAAATTGGCAGCATGGCATCGTTTGCTCATCATATTTTTCAATATCAGACATTAATGTGTAATGTAACAGAGGTGAAAATAAAACACTCAAAGTGAACATTTGGTATTGAAACACAGTCAAGATAACACTGATCAATCTTTTTGGTAGTTGTCATGTTTTTGCAGATTGTTTGAATATTCCCTCCTCAGGGGGGAAGCGGATCTACCAGGGAAGTTTGGGATAGCTTGTAACAAGAGCAACTGCCAAGCAGTTTTCTTTTGAGAAAAGTCTGCCATTTCTTCCAGTTCTGATCTTTTCATGGGAATCATGCTTAAAACGCCTGTGTTACTGTTCCCACCACGTACAGCTCCAGTGGGAATCCTTGACATGGGATTATTTTAGCTTGGTTATCCACAGCTAGTATTCTTCACACATTAATAGAGTCTATAAGAAGCAAATTAAGCACGTATTTGGCTTGAAACATCAAAGTCACTCACTGAAGTAAATCTAGAAGGGCAGCAGAATATTCTTGAAGTTTTTTTCCCTTCTTTAAGGGAGTCATCTTTCATCAGATGTCTTCTTTGGCACCTATAGAGGCAGATATCTGAGGGTCTCTGCCTGGGCATGGTAACAGCAAGGAGAAGCCAAGATAGGCAGGGAAATTTAGGCTTTGAAACTGTAGTGAGGGCCCAGCATGGGGTGGGTTTGGAGTATGAAGCTGATGTGTTTCATTGTGTTCGCTTGAGGCAAAAGGAAAAAGTAAACTTTTGAGAAGCTTGGGAAGTTTCAAAGCAAATTTTATTCTCTGGTTTTTGTCATAGTGTGGAATGACTCAGAAGCCTTCAGAGACTTCACTTTCTCATCGTTGATGAGATCCCCACTAAGGTTTTTAGGGTTGGGTTGCCTCAGCTACAACTGAGCACAATAAAATGTGAGATCATCTGTATTATTTTTCGACCATTTGTCTTGATGACTTGGCTTCAGTAGTGATATATGGGACTTTCTCTTCCATAGTAGATTCTTTTCAGCATCAGACTTGGAGAGCCTTCAGTGCCCTCACTGTAGCTTTCATTGGAGTGCCAGCTTAGCAGAGACCTCTCAGTTTCAAGTGACATGATAGATTACTATGGTGACAGTTCTGTTGTGCAAAGCTGCCAGCAGGGATGGGTTACACTTAAATCAAATGAATTAAAATAAATTAAACCAGTGCATTGTCTTAGTTTAAAGCTTATTAGTGGTGAAGTAGTTTCCTTTTGAAATCTGATTCTATTGAAAATAGATCCCAAAAAATTCTACAATTATTTTGTGAGGCCAAGGGTTTTATGTCTCCTTATGGGGCCCTTTATCATGTTTATGCTTTCTGTTTTGAGCTAAGGTGCAACTTCAGAAGCATCCCATGAGTCTTGGATTAATTATTGAAATAGTAAATGATCAAAAATTAAATTGTGTTCTTTCACTTCTAAGAATTTTCCACTTTCAGTTTCTATACCTTTGTTTCTCCAGTGAAGATTTCCCTTATCAGGGATCTCTTTATGCAGACAGCAGACGCTGTTTCTTACTTCCTTTCTGCTTTATCCAGACCTTTGTTTATTTATGTAGGTTTTCTTCCCTAGAATTCTGCTGGTATGGTATACTCCTTGTATCTCCCTTCCCCTTAAGTGAGGACACCTGGGCTACATAGAGCATTTCAGGTAATTCTCTGGCCACTTTCTCAATCCTGCCTTGTATCTCCCACTTATAGACCTAGCAGTTGGATTATCCATCTGCCATAACTATGGGGAATGTTTGTTCCCTTTCTGTCTTGTGGTCCTTACCCATTCACTTCATGGCACAGTATTTTAGGATTTCTTATTCTTCCCCTATCTTACATCCAACATATTTTATCGTGCATTTGGTTTGTTTAACAATCCCTACAATTCAAATGAATCATCTTATTCTGAGATCAAATTCATCTATGTAACAGACACATTAACAAGCCTTCCAGTTTCAGTACTGCATGAATCCTGCTTGCAAGGATTTAGTACTCATCTGAAGGAAAATGACACAGTGTCATTGAACATTTACCACTTGATGTTTTTTTTCTGTGCTCTATTGCTGCAGTAGTTTCTGGCTTATGAGTCGCAAAGGTACTTATTTTTCTGTACTGCTATGTAAAGCTAAATCAAATATTCTGGAGTCCTCAATGGCTATAGAAAAATATCAGCAATATGACTGTATTTTTTATCTTGCTTTTTCATACCAGTTTCTACTACATTTAAATCAATGTCAAGCTTATCAGCCTAGGCTTTGCCCAGATATCTCTTGGAATTTCACAGAGAGGTGCAAAACGCTTCAGAATACATTATTAGTACCCATCGAATAAAGGCAGTACTAATATACAAATAAAGGACTAGTTATATACTTAAATATATTAGTATCTTTCTCCTTATGAACCTGTATTCTAATCCATCCCATACACTGAAGGGCTGCCACAAATAAATAGAAAGGACCCAACCCTCACCAAAAGTAACTCCAAATATAAGAGAACTGTAACTGTAACTGTACAATGAGTCTGGTCTGTCATATGTATGTCATATGTATGATTTCTTTGTTTTGTTTTAAAGGAAAATGACATTGGGTGAGGAAAAGATATCCAAAATAATTGTAATCCTCTATGGTGTACCTGTTTGGCAATGGGGCCACCTGTGCTGTCACACATGTAGATGGGTGACTGAAGCATTTGTTGTGGTGTTCTCCCATATGCTACTATGAAAATGAATTTAGATAAATTTGGACTGAGATCTGGTGAAGATTGTCAGGAGGTCTATAAATGACAAAGACCAATGTATTTTGTGTGATGAATGGAGGAGAGAGAGTGCTGAGGGATGAGGTGTTCCTCAGCTTTCGTTAATGACCCATGAGTGGAAGTAAACAGAAAGTGACTCAGTTTCACAGATGCTGCTCTGTTCCAAAGGACTGAGAATGCTGTTTAGAGTACAAAAACAATACAGAGGGGAATGAGTGGGATTATAAACAAGGAGAAAAGGTGGAATAAAAAAATCTGGTCTGTGTGTCTGGAAGGGAAGAACATAAGAAGCATGCGTTTGTCTACAAATTTCGACATTGTTAGAGGAAAAACTTCAGCAATGGAAGTGACCAAGGAGATGTCTGTCCTCTGGCCAAACTGAAAAGACTGTTGGAGTGGAATATGGCCAGTCATTCTAGGGTGTTCTTGCTGGTCTGTCTACATGCAGAAGCATACTGTGGGCAGTGGAGCCTGTGTGTTTTCAGGTAAAGTGCAAAATAAGCTGCCTCCATGAAAATGGAGTTCTTTAACCAGCAGCTCTGTCCTGTGTGGGAGGGAGGTGAGATTGTCTTAGTCCTTACCAGCCTACACAGGACATTGCTTTTCTGATGCCAGCCATCTGTCCAACAGTGCCGGGTATGTGAAGACCGATCTCTCGGCCCCAGCCACCGGCTGACCTGGGGTGCTGAACCACGACACCCGGCCTCTGCAGGTTTCGTGAAGGCCCTGTGGGCAGGGAGCCATAGCAGAAATCTGTGGGGACACACTGACGGCTGGTGGTGCTGCTGCTTGAGGAGCAAGTATAAGGTGATGGGGAATTTCAAGAAAGTGTTACACACAGCTGTAGAACCAACTCCTCTTATTTCCTTTTGATTTGAGCATCTCTGGATTTTCCCAATGTCCCCTAGTGTCTTTATTGGGAGAGATTATGAACAACCTTTTTTCCTTGTTTAACTTTTTTGTTTTCTCCAAGCCTCTTCTTGTTTCCCTCCATTCCCCCATCCCCTTTACCATGCCTGAAGAGTCATATTCTAACTGTGAGTTCTTTGGATAGAAGCTGTTCCATTATTTTGAGTGCCTTTTTGCCTTTTTTTTTTATTAGCCTAAGAATACTTGGGAATGTTTTGAATGCAGAGAAATGGAAGGTTCTTTCTTGATTACCACCAAATATTTATTTACTGTTCCCTATCAATGTAAATTCAGATTTCTGATGCTTGCTTAGATAAAGGATTAGAGCAGAGATGGTCAGTTTCCATATCCTGCAAGTTGAGTACCCAAAAGCTCATTTGGCGAAGCAGTGCACAAGAACATGAGAAATGAGGGCAGAGAAGAACTGAGGAGCTGATTGTGAATGGGTATCCTGCTGCTTCCCAGGGCTTCATCTCTTCCCTTACAATAAGGGAGGGAGGTAATTGCTTTGCAGCAGGTTCTTGCAGCAGCCTTTGGCTGTTGGTCTCACAGATGCTCTTGGGTCACTTTTCCTTACAGATGCGGATCAAGATTTCCCGTGCTGTGGTGTTGCAGAAGTAGTACTTTACATTCCTGTTATCTCTTGTGCTGGGCTGTGTTTTTAAGGGATTTTTAAGGGTTGGATTTGGTCTCCAACAGTGCATCTTCAACCCACCAGATTTGTACTCTATGTGCTCAGATGCAAGCATGTATGGCATACTAACATACTGCTCCTACATTGCCAATTTTTAAGATTATGGAAAAGCATAAAGTGCTACAGCTAAGACAACTTATTTTTGCTCTCTGTTTTGCCATCTACTGCAAATATATTTGGCAAACCTACTAATCAATGTTGACTGGTCTGCTGTGGGCTGTCTTATTTGTGTTTGACTATCTTGTCCGTTCTGATTTGTTGAATATAATTTTGTTTTGTTATAGCCTAAATTTCAGTGAAAATTCTTTACATGTCTGCTCACTCAAAATGAGATTTATTGAGGGTGATAGAAGAACACTTAAAATGTGCAGTGTACTGAATGAAAATATGCTCATAATAATTGCACTTGTTTTACATCTGCATTGGTAAAAGGTTGCAAAGAGTTTGAATTAAGGAGAGAAAACTGCTGAAAAGAGGACGGAATGCGGATTATGAAGGGATGGAGTAAATTCTCTTTTGCATTGCTTTCTTTCTTTCAAGACTGAGTACTTTGTCTCCAATCTGCACAGTACTTAGGGGGTGGGTTTCTTCTGAACCCTTGCTTTTTATAAAGAAAACTATTTCAGATTATCAGTCAAGCTCCTGAGGTTTGAGCTTCAGAAAAATAGTTTTGCCTGCTCTTGTTTCCAATCATGTGTCACTGCTCCCTGGACCGTGAGTAGAAGAAGGGGCTATGGGGAGAGCAGTGCAACTGCAACAGCATCACGATGCTGCTGGGCAGTGCTAAGGAGGAGAAGCTGTGCTATGGTCCTGTCTCAGCCTCTGCCTTCCCTCCCCTACTGCCGCATTCCTGGCTCATTTGCTCTCTTATGGTTGTGATAGATGAAGCGGAGACTGTCTCTTGCTATGTGAGGGTCTGGCACAAAGAAATCTTGAAGTGGAGGTAGTGGTGTACAGTAAGGGAAAAATAGAGCGTACAGGGAGCTCTGGCATTGATTCCATCTGGCAGCCCTGGGGCTCAGAGTTCTTCGTGATTTGGTAAGATCTTGCTGGTACTCAGAGGCCATGTAATGATGATAATTATGTTTTTCTTTGCCTTGCTGATATATTTTGGTGAATTTATCATTCTCCTCCTT
>VZRQ01009982.1:66816-127598 GCA_013397975.1 Machaerirhynchus nigripectus
CCCCCCCCTCCTTTATGGCTACTGTATGACTGTTACTTGCTACTGTTAAAAATCGATGAAAATTTCAGTATAGGTGGTAAATTGCAAGTGCCTTGCACTTTTGTAAATAATTCAAGATGGGTAAAAAGAGTCTTAACTTTAAAAAAAAACAAACCAAAACTATACCACAACCCTCTACAACTTCTCCCCAACAATATTCTTGCCACTTTGCTTTAATTTTTTATATAGCACTGCCTCAGTTAACCCTAAAACTTCACTGTAGCTCTGTCATCTACACAGAAAGGTGGTGGGGTGTGAGATGTATCGAACAAAACAGAAGCATGCAGAATGGCCACACTTGGTCACTTCAAAATCATCACCTTTCTCTCTTGCTGTTACATGGCATTCAGTACCTGGCACCATGCTGTGTCCTGCAGCAGTATCCCTTCCCATGTGTTTCCAGAGTGCCATTCAGTGAGGGTAACTGCTGTAAAAAACACATATTTAGAGAAAACGGCATATTTTCAGCATAATTCAGAAAAAGTTCCTTTGTTTCTTCTCTTTATAATTAGAGGTAGCCAAAAAAACCTAGTTATCTTCAACTAGGTTAGTTCAGGGTAAATAGTCTCCTTCCTTCCAAGAATAATGTCATTATCAATATTCTCTAGAAGCAGGCTGGTTGTGGCTTCTTGCTCTGCTCTGCACTGGGGCGGCCTCACCTTGAGTCCTGTGTGCAGTTTTGGGTGCCACAATATAAGAAAGACATGGAGCTGTTAGAGAGCGTCCAGAAGAGGGCCACAAGGATGGTGAAGGGCCTTGAGGGGAAGGAGTGGCTGAGGTCGCTTGGTCTGTTCAGCCTGGAGAAGAGGAGGCTGAGGGGAGATCTCAGTGCAGTTACAACTTCTCGTGAGGGGAAGAGGAGGGGCAGGCATTGATCTCTTCTCTGTGGTGCTCAGTGACAGGACCCGAGGGAATGGCCTGAAGCTGTGTCAGGGGTGGTTTAGGTTGGATATTAGGAAAAGGTTCTTCAACCACAGGGTGGTTGGGCACTGGAACAGGCTCAGGGAAGTGGTCACAGCACCAAGCCTGACAGAGCTCAAGAAACATTTGGACAGTACTCTCAGGCACATGGTGTGAGTCTTCCAGCTCTGCATATTTTGTGATTCTGTGACTCAAGTCAGCCAGGCCTTTTATCTAAAATGCCTTGTATCTGGTAATCTGGTTAAGAAGTCAACAACCTGATGATATGTAAGGTAAAACCTGCAGAGACTGGGCTTCCATTTCTCAGTCTATTAACATGAAAGAACAGAAGGCTTGGAGCCTAAAGCTTAATTAAACAAGTAGATTTTCAGCTAATGTACTGGAGAGAGGAATTGCTGTGTGTAAATGATAATATGAGAGTTCCCTGTTAGAAAAACAAAACAGAAAACTTAGAGGAAAAAAAACTTAAAGAAAAATAGCTGTCAAATTATTCTGAAAGCCTCTGGTTACATGTCAGTCAGAGGATCTTGCTGCTCATGGCAACAGCCTTTACTGACACAAGATTAGAAGCTGCTTTTTCAGCTGTCATCCAGGAGTGTACAAGTAATTGATTTTTAGGTTCAACTGCCACACTAAAAATAACAATAATAATAAAAAATGACTTAGATTGGATAACATGTATGGCTTCCTCCTCATCCATATAGAAAACCAAAATTATTTTACATGAATAAAATATTACACTTTGGTTATTTTTTTCATAATAGTGAAAAACCAAATTGATAGATTCTCCTTATAGGCGTATGAACTGGTTTCTGTTATGGCAATGATATGGGGGTTTTAAGCACTCCAAACTGGATTTGAATATTTTGTAATATTATTTAGCTATACTTTTTTCACATAAAGGGTCAAATTTTGAAAGCTGTGTGGGGCTATGTACAGTATCATTCTCAAAGGAGACAACTTGAGCATCTGCTAATGCCTGATCACACGATCATAAGATTCATAAGGGGAAAGACTGTGACGTGAAAGCTGCCTTTGATACCTGAATCCTCATTTTCCCTTGAAATACCCAAGTAATTGAAGCCTCTGATGCAATGAAACACAAGCGAAAGTGTACAACTCCCTTTAATCTCCCTGTAGGTAGGTAGGTCCAAATACTGTGTTGTGACAACACAGTGAAATCAAAGGTGACGTCTGTCTTCAGGATGTATTAAGACGCTTTTTGGAACCAGCAGGGTGTTAGACCTTCACTCTCTCCAGACTGGCACCCCCGACTCATGAATCCCTGTGATTGAAGGTGCCACTTCAGTTGCTGATACTTAAGTTCATTAACCCCAGTCTTTCCAGTTGCTGGCACTGCAGACCCCCATATACACACATGAACACACAAACAAGAATCCCTCACCCAGAAAAACAGAAAAAAAAATGTAATCTGATAAGAAAATAAGACAGACTGTGGCAATCAGGAGCAGGGTGTTGACAGAGAAGTGTACAGAGCACTGTAAGCATTAGATTCCTCCCTTTTATTCCCTTTTCCCCCTCTATTTTCCCACAATTGTTCCCTTTCCAATTCACCTAGATCCATCCTTTTCTCTGCTTTCAACTCCTCTCAAAAACATCCCTTAAGTCCTATGTGATCCCCAAATGTCTGCATTATGTAATAAGTGTACCCTGCCATTGCGTGTCTGTACTGCTTTATGTGTGTGCAGACCAGCCTTTATCACATAACCTACTGCTGTTCTCTTGGCTTATTTTTTTAGTCAGTTCATATATTTAAGGGGATTATGATGCCTCAAGGGCCATGTGCATCTCTCTACCATGAGAGTCTGGAGGTTTTTTTGCTCAGTAGGACTGAGCTATGTTTCAAGAAAACTGTCTCTGGGACTGTGTTGCCCGAGTTTTGCTTTCCCTGAGACGCTGGTCTAGAAAAGACTGATATCAAGAGGTGACTGAGTTTACTGGCAAATGACAAATATTAATTTAATAGATTAATAAAATATTTTTCCAACACCAAACTGGAATTTTGTTCACTTCTAAGTAAAATGTGAACACTTGTCCTAAGTCTGATTTGTTGCTATTGTTAATTTTTAAACTCAGCTCTATTATTCAGTTCTAAGTCCTTGTGAGTTCTGGTTTCTGTCTATCAGTTGCAGATGCAAGAAAGCCCTGAGATAAATTGCCTCTGTTCTGACAGATCCATCTTCTAACAACTTTGCTCTACACCTTAGTATGACAGAACCTACATTAAACTTAGTCAGTTAGTAGTAAAAAGGTTCAGGTACAGAGTTCTGATGAAAAGTAGATTCTCAGATATTGTGCTGCTGCTAGAAGAGTGGTTTTTTTTTATCCTCTAACAGGATATCAGTCACTCTGTGGCTTTGACTCAAGTTAGAGCCAAGGAAACCAGTTCTCTGCATCACACTGGGTTTCCATAAAATAATACTTGAGGAGCTCAGCTTCCCTAGTTACTTCTGTTTCCAGCAATACTGGACACAAAAATGAATTTATTTTTGCAGCTACCAAAGTCACCATGGTGTAAGGTAATGGGAGTTGCCATGGAATGAGTCTGTCTATTGACCTTTCTTCCTTCCAGCAGAATTCAGAGACTGCTGTTGGCTCTTGCTGTCACCAAGCAGGAGACATAAAATCAAGATATTAGTTCAGCAGTGACCTGGCCCAGGGTAAAGAGTCTTACTAGCCATTTTGGAAAACCTAACTTTCCAGTTGTTATGCTGTTGGAAGTATCTGTAGATGTTCCTTCTCTATCACAGCAGCTAACCTCTCTGTGCTCTGGCTGTGCTCCCAGCCTGGGTGGTTGTGGCTGCAGCCATCTGAGTTGCACATGGAGATGAGGTAATGTTCTGCTTCTATGCCATCTGCACAGATATATCTGCAAGAAACAAAGGCTAGCAAACACTGAAAAATCAGAAGACCAGGAGAGGGAGAGGAAAAATAAGCAGCAAATGTTAATCACTGGGATGGTAGTAAAGCAGTGCTTAAAAATGCTTTTGGATGCATTAGGTTGATTTTTCTCTCAGATTAACTTGGTCAGATTTGGAGGTAATGATTTTCACAACTTCCTAGATGACTTTAGTACATGCCTTGCAATCTAAGGTAGAAAGGTCTTTTATCTTCCTATGTACCTCAGCTGTGAGAGTGGTTTCATAGTAGTTAGCTTACCTTTGTCTGAATAAGCCGTGTGTGATAACGCTGAGAGCTCTGTTCTTTTCCCTTGCCACATGGCAGTGTTCACACCTCAGCTGTTCCCTGCCTATACATATTCAGGAGGAAGTTGCAAGAGCGTGGTTTTTTTGTTAATATAAAAAAATGTTTTCACTGTCCCTGTGTAAATTTGTACTTTTTTAATATAGCTGCAGTTGGATTTTTTTAATGTAATCACAGGAACTCAAGGGTAGGAGACTTCAGAAGAATGGAAGCCATTGTGAGAATCTCAGTCAAATTCTTAATGATTTTTAGAAACATAAGGTGAAAGAGAGGCTGGTTTTTGCTAAGTGGACGTGTTTCAGTATGGATTTGACATAGGTGAAGGCAAGACTTACATGTAATGTGTAAATGACTCTCCTAGTGATGGCGATATTATTTAGGGCAGAACTGCAAGTTCAGATGCAAGTGTTCACTTCTGTAAGTCCTGTAAGTTTCTGTTTGGTACAGTGTGTATAATGCCTTTTGTGATAGGTGACAACCTGTGACTGAGCCCTTCTCAGTAAGGGGCAGTTTCTCGGAGGCGCTGGAAGATCTCATCTCCTTGCAGAGAAACTTCAGTAAGTTCCCAAGGCTTTTAACCCAAATTTCACGGGCTTCTCTTACACCTTGCCCCTCTTTGCTGCCTTTTTTTCTTTTTCAGTATTATTTCTGCTCATCAACTAACATGAATTCACATTGGCTGCTGCTCCGTGCTTATCAAAATGGCCTTGTTCTGTAGAAACAGCGCAGAGGAGAGATTCCAGTGCCTTTCCCTCTGAAGAAAAAGCTTGTATTGTGTAAACCTTTTCTTTATGTTCTATAGCAAATGGAGCTGTTAAATATGATATTAACAGAAGCATAGCGGATCATCTCCACAGAAGCTGAACACTGCTTCAGAGAACTTTTCACAAGGCAGAGCTGAGGACTAATGTATGTAGTGCCATGAGAGCCCCCTGTTGCTAACAGGTATTTTTCAGCAGAGCTTGTCAGCAGCAGATGAGGCTCTCATCTGTCTGCTTTTACTGTATCTGCAAGGCAGAGCTCCAGGCAGCATGGTGTGGATGTGGAAGGGTACAGTTACTTTACAATGTGAAGCTTGGTGGGGTGTGTGCAGAATGAACAGAGAAGAAAAACCTGCTATGTGTATCCCCTTCTTTCCTCCTGAATCTGCCCTATTCTATCTGAACATCTGCAGTCATAAATACCATTTTTCCCTTTAAGATCCTGTGAAAACACAGGTGTGGGGAGGGCTGGATATTTCTTTGCTCAGAGGAATTTAATTTTTTTTTTTAAATAAGGAGAAAGATAAGGAATATAGAGCATCTGGGTCAGGGTAGATATATGGGCTAGGGACTTTGGGCATGGACGCTGCCAGGTATGTGGCACAGGACCACTGGGGCTTCTGTTTCCCCTCCACCTCAAGCTGTGGCAAGGCTTGTCCTTCATCTCAACACTTGAGCAGACAAGGACCCAAGTAGGCTCAGGGTTGCCACCTGTGGCATGGCTCTCTAGATGACCTTTAAAGTTCCTTGATGTCTTAGCTGGGTGGTGGAGATCAGTGAGGCCCCCATATAAACTGAGAGTATTTCAGATGTCCTAACAGGCAATTTCCATTAAATGCTCTGGATTTGATGAATAGCCCTCTTTTTTCTTCCATCAAATGCTTTCTCCTCTGCTCTAGCTGGGGGCATTATGTTGTTCATAAAAGCACAAACCCTAAGAGCAGTCCTGTGACAATGGCAGGGTTTGCTCTTTCCTCTGTAGGTTAAGAGGAAAATCATATTGAAATCCAAAAGTCTGTTCAGCTTCAGTTGCAGTGGCCCTGATTTGGCCTTCAGCCTTGCACCTGTAGCTTGGTTCTCTACTGGGCTGAAAAGTAAAGTGGTGTCACTTGTACAGCAGGGAAACGGAAGCAGTTGAATGGCTCAGACATGAATGGGTCTGCTCTCAGTCTAAGGCTCTGCAACACGGAAAACACTAGGGTTTTTTGACAAAGGTTAAAAAGTCTGGGCACTAAATAAAGATTACTAACAGGGGATGTCTCTGAAAATGTTGTTCTTGTGAGGTCTTTTATTGTTACACCACTGGAATCACATACCTAGTCTTGTGTCCCAATCCTTATTAAACAAGAAACTTAAGGGAGTTGGATATTCACTTCGCAATTATTTCTGTTATCTCACCCAATTCTGTTATTCCAACTTCTTAGACTGCATTTAAAATTACATTTCAGGTTCTTATGCCCTCTTTTGGTGCCAGGGCTAGATTTGCGAGTTAAAACTTTCCCTGACCTTTGGTCACCAGCATTGGGCAGCTACTTAGCTGTTGTGGACTACCTCAAACCTCTAATTTTAACTTTCTAATTCATCCAACATGAGGAAATAAAATGTTCCCTAGTGTTGGGGTTAACTTGGTTGATTGATACCACATCCCTTGAAATAGCTTACCATACCTGGTGGTGAATGGTGCGCCTTGAGAGCAGCTCTACCAGGTTTTTTTTTTTAGTGGTAAGCATGCTCCTAAGTGTTCTGGGGATGAGTTCTCCCACTCTCTCCAACAGCAGTAAGGAAAAATGAAAGTCAGGGGAGGGTCACTGGCAACTAAGTTAATGTGCCAGGCTGAAAGCCCAGCCCATTAAATGTGAAAATCCATTAATCATTTAGGTTTTGATTATATCTTTCTTTCAGACCCAGGACAACATAGTCATAGCAACATAAATAGGTGGATGTACAGTGGATCACATAATTTGCAGGGTGCCTCCAGCTGTGGAAGATTTTGTAAATGTGTGATTAATACCTTCAGTTACTATCTCTAATTGAACAGGCACAAGAAGGACCCTGATAAGACCCCTGCACAGCTGTTGGCAGGTGTGGGGAACTGGTGGGACCGAACCGAATTGCATTTTGTCTTTGGTAAGCATAGCATGTTGTTGAAGCCTAGGAGAAAAATATGAGTGATTATTGAAATTCTGTTCCTGTAATCTGCTGAGTACTGATGTCTGAGAAGACAGAGGCTGTTTAGCAATTACGCCCTCGCGTTGTCATTAGTGTTAAGTAATGGGACTTTAATATATTTAGTTATTTAGATCATAATGGTCTATCAGCTTGATATCAAGTACTCAGCGTGAAGTCCTCAGCCTTAGTCCTACCTACTCCTCTTCATTTATCAACAAATAGAAGTCTGCAACACTGTAAATACAGTACTTATTGCAGGACAGAGGCTGCTTGCAGTCTGTGTGTTTTCAATCACTGATATATTGGACATGAGAAGTGTTTGAAGACGTTTACTGGTAAAAAAATTGCAAGTTTTAGAAGAGAACTGCATTTTTTCCATGCAAAAAGTAGTTTTGATGCAATTCTGGCACTTTTCCATTTGGAAACTGGATTAAAATTGTCGTTTTCCTCTATTTCATAGGGCACCCTCTTCCACCTCTACCCTGTACTCACACCTGCACACTAGTTTTTAAATCTGGAACCAATGTGTCCATTGGAAAAAAAATCTTTTTAAGACCTCCAACTGAAGATATATTGGGTTTTTTGTAAAGTTTTTTATCTGTATGCAATGGGGACATAATTTTTCAAGCATGTCTCTATGACTTGCTTTTATTTGTAAAGCAGTGGCAAGGCTGGAATTAGAAATCATGTCTGCTGAACCTCAGCTCCGCATTTCTGATGCAGCCAGCGCTTCTCCCAAGGTGGGTGCTTTTAAAATGATGGCACAATCACTGAAATCTGAGACGTTATGGAAAAGAAGAACACAGTATTTTTGAAAAAACCTTGATAGAACATTGGGGCAGATGGCAGTGGGAGAGAGATGAAAAGCGGTCCCTTGTGCGAATAAAATACATTCTTTTCAGTTCACTTTGGTTATGGAGCACATTGCACAGAATTTTACAACACAGTGTTATCGCATAAAAAGTGTGTGCCTAGATGTCTGTGTTGTTGCAGCTGTCTGCACTTCAAAAAGGCAACAGCCTTTTTACTCTCTATCACCCATAGGAGTAGAAAGCCCCCGAAAGGGCCATTATTAGCAGGAAGGTTTGGAGCTAGGGGCACCCAGTCCATTGGACTGCCAGCTATTGTGGCCAGCTGTACAACTTGCTTGTGACCTGCAGGTCTCCTTCAATGCTCCCTAGTTCCTAGTTCTTTATGCAACCAATTTAGACAGATCTGTCAGTTCAGAGAGAAGATTTTGAGAGCTGCTGCCACACGTTGCCATGGGCAGATTTCAGACTGGGATATTTCTTTCATGGAGGATGCTTTTTAAAAACAAATGGGAGCAAAATGGGATCCAAATTTCTTCATGCAAACTGTTTGCTACTGTACAGCTTCAGTGTAAAAGTCAGATGAGACCACAGAGATGAGCACAACACAAGAAAGAGCCACAATCATGGAATCATAGGACCACAGAATCGTTTGGATTAGAAGGGACCTTAAAGATCATCTAGTTCCAACCCCCTGCCATGGACAGGGACAACTTCCAGGTGGACAAACAAAGAGTGTGCAGGAGGCAGGTGTAAAAAACATGATCAAAAGCTCTGTCACAAGATCTTCCCAGGAATACTGGATGTCATGGCAAAAGATGAACTGGTGGAAAGTACAGAGTTACCTGGTTTTGTTACACATAAGAGGAAGTGTTTTCTCACTGGTAGCAAGAGTGTGATTATCTCCCAGGCATTAAAGGAGTGTGGCTGTGCCTCTCTCTTGAGAATGATAGTGGGGGGTACAAAGGGGCAACACTCAACACACTGCTAATCACTATACAGGGTATCTCCTACCGCACACAGGGAGAGGAGAATACTTGAGATGTTCTCCCAAAACCCTGCCTGCCCTGTGGCTAGCAGAAGTCTTTGATCTCTCTTCCCATTTTGAAGTCATTCATTACCAGAGTGGTACGAAAAAGTCAGTGGTTCACAAAAAAAAATAGTTGATTTCTTTGCTTTCAGGCAATTTGAGGCAAATTCTTGAAAGACAAACCCTGGGAGGCAAGGCAGAAGTTTCTACTGTGAAGGAGGCTTATTAAAAATAGGGAACATGTAAAAAAAATTCACTCTCTAAATATCAGCTATGCATGTCCAAATTGATTTCATGCATCTATCACCTTTTCTCACCTTCCTCTCCCCTCTGATGAGGTCACATCTAATAAGTTTCCTGCTGTGATCCCAACACTTGGTGAAAAATCTATGGGAAATCCATTCAAGTAGCAGTAGTTTGGCATAAAGGCCTTCTATTAATGAACTGACACCAGAAACATAGCTTTCATCTCCTGCAGGGTCACTGCTGTAAGGAAGTACTTATGCTAAAGTCATTCTGTTGTTCAGAAACATGGTCTTGACTGAGGTGCCAGACCCCTGGGAAATTACATTTCTGTGGAGCTCGAACATAATGAGCAACAAGAAAATCCTACTAGCTCAAAACCCAGGTTGGCATATTCCTGCTGCCAACACTCCCAGGTCAGCAGCAATCAGGCAGCATCCAGTGTGCTCACCTCTGCTGAGATAATTGCTAACCTCGGCAGCTTATTCCATGGTGTGGTGAGTTGACCCTGTCTGGACATCAGGTGGTTACCAAAGTCTTGCTGTGGCTCCCCTCCTCACCTGGGCAGGTGAGAGAAAATATAAGGAAAGGCTTGTGGCTTGGGATAAGGACAAGAGAGATCAACTCACCAATTGCTGTCACAGGCAAAACAAATTGGACTTGGGGAAAAATTTATTAACAATCAAATTAGAGTAAGATCATGAGAACCAAAAACTAAATATTAAAACACCTACTCCCTTACCCCTCCCTTCTTCCCAGGCTCATCTTTGCTCCTGATTTTCCTCTACCTCCGTCCCCCCTCAGTGACACAGGGAGATGGGAAGGAGGTTTCAGTTCCTCACGTTGTCATTGGTACTTCTTCCTCTTCAGGGGGAGGACTCCTCACACATTCCTTGCTCCAACATGGGGTCCCTCCTGTTGGGAGACAGTCCTTTGGGAACTTCTCCAATGTGAATCCTTCCCACAGGCTGAAGTTTTCATGAACTGCTCCAGGATGGGTCCCTTCCGGGGGTACAGTCCCTCAGGAACCGGCTGCTCCAGCATGGGTCCCCTGTGGGGTTACCAGTCCCCCCCACTTCAGTACCATGCATTACTTCCAGCATGGTAACCCTGTGGGGTTACCAGTCCCCCCCTTCTCCATGGGGGCCACAGGTCCAGCCAGGGGTCTGCTCCAGTATGGGCTTCTCACAGGAGCACAGACTCCTGTGAGCATTCACCTTCTCTGGTGAGGGGATCCTTACACTGGGTGTTCTGCTCCACTGTGGACCCCCATGGTGATCCGTGTTTGGACCATTATCTCTTTTAACATGTAAATTAATTTCCTTGCTGCTGCTATGGGCTAAGAGATCAAACTAGGGTGCTGCCTGCATCCCAGTCCCCCATCTAAAAAATATGTATCTCACCGCTCAACTTAGACCTGCAGCACAATGTGTGTCTCAGTGATTTTACACTAGCAGAAATCATGTGGCAGCACAATGATGTTGAAGCTGAAGTACTGGTGCCACCCACATTCCTCTGCTGTGTTTCACCCCAGCTCCCCACTATTCCAGTCCTAAGTGCTAAATTACAGCAGCATCTCTGGGGAAACCAGAGACCTCAGCTGAAAGCAAGAGGAGATGGCTCTTCATCAAAATTTATCTGCAGTGTCAATTGCCGCGTGATATAGTGGTTGCCATTTATTGATGATGAAAGCTTTTCCTGTTTGGTGGGCATTCTTGAGCTTTATTGAAAATAAATTGATTGGAACTTGCTAAATACATAAAAACAACATTTGGTTCGAAGTCCTGGAGACCACCAGAAGTTGTCTGTCAGCCACAGACAATGAGGAAGACACCGTTCCTGCTTGTTAATGGATGCCTAAGGGGATAAGTGGGAGATGGCTTCTGTACAAGAGCATCTGTGGCTCTAGGCATGTCCTTGCTCTGACAAAGTATGACCAGTCCTATGCTTTTTGCTGTTCTTAACCAGGTGAAACTTGTATTAAGAGGGGTCTGCCTAGCTAAAGAAAAGTCTCTGCCACTCTGCTTTTAGAGGTTGTGATTTTACAAGGACAACAATTTCTTCTTGCTATGCTTGTTATATAGCACGTGCAAATGCGAGTCAAGTTACAGGATCATTTCTAAGAAGGAAAGGCTAGAAAAAGTTTAACATCTTTTCTCTCGCAAACTTCAAACTGTGAAAAGGGAAAAATATGTTATCTCTCCTGACTTGTCATGTTTTTGTTTCTTGCCCCCTCTACTATTTTTTCCTAATAATAAAAAAAAAAGTAATAATGCGTAAAAGGACAGAAACGGGAGGAGAAAAATGAGTTTTATTTTTCTGTCCTTAATCACGGTCTTATATGGTGTTACACTTACCCTTGTTTTGCACAGTTTTTTTCGCCTGTCCTGGGCCACTCAATTTTATACAGGCAGGAAGCAGTACTGTATGCAAGTGAATTTTCTATACTGCATTGAGGTGGGCTTCGAGTTGTTAAAGCCCGTGTAGCAAGCAATGGAAACATTTGCATTTTGTGCTTGGAGCAGTCTAACAGGAGACACAAAAAGGGTGACTCAGTACTGCTGATATTCATCTTCTCACTGTATTGATCTCACATTTTAATGATAGAGGAAACATGTCCACTGGGTGCTAGTTCATTTTCAGCTAATCCTAATGGGAAAGGTTGGAGAGAAAAATGATTTTTAAATACTTAATCTCTTTAGCAATTAGGTGATTTGGGCTTTTAAATAGTATAAAAGGCTGTAATTTACAACTTGAATACTGTAGTTTGTGGTTGCCCTGAGTCAGGAAAATGAGTTCTGTGAAAGATTTAATAGAAGTTGTCAGATGATGGAAGACTTAGTATCTTTATGATTTAAGTGCTCCAAAGTTTGCATTTCGGCAACTTTATTGTACAAACACCACTAACTGCAAAATCAGGCTGGAGATGGATCATGAAAACACTTGTAGGACTGAAATGCTATGCCAAAGATATGTGCATCTAGGGAAAGGTGAAAAAGCTGTCTGATTTCTTGCCATTATTTAATGATAGAGAAGCAAGCAAGTGGGCAACAACATAAAATAGGAGAACACTCTTCCCGCAGGACTTTATTAATTCTGTTATCTCCAAGCCTAAGCAGAGAACTTTTGGGCTGGTACCAGAACTCCGAGGAGAACAATTGTTTACTTTTTCTCCTTATTTTCTGTCTCCACTTTCATAACCTCAGTGGTCTCTCCAGACTGGGAGATTCCAATTGGCTCTGCAGTCCCATTGATGGGAAGAAAAACAGCAACGCTTCTCCATGTCTGTCTCAGCAGGGGGATGGCTACTCCACAGGCACACAGATTGGAAGTGCTGGGAGCTGCCCTGTGACATAGCAGGATAAATGTAGAGAACAATGGCATGGTTTCTTTCAGGGCAAGGTTGATTTCTCAGCAAAAAGCACAACAGTGCTATGACTGCTGGGTATCTGGTAAAGCGGTTTTTGATAAACTGCTGAAAGTGCCACACGCTTTCATGTTTTGTCTAACATGTTTGGTGACAGCAAAATTATACATCAAGTAAAGAGGTGTATTTTGGCTTATTTTTTCCCCCCTCCTTGCTTGTTTTGCATTGCAGTCTGAGATGTTTCTACATGCAAATGGTGAAGTGGGGAGGCTAAGATCTCCTTGAGAAGGAGAGTAAATCAAATTCAGGGTGCTGGGAGCTGTGTGAAGTAGTGCTTTGCAAGGATCTGAGTGACTTGACATTGTTATTGTGTGGCAAGACGGATGAGCTAGGAAATGTGGACTCAGAAGGGATATATCAGCTGAGGATCAGCTCTGCTGAGGCTCAGCAGTGTGGAATGAGGTCTAACTGTGATTTGGAGACAGGTTTAGTTTGCTACTCTACCTGCTTTTGTAACAAAGCCAAGATGCAAGTAATTTTACAACAATATATGTTGTGATATATTAATGAAAGACTTAAGTAGGTTGTGAAACCAAGTTAAACAGAGGTTGCAGCATTTAATTTTGTTTAAATTAAAGGGGGTTTGTATTGATTAAGAAGGCCAGTCAGCATGGATCTGTTTTCTGTGCAGCCACTTTCCCAAGTCATTTGGAATTTTTATGTATCAAGAACTGTGTGGCATATGAGGAGATGATGCATCATCCCAGTCCTGTGGAATCTGAAGTGGCTTGTGGCATTTCCACGTGCTCCTGCTGAAAGAGGGAGGAGCGAGTCTGATGTGTCTCAGGCAGGCCTGGTGGAACAGGATTAACATGACTGGTGTGTATTTGGCTCAGCAAAAGGGAGTGCAGCTTCTTCAGGAAACAAGGTAAAACAAATAATTTCCATTGAGAAACTGTTTCATAAAAATGAAACGGCTTTTTTTTTCCTGAACTCTCTCATTGTGGAGGGGAAAAAAAAAAAAGCTAATGCTTTCTTGTAAGCACTTCTATTTTCTCTTACACAGAAGAAAAAAAGATTGAATTACAAGAATTTCCCATTCAATAGAAACGTTGATTTCTGCCTGCCCTCCTTCCCCTGCCGCATAAGGCAGAAGATTATTCTTGAAACTGGTAATAAAGGACCAGAAATGGAACACTCAGTTACAGAGAAGAGTGAGACAATTGTGTCAATATTGCCTTTTAAACAGGGATGGGTGTCAAAGAGAAGGTTTATTTCAGAGGTCTGCTCCTGCAGTTCCTGGTTAGCCACTAATGCCGAAATGTATTCCTGCCTCTGTTTGCTGTGCTGGGCATGTCTGAAAACTTCCAGCTTTTCATGCACGCAGTAAAAGGTGATTTATGCTTTTTTGAAATGCTGCTCGGAGTCATGGGTGCTGAGAGCTTTCCAGAAGCCTGGGCTAAAACAGTTGAAAAAACTTAATTTTGACTTGGGAAAGGAGTTGCTGGTGGAGGAAATAAATCGAGGTAAAGGTAAGATAATAGTGAACAGCGTGAGTCATGCATGGCAAAGAGCAGTTCACTGAATTAATGCTTGCTTTGTCAATGGGCATGTTTCATATGGCTGGGAGCAGGGCTGAGATCTAGAGAAGGTCAGAAAAGTACTTCCTAGATCTAGAGCTGTTCCCTCTGCCTGTTAGAAGAGATGAAAGACAGTGTGGATAAGAAGCTGATGGATGTGGATATCTTTTAAACTAATGAGTTCAGGAAAAAGCAGAAAGGAATTTGGCCCTGATCTGAAGTGGGTAGGACACAGACCTGGGGATATAGCCAGAGGAAAGAATGATGCTTCTCCAAGTCTAAGGGTGCCCCATTTGGATGTGGTGGGGACAGAACCTCCTCTCTGGTGCTGAGTTTGATAGCCATGAATATTGTGCTGGCCTAGCAAATGAGGTTTGTACATTTTTTGGGAGACTTGCCAGCTCCTTTACAGTCACGGCCTGTCTTCAGTGTCTGGTCATCCTACTCATTGACTGAGTCCAAGGCAGAGAGATGGAGACTGCAGTCAAGGTTTACTTGTAGTCTGCAGTGATGTATTGACTTCCTTGCAGGATACCTCAGTGTTTTTCCCTCCCTAGTGCAGATAGGAACTCTGAGACTTGTATGAATATACACCTCTTTTAGCTTAGCATTTGTGCAGGCAGTTTCTCCATAGATAAATCAGAGGCTTCTGTTGCTCAGATATCTTAAAGGGCGCTATCCTAACACTGCAAGGTAATAACATTCTCCTGCTATAATTTCTCTAGCCCATTAGTTTGAAGAGTGATTTACACTTGGAGGAATTAAGAGAGTTGTCCAGCCCATACAGGATGCTGTGGCTGAAGTAGTACAAGTATATCTGTAATGCAGCTCTCTATGGTGGTTTCTCATCAGCTCTGAATGAGGTGGAGGTCAAACCAGGAGAGGTTCAGGACTTGCTTTGAGATCCTACTTTGTATTGGTGATACTCCTGCTTAAAAATATTGAACAAAAATAGTAACTCTTTTAAGTTATCTTGCATATATAAATGACAGGATGTGCAACAGCAGTGGCAGTATTGCAGATGTACCAGAAGTACTCAGGAGGTTATTTAGTCCAGCCACCCACCCTGAGCAGGGCCAACAGCATGTTCAGACCAGGTTGCTCAGGACTCTTTTCAGCACAAGGCAGATTTGTGATTGCTCTGAGCAAGCTGTTCCAGTGCTTTATTATATCTCAAATGAAATCAGAAAATAGCCAAAAGGCAAAAACAATTTCTTGTTTGCCGATTTTGTTTTTTTGGTGGTTATATATTTGTTTTGTTTATGTAAACCAGCCCCTCTCCCTATTTTTTTTTGAATGTTTTTGTGACTTGAAGGGTGTCAAATCCCCTTATCTATCTTATTTTATTCACATTTTTAAAAACTGAAGAGCAGTGAAGGGGAAAAAAAAGCAGAGGGAGGAAATTTCCGTTTCTTTCTTTTAAGTCCTTTTCTGTCTGTGCAGAGGACAGAGCAGGACTGGAGATCACCTGCTGTTTCTGACATAATCCTTTGGGATTTGAAGATGTGAGAGTAGAGTCTATTTCTGATCTTTGTTGCTTTCAACAGCAAAGGCAGCTCTTGGAACTGAAGGACTGAGGCTCAATCCTTGATTGTATTGAAAAAGATGCAGTTTACTTTCTCATTTCAAACCTATTCCTAACAGAAACTATAGCCCAGCCAGGTTGCTGCTGAGGGTGCAGGCAAGTGTATCTCTGGGAAACAATTGTGTTGTGGTAAAGTGCTGTAGTATGGTAGCCAGAAATGGACTTCTGAATTGCTGGGTTCCTTCCTCTCAACCAAAATGTTACTGCCTTGACTACCACCAGAACCGTGCTCAGCCATACCTGCCTTCCACTGAATGGGTATTACAAATCTGCCTCTGTGTGGGACAGCTTTTATGCTGCTGCTGGACAAGTGAGGTGTCAGGAGAGAAGGTCACTGGAAGGACTTTAACCAGGCTTCCAAAGCTGAGCTGCCATAGACTATGCTAACAAAAATAAGGAAGAAATCAAATCCAAGCAGTTGCATGCCAGCTTCTTGCACAGAAGTGGATGCAATGGTGAGCAAACCAGCGTTTGCCAAGTGGGAAAATAGACACTGTCTGGCAAGGAGAAATGTCACTTGATGGTTTGAGGGACAAGCAAGTGGAATAAAACCAAACAACTGCCTATTCATCAGAACGTGACAACATGGAAATTAATTTGTAGCTGGCATTTTCCAGTGATAGGTGTCTTTAAACTTAGTGATAATGCCTGCAATTTTTTTTCCAGACAACCAGAACAACTTTGCCTCTGCACTTTCTGCAAGATCTGTGTCAAGCCCAGTGATGATGGGCAGACTGTTAATTTCAGTCATCAGCCCAAGTGTGGCAGCAGTAATTAAAAATGGATGCTTAGAGTAAGGAGACTAACAAAGCAGTAAGAGCAAATATTGGCAAGTATTAGCAAATATTTGTTAGAATCACTGCTGTTAGACAGTTCAATGTGAGTTCCAGCCAGTGTCAGAGAAAGTTTAGATCTCTCCTGGAACAAATTATAAAACTGTAATGGAAATTTTGGGTTCCAGCTGTTCAGGGAACAGCTTGAACCTTCTGATAAACTGAATTACAATGGGACTGGGGTGCCTGACATTTTAGATTCCTTGAAAAATCCCATCCTAAGAAGGTGCTTTGTGCTTTGCATCAATTCTGCAGGTAATCTTGGGTGTGTTCTGGCACTGCTCTCACCAGTAGGAGCTTTGCCACATGCTCTGAGTGTGTCTCTGCTTTCACTCTGCCAGCTTTATTTGTCAGGTTTGCTTTATATTCTGCAAATGCTGAATTGATTCATTTGGCAGATTTATGGATTTGTCTCACACCAGTTGTGGTTTAATATGGAAAATAAAGAAGTGGATTTCAAGTACCACATGTTCTGGTATCTCTGCCAGTAAAAGAGTATATGGAGGGACAGAGCAAATCTAAACTGATACCCATTTTTCTTTGTCTGTCTGCTTTATCAGTGGAGGCCAAAAAGTTTTTTAATTCACCCCAAAGGGACAATCAAAGTTCACAGACGTTAAGTTACTGGATTCAGAGGTACTCTTGGAAACTACAGTCAGATCCTCTCATGTATTTAGCACCCAATATTGGATAACTCCTTTATACGTCATTCTTACATTAAAAAACATTCTTAAGAACATGGGTTTGCCAGAAATGTTCTAAGGGGTTATTGGGGTGTTACTTCACTTTTATAGTAGAAAAATTCAGAGTTAACTCAAGTTCTAATTCTTCATTTTGGGTATGAAAATATTGAACTGTTGTGCATTTCTCTCCTCTGTCCCCTGTTCAATTGTGGATCTACAAGAAAACAGAAGGCTTGTTCAAGATTTGGAAAAGATCACTGCAGTGGAGCAGACTGGTTTAACAACAGCTTCCAGAGTTTCAAATCATGGAGACAAATTTGTGCTTGTTTTGAAAACCAAGAACTTCTGAACGTTTTCATGATACTACATAGCATCAATAGCTGTACCTTCAACTTACAGGTCTTTCTAATAAGAAGAGAAAAGGTGACCCTAGATCTGAGAGGTCTTGCTTTGTCAAAAGGAAAAAAAAATCATGGAGACATCTGGGATACAATGTGTATTTTGAAAAGAGTTCCTGAAAAAATATTTGTCTTAGCAGAAAGTATTCCAACCAGCTCTCCTTGGAACCCATCATATCTAAGAGCAGACCTAGAAATTATTTCAGAAAAGATGTGATGTGCGTATCTTGCCCAGGTGTCAGTGTACTAACAGAAACTATGCAGATAATACACCTAATAAAACACACAAATCTGCTCTTGCAAATAACATTTCTGAGTTGCATCCGCAATCCTATTTTTTATGTTGGTTGAAAAGGATGATGACTTTGGAATATTTACATAGTGAGCTATGCTAATTGTCTCTCCTCAGATGCTGTAAGGTCAAATTTGGAGGTTGCAACTTAGACACTAACATTGAAATGCAGAACACCTAGTATTTCATTACTGGGAGCTTCCTTGGTTCATCTAAACTAGAGTAAAATAACTACTTTGATTTTCTGGCGCAGTAAACCTGTTTTGCACTGGCATAAATTAGAATGTCAGATGTGAAACAGTAAAGTGAGGATTAGAGATCTGGATTTCTACATGGAAAGTTTACACTGTAGTAAAAAAATACTACAGTTGAATGTGGGGGTTACAGTAAGAGATTGTTCTCACACCAGGTTTTAATTAGGGGAGCATCAAGCCTGAGAAACTCCACTGAATTTTTCAGTTTTGCTGTACTGTATTTCAGCAGAATTTCGTCAGCCATGGCTTGTATCTGTAATGTATAAACCTGCTGTAGTTAAACCCGCAGTGCTAGAGGGGCTGACACGAAGGAGATACTTACAATACACAGAAACATTCAAAAGTCCTTCAAATGAGAAGTGAGATGGAAGTTCTGACTTGCTACTATAGCTTCCTGTCTGTAGAGGTTATGAAATGTTTTCTTCTGCTTCTCCAAATCCCTTCCTGTAGTTTTTCCTTTTGATTTTGAAAAACTCAGTTGCTCTTCTGAACCTCCCATCTGTCAGGTGGAACTGTCCTATTTTTGCAAAAAAAGGAATGCAAATTGCTGAGAGTGCTTGAGAACTGTTTAAACACCATTGCTTATAGACAAAAGGGGTGCAGCTTTCTTTGGCCTCTGATGTTTAGGCTCCTTTATGGATGATGTGAAGCTAAAGTATCTGTTGACACTCAACAAGTGATTGCTCAGAGAAAGGCTCTGAGGGATCTTACTGAAATCAAAAGGAGGGATGCAGCATTTGCGTGGATATCAGGGAAACATCTCCTGCATATGGCAATAACAAATTTTTGACACCTACCACTGACTTCAGTTTTCAGTGCCGTGCTGCAGGGGCAGAAATGCCTGGAGAAATGTTGCTATTTTGCTTAACTTTTCCACTTTTTCCCCACTTTTCCCATGTCTCTGCACTGAATGCCATGGGGACCCAGGTTTTTGGCTGGGCTCCTTCCAGAATACAGGATAGGAGATGCTTCAATCTTAGTCTTTGCTCGGGCATGGTTACTGAAGAGCATTGGATCCAATGCATATGACCCTGCTGTTGCTCCGTTTTCTTCTCCTAGTAGTTTCATCTAAGAACCCTGAGCATGTCACCAAGTCCCTCCCCAGCTCCTGCACCTCTTCTGCTCATGAGGCATCCAGCAAAGGAAGCTACTGTAATTTTTTTTCTCCGGGAGAGCAGACACAGGGCTTTAGAAAACAGTCATCAGGTACAGAGCCTGGGGAAAAAACTGCGAGAGGGGACTCTGACTAGCAAGACTGGTGCAGAGTAGGGACTACTTGGAAAAAGACAGTCTGGGCAGAGACTAATGAGGAAGAGGTGAATATGGGTGTGTGGTGAGTGGCTGTTGTAGAAAAAGGATCACAGGGAAGAGAAGAGGTGCTGAACAAGTAGGTAAAATTGCCTGAGACCACCTTCTCTTCACTGAATGAGAAATGTGGTTGTGACAAGGAACTGCAAGGAAACCAGCTAATACAATACAGAAATGTGGAGAAAGAGCACTTAATCGTGCCCAAGTGCCTTCTTGAACCAGGGTCCTGCTGCTGCTAAAGTATAAGAAAAATGGATTTATCACTATTTGCTATTAATCAATTTCTCCTTACTATTAATCTATCTCTACGTACTATCTATATTTACTGTCTCTATTTACTAACTCTATTTACTGTTTGTCTGTCACCTTTCCCTCACTCAGAGAAATGTGTAAAGAATAAACCTAGACTTAAGTAGAATCACGGAGATATTATTTGAGATTGTGACCGTCCAAGTCATTAGTTTCTTGTGCAGCTTTGTCGTTGAAGGCCTCTCCTGAAACCGTCTTATGAATCTGTTCACCTTCCCAGACTTGTGGTTTTGTTTGCACAGTAAAATAAATTAGTTTATTAAACAAGGTAGTCATAAATAGAAGCTAAATTAAAACTGATCTCAGATGATATTCTTAGCGGACCTAGCCTCCTGAGGCAATGTGCTGTGAGGAAGCCTGCCATTTTTCACATGCATTGCAGCAGCCTCATGCTTCGAGTGAGAAAGACCTGCTACCAGCCACAACTTAAGCCGGCCTGTATGGAAGGCTAATGGAGCTAATCGGGGTGCGGGGGAGATGAAAGATTGGGTGGGTGGGTTGCCTAACAGCTAAAGGTAAGGTGCAAGGAGAAGCTTTTTTCGGTTGCTTGTTTGTTTGGAGAGATTCTCAACACTGATCATGGATCTGTTTCCTTAAAATCAGGGATAAAACTTCCAGTGACTGCCTGCCCTTCTGAGTTTTAGTATGCAGCCCACCTGCCCACAGCCCTTTCTTCTGCAGCAGCTGGCTGTAGAGTCTCTCTCGATGAGATCCTGTAGCTTTGGCATTCTTTCAAATTCTTCGGATACCCATCTTATCAAATCTGTCAATTCTTTCTTAAAATACTAACAAAACAGGGAAGACAAGGTAATGTGTTAGCCTGGTATTTAAAAGCTTTCTTTGTTTTGATTTGCTATTACCTCTTATTTTTCTCCCTGTGAGGAACACAAAGGAGAAAGAATAGATACGAGATCAACAATCAAATTACAATGCTTGCTTTTTAGCAGCCCATGCTGTCATGATTCACTGTAATCAACTGCGGTGCTCCCTGTGCAGGAAAGGAATTGAGATAACTTGATAAAGCACCTCTCCTGTATTCAGGCTTCATCTGGCCCGAGCTTTTGCTTTGTTAATACTTCAGGTTGCACTAGGGTGTAACCTTCTTAAAAGAGATCAGTTGGGGATGAATTCTCATAGCTTCATTTTCCTCACAGTACTGTAGTGGGTAAAAATGTGTAATCTTTTTTAGTACAGTTGTTCCATTGAGAGGCTTCAAGTTAAGCATTTGTTATTTTCCATTCTTCTAGGTAATTATCTGACTTTGGGAGAGCATAATCAGCAAAGGAATAATATTAAAGGACATAATTATGTCTTCAATGTTATTGTTGATTGTGTGTGTTTGTAGAGGAGCCTTGGGTAAGGTCAGACCATGCACCCAGTGTTTGTCCTGACCATGTGCTGTGGTGGTGGAAATGAAACACAGATGTAAAGACTGGGTGAGAAAGCTGCAGTGGCTCCGGGTGGCTGAGTGACCAGGACTGGTTACCTATTTGTACATGAAAAATGCCTTCTTGGGCCTGAACTTTTGTACAAGGGGAAACAGCAGTGAAACTGTGATAGGACTTGCTCCCAGCAGTTGTGTTAATACAAGGACTCAGTCCTGCAGAATCCATATAATCTCCTTGGTTTCTGGACTCTATAGCTCCTTAGGAGGCTGAGGGTTTGTGTTGCCTCGTTTCTAGAACGTGTGTTTTGTGGAGAGGGAAATGAAGGGCCTGACCCGGCTTCTCTTTACCTGAATGGGGCTGCTGCATCAAAAGCTTCCCTTCTTTTTCTTCATCCCTCCGAAAGTGTGGATATATGCAGGGATGAACTAGCAGTGAAAACCCTGTGGTGGCTTGTTCCGTGGCTCGGAAGTGGAAGAGGTTTTACAGCTGGGATGACATTTCTGTGCTCATGTGAAAGAGGCAGCGTAGCTTTAAGAGCTCATGAGCCCCGATTAAGTGTCTTATTTTTTACATACACCATAAATAAAACTTCAAAGCTTTGAAAGTGAGGAAGGGGGATGAGAGCACATTCTTCCATTCACTAGAAGTGTTTTTGCCTGCCAGAACCATTTACTAAATCTGCTAAACAGCTTTGTTAAGGTGTTTATCCCACCAAGACAGTTCATAGCTGTGGGCATTCAGGGATATAGAAACGAATTCAGGCTATGCCAAGCATACAGGACAATGTTTCTGAGCCTTACACAATATAGTGGCTCATCTGCATAATCCCTCCATCCTGCTTGAGATGGAGAATGGAAAAGCAGTAGATACTGTATGTCAACCCTGACAGCTTTATTATAACTAGAGAGTCTGTTCTTCTGGTCTTGCCACTTTCTTCTTGCCAGCATTCAGCCTGTAGAGAGAGGGCTGCACTGCCTCCTTTGGGGATTTGGAAAAACCTGGAAGGGTGGCAAGGATGCAGGGATTTCACTTTATACCCTCCCTCACTGTATCTGAAGATGCTGCAGATTGTCACTCTGCAGACACATTGAAGAGAGCACATGTGGCTGTATGGGCTGGCCTGTGTAAGGTAGAGTGCACGGTGGCTGAGCAGGGGAAGGCAGGGGCAGGTTTCCAAACCTGCCAGCTCTTATTTAGGCATGTCCATAAAGTGGCTAGATTTTCAATAGGCTACTGCTCTCTGCAGGAGTTGCTGGGTGCTGAGGCCTTCTGAAAATATGGCTTCTTGACAGTATGATGCATCACTTAATTGGAAAGATTTCTTTCGGCACCCTGTGAATAATCCGTTCTGTTTGAGTGTAAATAATATCTCTAATATTTCCTTCTTTCTTTTTGTGGAATATCACGGTTTGCTTTTTTTTTTCCCCCAAAAAGCAAAGAGAGACTCTCTCTATTTATTGAAGTTGGGTTAATGATTTTCAGTGTATCATTTATTCAGGGAATCAAATCTGTTTCTGCTTGCAAAAATCTCCCCTCTTCAATTACTTACTCAAATGCATGTGACAAAAATTTTTACTGGTTCTCTCTTCAACCCCTCACATTCCCCACTCATCCCTTCTCATGGGGTTCAGTTTGGGACCTTGTTGCTCAAACATGTCAAGTAAAGTGGCAGTGGCTTCTTGGGCAGGTAATCACGTGCATCTCTCATGCAGGCCTTTAAAATGATGTCGGTTTTAATAAGCTTTTGGGGCAACATGAATCAATTGCTCATGCTTTCCAGAAAGTATCAGATGACAAACCCTATAAAAGTGCTCCTCTGTTGTGCAATATATCACGTCCACTGGGCAGAATATTTATACAATCCCACTGAGAGTCGCTCAGCACCTGAATGCAAACAGTAGATCCAGCAGATGGCTCATTTGTTTTGGAGGCATTTCTCCTGGTGCTGTAGTTGGACATCCAAATCAAGGCTTGCAGGTACCCATATCCACACTATTCCCAGCTTGCTACATGTCCTTATCCCTGGTTTCTTTGGTTTGGTTTGTGTAGTGTCTCTGTGTAGATTGTAAAGCTTTCACAGCAGGGACTCTCCCTTACCCAGTAAACCTGCAGGAGGCAGAGCAAGGAGATGGAGTCACTCCTGTGCCCTGCTTCTTGATGGCACGACAGCAGATGCAGTCCTGTGGACTTCAGGTGCAGGATCAGACTTAACAATGTTTCCAACTCCTTTAATTTCACTGAGCTACTTAGGGAATAAAGTGCAAGGTGTCTAGTAGCAGAATTAGTTGAAAGACTGAGGTGAGATACTTTGTAGAGATAATTCACACCTCCTACTCTAGCTGGCAAAAGGGACATCTCCATCAGAGGCTGACATGAAACTGGCAGACTGACTGAGTGTTCTGGAGCACCCTCCAGCAGTCTGATCAGTTGAATAATTTTGGCACCTAACTTAAGAGCGTAAAATGAGATGATGTATGTGTGTTCAATGTAATCTCAAGAAAAGTGATTGGAAGTCCATCCCAAATTTCTTTCCCAGTCAGTATACTCCTGTGGTATGAAGGCTTTTAAGAGTCAGTTGAGTCATGGCTGGGCAAAGACTGAGCTATCTGATACTGATACACAGATCCTGTCTGGATTTGTGATCAGTGCAGCTCTGTCCCAGATTTCAGGGCACCTACGCAGTTAATGTTGGCACTGTGTCTCCAGCACAGATGAAAATCAAATTAGTCAGACTGTAAAGGCTCCATGGACACCTGGAGAATATCTTTAATTTACCTAAATTTTTAAACAAAATTTAAGCCTTACAGAAGTTATGTCAAGGTTAATTTGCTTTAGTGTTCTTTTGTCTGCTTGAACCAGTTGCCTGTTCTCGTCCATCTGTGCTGTCTTACTGCTAGCGGGAGACTGGATACTTTTGTGGATCTCTCTCCTCCAGGGGCCATCTCTGGGACTGCAGGAGCTGAGAAAGACTCTTAATCTGCTTTTACTGCAGCGCCCCTGGACCTGCAACACTCTTCTTTAATAGAAAAATCTTTGTCAGAGAAACTAAGCAATGAACTTTATGCAAGCATCTTCCATAAATTACTGCTAACTAAATCAATAGCAAGCCTAGACTGCTACTCTTAGCTTATCTCCTTCTCTCTATGCATGAGCAAATGCCAGCGCACCTGCTAACTGCACAAATAGCACAGACCCAGTGCAGGGTGTCCCTAGAATGAAAGCCACAAGCAACTTGGCCAGCGTGGCCATCAATGAGTGAGATCAGGCTTGTAGTGAGAGGAGAGCATGAAAAGGGTGTTCTGGAAGATACTGGATCAGATAATGTGTCTCACCATGGTTTAAGAACCCATATTTCCCAAAGCAGTCTGCCCTTCAACTTTCCCTTTCAGATTGTTATAAAGGATTTAACTTGAACAAAGAACTACTGTATACACAAGGTGACAGAATAAATTGGTTTAAGTAAGGCATCCAATGTTGCTCTTAAATTTCCTCTTGAATTTTGGACTGTGACTGGCTGGTATCAAAGTCCATCACGTGCTTTGCCTCTTTGCAAAAGTCTTTTGGAGACTGAAGCCATGGCTTGTGTCTGGCTGAATGAGAGTGCCTGCGCCTCTTAGCCAGAGCAGACTCCGTGCCTGTGTACTGAGGCTGTTAATCGTTCTCTAAATTCCAGCAGAATGATGAATCAGAGGCTTCTCTAACGTGAAAAGTGTTTTGATTCAGAAGCATTGAGGACCTTGTAAAAGAGGAATATTGTTGATCTAAAATCATCCCATTTCACAGAATATAATTTATGACATGTTAGGCCTTTGGGGAAAAAAACTGAAAAGGAAAGTAATTCCTGAGGGAGAAAGATAATATCTGATAAGTGAAATTAGTCATAAGTTGGGGAAAATGTATGGTAAAACATGAAAGCATGTTCTTACGAAAAAATTTTTTAAGATTTTTTAGAATAATTTTTCTTTTCCCCCTTGCATATTTTCCCCAGATCATCCCCTTGCATATTTTCCTGTATAAGGGATTCCTACTGTTTATAAAATGTTGTAATCTAATTGCTTACTTGACTTCTCAAGCTATTTCAAGTAATTCATAGAGAGAAAGGCACCTTTCTAAACATTGCCTAGTGCAGGAAGTGAAAAATGTATAGCCAGAGATACCAAAGCCAACAGAGTAAACTTAAAAATCATGGCAGAAACTTGATTCTAATCAGATAAAATGCTGCTTAGATCCCCTATAAATGAAGCCCCAAGGGTGCAAACTACATTTCTATGAGATGGTTCCCTAAACACCAGTTTTGTAACTGCATATAATCTAAATGTGCATTTCCATAGACTTTCTGCAGCAATTTGTGTAAGGCTTATTGTATCACACAGACACAATACTAAAAACAACATTTTAGTTAGAAAGTACTCACTGGGCAGCAAAAGAGAAGGGGCCTGTGGGAAATCCTATTTATTTGCATTTGGTGTTTGCATTTCTTGCTGTAAATGTTAAATACATGCCTCCTGTTTCATATTGCACGAGCCCTTCATTGAGGTTTTCCAGCACCATCTGTAGTCAACAGACTACAAAAAGAGGAGAAGCAATGCCCTGGCTGCTGTAATAGCTAAATCAATTTTTGTTGTCATTTTTACGCACACATGACATAGGTGCATAAAATTAGGTGCCAGATTCTCTGCCAGCAGTATTTACTGATAGGTAGTTGTGGAGCACTGGGGGCTATCGGGTATCAGGAAGTTGTCCATGCAAAAAGCTGTTGAACAGAATGGACCAACAGCAGGAAGCACTCTTGCTATCCCCGGCAAGAAAATGGCTAGAAGTTGAAAGAGACTCCATTTATTCTTTTTGTTTTGAATTAAAATCCTGGGAGAATTGCTGTATGGAGCAGCCCAGGATTGTGAATAATTTAGTTAAAACCCAAAACCTGTGTTACATGAATTAATAACACTGATCAGTATTAGTGCAGAGCACTGAATGTTATGTTGGTACCTGAACCAGCAGAAGGTGAACACTGGTTATTGTGTCTCTGGTCTGGGATATGCATCTGATATCTAATATATCTGATATTTTAAAAGAAAGCCAGTGCTTTGTTTAAAGCAACAGAATTCTTGACTCTGGCATGGAAATGAGAGGAGAATGATGATGAGATCTACAAGGCATCAAAAACTGAGAAATTTTTGGCTAACTTTCATAAATTGTCTCACGGGCACTCTGGATGTGCTTGCATTAGTCAGAATTTTAAGAAGTATTTTCAATATTTTTGAGACCAAAAAACTCAAAGAGACGAGTTCCCCTCATCTTACAATTAATTTGAATATAATCAGGAAAAAGCCCAAGCCAAAAAATAATTAAGCCAAAGGAGATAGAAATCTCTTACAGAACTGGTTCTGCCAGAAATATATTTGTTGTAATATCCCACTAGTGGCCAGTAAAGGAAATGGAAAGTGAAAATCATGCCAAGATTACATATTCACAGCTCTGCCTACTCTGTTCTCAGTGCCCAGAAGCATGAAGGCCTGAAACAACATCATTTTTAACATTAAACTAACTCTTGTCATGTGGAAGTGGAAGATGAGCTAGATCTAAGATATATATAGCCCTTCTGCTACAGAAGGTTGGATTCTAATTATCAAACTTGTAGGGCAGGCAGCAAGAAACCTCTGCAGCTGATAAAAAGTCTGACCCTTAGTGTATTTCTGGTGGTTTAGGTTCCTAGTTGTCCCAAATGAGAATAAATGAAGTAGGGAGCAAGCCCTCTGTGTTACAGTGCTACAGATGCAATGCACACCGGTTATTTAAAGTGAAAATCAACATGTGGTTTTTGGCTTGCCAAGGGCTGGGAAAGGCATAGCAAATGACAGGGTATTCTGGATAGGTCTGAGACTGTCACCAAGACCTGGCATCTCCTCCTGCCATGGTCCATCTGGTATGAGAAGCAAAGCCTCTGCAGTGGGAACTCCAGAGTAGTGGTGGTTTAGGGGAGTGGTCCTGCACACCTGTGGATGAGTCAGGACTTCCTGTAGTAATATCCAAGAGTGAAGTTTGTTTAATCACCGCACCATCAGGGCTCTGAATGAGCTGTTACAGTCTATAAGGCAAATATGTATTTATTTAGACAATTTTTTAAAAATTGATTTTTGATCCAGTACATGGTAAAAGCTCCTAAGGAACCAGCTATGTAAATCCTTCTTTAGCTGTATAAATACACTTTTTATTCTCTCTGTAGTTAACTTTCATGTGATGGCACGAAGGATGAATGATGATTAGCTGGAATCAGTGCTCAGGAAAGAGGGAGAACAGGGAAATGGATTCTCTATCATATATTTTCTTATGAGACTTCAGTAATTAAACACTTTACAAGCAGGATAATAACCAGTAGCCTTTCCTTGTTATGGTATTTATCCTGGCTCTGACATTCAGGTTGGCCCAGTCGTATCACCTCCATTTCCTCATCTGTACAATGGTAATAAAAGTATTGACCTTCTTAATAATATCTCTCAGAGATGGAAAGAGAGGAAATGCTCTGTAAGATCTGCATAATTATTGTTAACTTCAAGCTCTGAGCAGTTCTCTTGGAGCCGATGGGAATGCTCACATGTGGAGCTACTTACAGTACTGGGAGCCACTGATGGCTGCAAATCGTGGAAAACTGGCCTTCTGATGGATCATGAGTCTGCTTCTGGAAAACTGTTTTTGCTTTCCATATGGGCTGGGACTTTCAGCGATGCTTTAAGAAGTTATATGCCTGGGAGTTGGACGCATAACTCTTTCAGGGTTTTTGAAAGTCCTTGCAAGGAAGCAGGGGGTTGCTGTTGGAATTGCAGTCTAAAATTACAAACAAGCACATACAAAAAAAAAAAAAGAAGAAAAAAAGAAAGAGGAAATTGTTGAAGGATGGGGGGGGAAATCTTAAGTTATTTTGGAAATAGAAACTTTACTGGAAATGAAAGTGAAAATTCAAAAAACCATTGTCAGTAGAAAAGAAATCCTGGTTTTGCTAATCTAACATGAGTGTAAACATTTTATATGCAAATGGACACTGCAGGGTGGGGGGGAAATTCTGAAGTACAAAGCACATGGGAATATTCATGATGCTTTTTGCTTGGTTGAGTCTGTCTTCAATTCCTGTTTGGATGGACTGAAATACCGAAATAAGTAACCTGATTTTCAACACTGCTTTGAGCAGTCTTCATTAAGGAGAAAACAAGTGACTGTAGCCACCTACTTTGGAAAAAACCTCAGCCAGTTCTTTTCATTGATGCCACTTGCTTTGTTTTAGTAATGTTAGTACCAGAGAATCCTCTCACTTGAGCCATGATTCCTCTTCCTACTCTTCCAGCCTAAGTGGGTAATATCCATATGCAAATTTGCTAGAAAGGTCTCTTGGCAAATACAGGGGGAAAAAATCCAGCAAAACTTCTTAGCAACAGCTGGGAAGAACATCAAGAAGGAATCTTTCTTTCTCAGCCTTGGAAACGTGTTGGCATTCATATCTCTGCTCGGTGCTCTGCTGGAGCTGTGTGCTTATTAGTGCTCTTAGGGTGCAGACAAACTCCACTGATTCAATATAGATGCTTGTCCCACATCCTTCGTTCATATTTTAATCCAAAATCTCCACTGGTGCATGCTACAGTACTCATCCAAAGCTCAGGAAAGTTACTAAAGACGTGCAAGATGACAGCAAGGACTTACACCCTCGTCCCTCAACATACCTAAATCCCTGTGCTACAGCTCTCTTATCAAGGCATTGAACTGATTCAGAATGTCTTTGTGCTTAATATTTCAAATGCCTGCTACCTCTGTGTGTGGTCTGGGCAGCAAAGAAGTCCTTCGGCCTTTTTTGGGAAGTGCTGCGAACAGTGGTTTGCATTTGCAGGCATGTGATACCCTGTTCTTTGTTTGCTCTTGACATCAGTATGGTGCAGGGACATTGAGGGGCTTATCTCTAGAAACAGGCTGCAGTGAGGACAACCACGGCAGGACTTTTTCCAGCCTGAAATATGAAGAGTGTGTTCCTCTTTTATGCAGAAAAAACACAGGAAGATGGCCCGTGTAATTACTGGAAATCAGCAATCTGTCTCCTGTCATTCAATTTAACCCATGTAAACTTGCCATGTGCACTGGATACACTCCGTGGGTGTGATTTCAGAGAAGGAATGGTCCATCTGGTTTATGCAAATGCTGCTTTAAAGGAGGATGACTGACAGTTTCTTCCAGGCACAGAGTGCAGCAGACAGGCTGGAAGCTGGTTGCTTACCAGCTTGGATACAAAAGATCTCTATATCAAGCATGCTGTCAAAGTAATGGAAGCTGATATTATTAGCAGAAGCAGGCAAACAGGCAGTGGGAATGTTGTGGCTGAGTAGGTACGCCAGAGCTCAGCTGTTTGTGATGTGAGGTGACTCACATGGAGAAAGAAAGGCTCACCTCTTCTGGATGGACAGTGATTTTTGTAGATAGCTCTAATTTGTAAAACCTGCAGTAGCATCTGAGGATGTGCCTTACAGCAGAAGTGATCCAAAGGGGTCACAAAAATGAGGAGTGATCATAAGTACAGCTGCATCCTCATTTCCTCTCCTGAATATGGTGCTTCTGTTCTGATCTAGCCGTTCCAGTATTACATTTCAAAATAATTAAAAGACACTCACACCTGTTTTCCTTATTCAAAGTTCCAAAACATACTGCTAAGTATGTTGTCTTGCATATTTGTCTGCTTAATTTGTACCTAGAGATGCTTTCTCTCTATTTTTCTTTCCCTCTTTGAGATTTCAGATTACTGATCTGTAGAAAATGGGCAGTTTTCCTTTACATTATATGAATAGCAGAATAGGATCCTGTCACCGACGAAAGTACTATATTTATGACTCATTATAATCCATTCATTGCTTCACAGACCAGAGCCCTCCAGGGAATACCACAAACCCACATAATTTTCCCAAGTGCTCCATTTCGCATTTGGATCTTTGGTTTAGCTGACAGATATGAAGAAGGAAGAAAAAGCTGCAGGAAGGCAGGGAGTCCATGCAACTGTGCATGTACAGATGCTCAGCAGGGATAACAGGAGTTTCAATTCAGAGCTGCCCCTGCCATGCTCCCGGTCTGTTGTACTCAGACACGAAAGAACCACACAGACACCGTTCTGTCAGGATAGGAGCCAGGGCCAAAAGAGAGGCCGAAGAAGGGCCAAAGAAGGAGCAAAAGGGCAAAAAAGGGCAAAAAAGGGCCTGGCCTCTTTATTCAGTCAGCTATATATCTTTTTAGAGACAACCATGCATTGGAGGATGGGGTTACCACCTCTCAATGACACTGGTCAGACCAAAAGTCTATCATAGTTCTCCGCCTTACAAAAAGGAATGGAAACAATAGAGACCTGTAGGTAAACATGGCCTATGTTTACAGAAAATTCGTGAGAAACTTTATTACAGGAATGAAAACATCGAAAGACTGCAAAACTCAGAGCAACATCGGTCCCCATTCCTTCTGATGCTGTAACAACCATGAGGAGCAGAGGGGGTGAACCTCAGGAGCTGATGGAGGTCAGCATGCCTTTGATGGTTGCAGGCCCATTGCGGAAGGCAAGTGTTGGCACCACAAGCCTTGTCGGAACAGGCTAACAGAGTGGCTTAATGGATCTTTGCACATTGGGATACCATCCAGAGGGACCTGAACAAGCCCAAGAAATGGGTCCATGTGCCCCTCATGAGGCTGAACAGGGCCAAGTGCAGGGTGCTGTACCTGGATTGAGACAACCCTTGGTACCAACACAGACTGGGGCATGAACAGATCGAGAGCTGCCCTGCTGAGGAGCACTTGGGGTGCTGAGGGATGAAAACCTGGACGTGATCCGACAGTGTGTGCTCCAGCCCAGAAAGCCAATTATATCCTGGGCTGCACCAAAAGCAGCGTGGTCAGCAGGGTGAGGGAGGGGATTCTGCCCCTTTGGTCTGGTGAGACCCTACTGGAGTGCTGCATCCAGCTCTGGGGTCCCCAACACAAGAATGATGTGGACACTTACGGATTGAGTCCAGTGGAGGGCAACATAAATGATCAGAGGGCTGGAGCACCTCTCCTATGAGGAAAGGCTGAGAGACATAGGGTTATTCAGTCTGGAAAAGAGAATGTTCCAGGAAGACCTTACAGCAGCCTTCCAGTACCTACAGGGAGAACACAATAAAGCTGTCAAACTTTTTATGAGGTTGTGTAGTGATAGCACAAGGGGTAGCAGCTTTAAACTGAAAGAGGGCAGATTCGGGCTGTAAATCAAGAAGAAATTTTTTACAATGAAGGTGGTAAGGCACAGGAACATGTTGAGAAAAGAGGTGGTGGTTGCCCCATCCCTGGAAGTGTTCAAGGCCAAGTTGGATGAGGTTCTAAACAACCTGATTTAGTTGAAGGTGTTCCTGCTCATTGCAAGGGGATTGGGTTAGATGATCTTTAAAGGCCCCTTCCAACCTAAACCATTCTATGATCTTGGTGCAGAAAGGAGCTCAATGTCCTGTACAGGAAAGCTATGGTCCTACGTTTTCACAGCACTGTCAGTCCTTGGAATAGCATAAAAATGCAACTTCTTATATTTATTCTGCAGTGCCCAAAAAATGCACTGATCTGGTGTTACCAAGTAGACTGCCTGGCTAGGAATGCAGAGCTCTCAGATAGGTGCTGTCAAATCTTTGTGCAGACGGAGTGTTTTGGACAAAGGTGACCTAGACCAGGCGCTTTGGTTGTGCCTTGCAGATGATCTGATTGCCACTTTAGTGCACAGCTTTCTGATGGCTGTGCTCAGTGCCTGTGCTGGTGTGGTGTCTGCATAGTGGTGCTGGGACTGAGTAGTTCAGCATTAGCTGCAGTGTAGAAGAGGAGGGCTGGCTTTGAGGGTCACTGGTGTCTGAAAGGTCTTTTCTGGCTTGCTTTAACAGAGTCAATATCTCTCTCTCTTTCCTTGGCATGGGAAATAGCTCCTGAGCCATACTTACCTTGCTCAGGTTCAAGAAGATCTGCAGTGGTTTAGGGAGGATTTTTTAAAAAATTCTGATGATACTGTTCTGTGTATTAACATGCCTTTTCATTTGCAGCATGTGTAGCATTTCCAGAGTTGTCCATTTCTCAGTGGAAATCTGACTGAGGCCAGCCCTACTCTGTCAGGAACCCTCTGAATGCCTTCATCAGAGGGTGTAATTGTGGATGTTTGCAGTGGGGAGTGCTGGTGTCTGTTAACTGGAGATGCCTTCATTCGGATTGAAGTGTCACCTCTCTCAATGAGGCAGACGAGGAGAAGAGAGGTAGCAACATGCAAGAGGCCAAACTCGGGCCTTTGGGGAGATAAACACAGATTGGGGTAAATGAGTGAGGGGTTCAGATTTTTTACTTCAACATACAAAATCTATTTCTTGACTTTTCTAACATGACTTGCAATCCCCTTGCCTGGTTTCATATGAAGTCTGAAGAATTCCTTCACATTTCTCCTTTGATAAGTTTCATAATTATTGTACCTGCTTCATGATTCCTCTCCTCTTTTTCCCTCAAAACCTTGTTTTTTCTAGCCAAGAGGAGACAGTGAGTCACATCTGATCACTTCGTGGTACCTTTTCATTTTCTGCTGTTGCTTAATGGAGCACTCCACAGGAATGTGCTCCATTTCATTCTTGCACCACCGTGAAATACTGTCAGGCTTTGTGTAATGACTAGGGCAAAGAAGAGGAAAACATCATAACTCTTTATTTCTCTAGGAAGTTCATTGAAAAGTAGCAGAGGTTCTGTATCTGCCAGGAATGAAGGTGGCATGGGGTACCTGGGGAGTACTTTGCTGTCTGGAGTAGAGTTTGTCTGCAGCAGGGACTGGAGTCCTGTTTATCCTAGACTCTCACTGAGGTGGGATTGCCCTTACACCTGGCAGCTTTTGCGAGCAAAACAGGTCTTCTAATGGCAATTCAAACTCAGTGGCTCCACAGGTTACCCTGGAAAGTCAACTGCTTAGATTTAAAAAAAAAAAAAAGAAGTCTTAAAATGATTGATTTGATCTGGGAAAGATTTGATTTAGAGAGCTGTTCAGGAATTCAGGACACTTATGCACTGAGCAAGTATGGATTTAATGACTTAATTTAAAGCATCCAAGTTTTAAAACGTTAGACTTGAGGCAGTAATGTTCCGTACGGGTACTTAGGGGTGCTTAAAATCAATCAGGATCCATCCCTCTGCTCCGCAGGCAGGGGGGTGGTGCTGGCTGGAAGGCAGCGCTGCCCGTGTGTGTGTGCGCGCTGCAGAGGGTGCTCGCCCGTAATCGCCGTGGAAAGCAGCAATGGTAGCTGAGCCGTTGCAGCGACGCGCTCCTGGCTGATGCCTTTGACACGCGCGTTTGTACGCCGGAATCAGGGATGCCTCTCTGAAACGCCGCTGCCTCTGGGGAGTCACAACTGCAGTTGTACTTATGGCAAATGAGGTTGTTGAATCAAAAATTCCTCATCCTGATGTTCTCCGCTCGGCCAGCTTTTATGCATTGTGACCGCTGTATGGGAAAGCTTTTAGATGTGTGCTTAGCCAGACATTTTCAGTGAGGGCATGCTGGAGTGTCTTTCATCAACTCTAGAGCTCTCACAAAAGTGAAAGCATGTAGATATGTACTTGTATGCTTGAGTTTCGAGAGTAGCAGCCCATTCTATTTTAACCTGCTTAAACTGTGAGCAGAAAAGCCTCCAAGCAGCATGACTGCCCAAGCTCTTACTTGTACTTTTGATGCCTCAGTGACTGCAGATGTACTCAGACCACCTTTTGTAGCATTTGCATTGGCTGGCATAGGTACATAAGATTTTGGCTAATATAGAAATGCATAATATTAATTAAGTGGGACTTCCTGGGTAGGAGGCATAGTATCTAAATATTTTCAAGAAGAATTTTCACAAGCGACATTGAATAATGTCCCTGCAGTGCTGTTCCCCTGCCTTTCAAAAGCACGGCTAGGGAAAAAAAAAGATCTCTGATTTAAAAAAAAAACAATAATCCCTGGTTCCTATTCATCTTAATTTTGCAGTATTTTATTTAGAGCATTTTAATATACTTTTCTTAGGCAAAATGCAAAGACATGGTTGATAATGGTTATGCTTAACTGAACAATCCTGAGAAATTAACCTGAAAAATAATGATATTTCCTTTTTCTTGGGCAGGTTTGAAATGATGTGATTTTGTGAGGTGTTGAGAGCTAGGGTTTCTCAAAAGAAGCAGCTGTTCACAACAAATCCTAGTCACTGTTGATCTCCCTGGGTTGTTTCATGACTGTATTAATAGGAGTTGTCATTGTTTCAAATATTAATTGCTGCTCTTAAGCACAAGCTTAAACTTATTTGCTACAGACAATTTCTTTCAGAGAAGACCCTTCCTGCATTAAACAAGCTTATATCAGATGACCAAAATTACCCACTAAATCATGGTGAGTCCAAAATAATTTGATCCAGCAAAACCACAGAAAGAAAACACTGAGTTTTTTAAAATATGGGGCTAGTTTGGAAATAAAACATGAAGCGCAACTTCAGCAAGATCTGAAAGTTTTCAATCCTTAGCAGAGGAGTCCACCTCCTTGCAGGGCTGAGGCTGTGGGTAGTGCCACTGTGAGAGGAGACTTGGAGGGGTCTGCAAGAAGCAGATTGTTTGTGTGCTGGTAGCAGCAATGAGTATGGCAGAGCATGGTGGGTCCTTCTGACTCTTTACAGCTCTGTCCCCTGCAGCTTTTCTGTTCTCTACTAAAGATGTGGGTAAACTCATACAGCTTCTTGCTCTTTGAGCCTCTAACTTGGGCCTCTCACCTCCCTGTCCAGCTGTTTCCAACAACTGCATGAAAATAGTATTTTTGAGGTCTCCATCTTTCTGCCGTATTCAAATGTAATTAAGTTTAAGGAAAAGTTTAGAAGTTTTGATGGAGGATTACTAGACCAAAACAAAGAGAGCATGCCTCCAGTTTCTTCAGGGAAGCACAGTATTGCCAACTAGAGAGAATTACTGCCTCTTAAAGCAATCTGGTTTTACAAACACATTGCTGAAGTTTCCCTAAAAACTAAGCCATCCTTAGAAAATGAGATTCTGTGTTGGCATATGCCAGCATATTTCTGATGAGCTCAACTAACTGACTACCCTTCTGGCGTTATTTATTTAGCCTTTTTCAAATTATTTAGATTTTTAATTAGAATCTCGATGCCATTGAGTTTTGGCAAATTGATAGCAGGAGTAACTGCATCTTCTTTAAGGAAACAGCTTTCCAAGTGACATAACCCTGTGTGAGAGAGAGTGGGGAGGAGGTGGGAACAGCCTTTCCCATAGTATCCCAGAAAGAAAACAGCTTCATGGATTAGGAGCTTAATTAGGACTGAAATCCATAGCAATAAGTGGGGAACAAATATAGTTAATTTGATTAAGCCTCAGAGTGAATGAGTTGCACACTGCATTGATTACTTTAAAGCAAATAACAAAGGCAAGGCCGTTTACTTTATGGTACTGTTACTGCAAATGAAATCAGTATCAAGCAGGTTGCTGGGGAGTGTAGCTAAGACAACCTCATAACCTCATCTGCTGATAAATGAATCTTTGGCTAATCAGTAGACTCAGCATGGAGGCTACTCTAGCAGACTGTAAGTGAGTCACAGCAAGGCAGGTACCTGCCTAAACAAGGAGGCTAAGAAATAAACAGGCCTTGGATAGATGGTAAAGGTCACGCAGTCTCTGTGTTTGAGAGCGTTCCTCAGAAAAATACAACTCCTCTCCCAGGGAGGGCAGGAAGGAATTATATTGATTATGCACGATGCAAGAGAGCAACTTGTAGAGCTTCATAGGGGTATTTACATCAACAGATAGACACCAGAATCACCTGTTTAAAACAAAATGCTGGCAAGTTTTGCTGCTGACACGAGAAGTGAGAGTTTCGTAGCACAGCGGGAGAACTGAGGAGCAATCCCTCTGATGGTTCTTCACAATATCAGTTCTCTCCTGCAGCTCCCCGTGGTTCTCTGTAGGGCTGGCTGGCTAGAGATACCTGCCATTGCCTCTGCAGGTGGTGTTACCCAGAAGAGAAAGATGGGCGGTTCTTCCCCTTCCCGCTCTGCTCCATGTGATGCACTGAGTCTGCACACACTGAGTGAGAGAGAAACCAGCACGCTGGTGTGCTTGAAGTTTGCATTGATCAGTCAGAAGCTGTGCTGGGAGCAGTCTGTGGCAAGAGTGAGGGGAGCACTTCTCCTAAGCTCCTTTTGTTGAGGAGAGCACTTCAGTACTACCACCAAAAGAGTGGTCCTTAACATACCGTGCTGGGTTTTAACTAGCACCAGGCAGATCCTGACTACACGGCATTCCCTGAGGGGGTAAGCACTCCACGGAAAGCTTGTGGGTGTGCGTGTGTGAACCATCCTTGTAGAGATTTCTGCACTTGGTATTAGCACTGGAGAAATAGCTGCCCTCCCACCGACTACAGATAATTTTATTGCTTCTGCATCTCTGAAAGTGGGATAGTCAACTGCTTGAAATTTGGAGACAGAAATTCTTCAAAAGCCCCTGCATCTGTTCTCAGTCCAAGCAAGCACTCTCCAGAGGCCAACTTCCCATAGGCCATCATGCATAATGTGGATGAAACCTCTTGAATTATTGATCTTGCAGAGGCATATAATTGTAGCTTACACAGTGTGTTTACTCTCAGTGCTTTGGTTTATCAGATCTTATAATAATGTTCTCACTTTTGGCACTTGTAAAATATAACTGGCTTGCAGTTTAATAAATATTGACTTCTAGCCATTTGCTGCTTTGTGATTATTCCTCCTAAAGAACAAACTGATTGCTTCCTTCATTCAGATCCACTGCAAATGGTGCAGGAATGGAACGCTTTTAATACTGCATTTTCACACCAGGGAAAGACTTGGCTCAGCAGTGACCTTCCCATGCTTGTAAGATCAGGGCTCTGTTTCTCAAGCTGATGTGCACTTGAAGATATTTGTGGTCACCCTAAAGGTTGGCAGGCATGTCTCCTCTATAGAGAGAGCCCCTTTTCCCAGCCCTCTTTTTTTTTCCTGTTTATCACTTTTAACAAATTAAGATGTTCCATGTTGCTCTGATTAGAATGAGGAGAATCCCTGTGCTTTACCTGGTAGATTTCGTGTTCAGCCCTCTCACCACTGAGTTATTGGTGTGTGCAGCACACTGGGCCAGGGCTGCCTGTGGAACTCCTGTCAGAGGGGAGGACAGTCCGAGTGGGTATTTGCTCTAAGCAAGACATGTAATCCAGCTCCATCTTCCAGCAGCTGGAGAGCCATTTTCTGCTCTTGCCATACCAATGTTGGCCACATATCTTGAACAGCTTTTTAGGTCGTTCCCATTCTCTAACCTGAGCTGCTCATTTTCCAGTTTGCATCTCTGTGGTTTCTCTCTCTTCTGTGTTATCATAGATCCACAGTCCTTCTGTGACTGACACTAACCATAACATTAAACCGAATACATGGTGGAAGCATGTAGCAACTGACAGTCATGAAACCTTTCCAAGAAATGGCAGATGCTCATCTTTTCAAGGTAAAACCAAGAGGATACTGAGTTTTTATCATTTGAGGGGCTCCTGCTGTCCTAGCGGCTTTTTTCTGGGTTGAAGACTCTTTGGATTAGGTGGAATCCAGACTCACAGTGGGAGCTTGTCAGTCACACTGCTTGTAGCTCAAAAAAAGTAGAGGGCAGGGGTGGAAAACATCACAGATGATATCCTGGGTTCACAGCCTGATTAAATGACCTTCCCTTGGCACCCACAGCAGGTCCATTGCAGATCCATACAATGAATCTACTTTTTTTGGTTCAGTCCCCTGTTATGACCCACAAGCTCACCTGTCCACACCCATCAGCACAGGACTCAGAATGAAGACTAACAATTTTAGCCAAGCCAGCAGAATTGCAAAACATTCTAGGCTGCATTTGCAATGATGCCAGCATTGAGTTCCCTGGATGTCTTTCTGTTAATTGACAGTAATACCAGAGCAGTAAGTTCAAGGAAAAAATTACTTGTTCTGTCTTTTTTGTGGAGAATCCTCTATCTGTTTGGTTGGTAGAGGCTGCAAGACTGCTCTTGGAATTTGATTATACTTTGAAATGAGTTTAGTTGAATTTAATTTACTTAAATAAGGGCTATAAATTTGAAAATATCAAAATTTAAAATTACCCTTTTTTTCTAATTAGATTTATTTTTGTGCTTAATTAATATATTTCCTTTCTCTTTGCCCATTGCTGAAAAGTAGATATATTAATCCCAGAAAATACCAATCCAGATCCCCTTTATTAGGGGAGCTTGCTTTGCACCAGGTTGGGACTTGGCCTGTAACCATGTAATCCCCTTGGTGTTAGCAAAGAGCAGCATGTTTTTGTGAGTCCCCTGCTCTCAGGAATGATTTGCCAAGCTGTAACTAGCGAGCACTGGTAGCTCAGTCTTGAGGAGGGAACATTTCCCTGTGGGCACTTCTGGCTTTTGCCTGGTCTTCCGCAGCCAGCACTCTGCGGGCCGGGATGAGGTGCTCCAGGGGGATGTGTGGCAGGAAACCCTACTGTTAGCTCAACCTGTTTTCCAGCTTCCTGTTTGTGCTTCTGGCTACACAAAGAAAATGACAAGGGTGCCCTATACCCATTCACATTTTGTCCTGGTGCCCTCATTTTTCTTCCTGAGATCTACTTCTCTCCTGCATCCCCCTGGTTAGGGGACAGAGGATTCTGAGCAGGTGAGAGGCAGCCTTAGGTGCTGTGCTTACTTTCTTGTCTCTGGGGGCCCTGCCTAGCTCCAGTATGAGAGGTACTCCGTCCAGCTGGATCTCCCTTGTTGCCAACATATTCTTGGATGGTAAAATTGTGACCAGTCCTGAGACTTTTTCTTCCTGCTGCATTGTGGCTGTAAATTGTAGAACATAAGGTATGGAAGCAGACAGACCTCAAAAAGAGGGAAATGAATGTTTGACTGTCACCAATTTGGGAGCCCCCCCCGTAGCTGTGAAGTTGGCATCAGTTCCTGTTACTGGTATAGCAGGGCCGATGTGTTCTCTCAGCAAACGTAGATCTCCACATCTGCTTTATCCACTAGATGGATGACATAAAGCAGCTTGCTTTACAGCGAATACTTTATGCCATCTTTAATCTGAAGTGTATTTCTGTAGCCTGCCAGAACACTTCGGTGTGAATTTCTTGTTAGGTCAAATATATGTTTGGAAGCCTTGATCAGTGCTGCAGAGAAAGATTTGTCTCTGAGAGAAAGATTGGCGCAGACAGACATTGATATAATTGCATTAGCAGTCCCATACTTCTCAGCACGTGTGCTCAATGTGTAACTACAGGATACCTGAGAAACTCAATAGCACAAGGACAGGAAACGGGAGTTGGTTTTATTTTCTGTGTCTGTATCTATCATCTGCCTGCCTGCCTGCTGTATTTCCAAGATGTGATACCCAACCTCTGTAACTGAGATCTTTAGCACCAGCTAATGGATCCGAAAGATTCAACCCCCAGCAATTTTATTGGGAATAAGTATTTCTGGTTTGGGATTTTTTTGGTTGTTTTTTTTTTTTTTTGAGAATTGTTGCATTTTTCTCTGAAGATTTGCCTCACCGTGTTCACCCTCATGGGTGCAATTTCCTTAAGCTCATGCAGTCTTATAGTTTTGTATTGTTAAATATTGCCTCAGGAGAATCTCTGAAGGTTAGCTATGTCGTCTCTGGGTCAGTAACATTTTGCAAATATACTATATCAAATTAGAGTTATCTTTCCATGTGATCATCCCTGTTCCTCAGCAAAATAGTAACCTGAACTACGGTGTGTTTCTTCTTTCTTTCCTGGCTGCAGGATTGTCGCTGCCATTTTTTTTTTTCTGCCTCAGACTTTTGTAAGAGATACCAATTGCATATTAGCAGCAATTTCTTTGTTGTATTTTTTAGCAGAGATACCAGCAAATTCAGGTAGCATTTTGAAGAGATGCAGCATTGCATAGGTGGCATTATAAACATGAGCAGACTAAGCCTTACACATTCCTGGGGCGGGTAGGAAGATAGTCTCCTGATCTTTTATGGGGGAAACTGAGGAACAAAAACATTCATCAGGAGTCATAAAGAATGTCAGGGTCTGGGCTGTCCAGACAGCTTCCTCTTGAATTCCTCCCTTCCAACTGAATCACGAAGGCTGCATGCCCTCCCTTCTTTCCTTTGGAAAGAGATGTGTAGTGCAGAAATTCATTTCACAGAATTGTATGTCCTTAATAAAATTCAGCTCTAGTTATGACCCTGTGAGATGATTAGTGAATTAGAGTTCTTAATTAGCATTTTGCATAATTCATGGCAATTACAACATTCTCATGGATGTGATTGTCAAGGTGCAGATGTGCAAACGTGCAGCTATAATTTTCTCATCTAAATAACTCTTTTGGTGAAACCTCTAATTTTTACAACTCTATTGTGTAAGGGCCATTATTCCTGTTGTTATTTTTAAGGCATTAGAAAATGGATGTGAATCTCACTTCAGCTTCAATCACTGCAACTAACTGCTTTTCAGAAGCTTTAAAAACTGTCATAAAAGTTTGCTTCTGGGTGAGAATTAGGCATTTGAATTTTCTGGAGGGCCTATCCTACCCACTTTTTCACATCCCACAGGGAATTGTATGGCAGTTTTTCAGTTGCAATAATAAAACAAAAGCTAAATCCAGTATGTACACTAGCCAAGATTTATATGGCCGGATTGTTAATGGATTGAGCTCCCATTCCTTCTTCAGCTGAAAACAGATTGCAAAGTTCTTTGTGCTGCAAAGGTCCTTTTGTCAGAAATGTATAGTGTTATGTATCTAAGGTTATTGGGACTAGCTTTTTGGGCACAGAAAAATCTGGCAGTTATATAGAGTGAGTGGCAGCTAAATAGAGGAGAAAGATGGTCATGGCATAGTTAAAATCTCTGAACTTTCCAAAATGCCATTCATCAGAAATTAAAGGCAGTGGCACAGAAATCAATGAGCCAGATGATCAAAATGCAGTTGTACCCAACTCAACACTTCCAGGTACAGCTTGTATTTAAAAAAAAATTACTGAGTTCCAAGTGACAAATTTGAATTTCTACTTCCTTCATTAAGTGCCTACCCAGACAGTATTAAATGTAATTAATTTTACCTTCATAATTATAATCTAATATGTAAATCCATTTACAGTATTCCCTTCTATTAAAGGTACAAATCAAAGCGATAATTTCTAAACAAAAGTTATGAATTTCCCTAAATGAAAGGCATTTGTAATTTCCCACAGGAAATTTTAATCACTTTCGGATGTGTACTCAGAACACGTAGGAGTTTCATGCAGTCAAGGTGGGATGGAGGGAAAGTGCAACCCTTACATTCTTACTAGAGGCAAATGGCACTCAGAGGAACCTGGACATGTATGTTTGGACACACATCATTTTTAGCAGCTGATACCACCTTCCAGCATCCCCCAAAGAAACTACCTTGCAGGACCTTTCCTTTCTAGCAGGAATTAATACCCAGATAAAAAAACCCTGTCCTTTCTGGCCCTCCTCTGCCTGTTGAATGTGAGGGTAATGTAGTTGCCCTGATCAGCTGGAACTTGATTGCCCCTTTAAGGTAGGACTTTCTTATACCCCATTTATATTTTTCTCCAGAAATTTATGTCTGTGATTTAGGTCCCTGTCTTTCTGTGTTCAAGTTCCACAAAGCAGTGCTACTGAAATCAAAAATCAGATCCAAAAGAAAGCAATTCCTTGCTTTTTCCAAGTGAAATGTTGAAGCTTCTTATCTATTTTTACCACCCTCTTTTAATGTCTTTGTTGTTTTGAGCACTCTGATACTGCTTACAGCAGCTTACTCCCTAAATGTCATTCATGCAAATGGTACTTTCAGCAGGTTTATTTCCTTCCTTTCCTTCTGTAACTCTTTTCTTAGCCCTAACACAGTACGTGGAAGTGCATGGCACTGTTCATGTATTTATCTGTTTGCTAGTTTGTGAATTGTCAGCATTCCTACCCTATGTACTGACCTTAGGAAAGATTTTCATGGATTTTAAGAAGGTATCTTTTAAATTGTCCACCACTGCAATTAACGGTGGGGGAGAAAAACAAACCAGTGAAAACCCCCAGTGAAATTTAGCACTTTGTTCCCCAGTGTAAGAGGAAAAGTGAATTGTAATTGCTAACCTTGGAGGAGAGTTGGAGGACACAGGAAGCCAGCTTTCCTTCCAGTGAACACAGTGACAGTTTTGCCTCTGGCTAGAAATAAGGAAACATTCAAACAAAACTTCTTTTCTTTATGTCTTTTTTTTCCCTGACAGTGATACCTTGTTCATGTTAGCCAAAAGCATTTATGAATTAGGTCAAATAATTTCAGCCAAGGCAGGATAAGCTTGATAAGAATTTTGGAACACCCTGAAATATTTCAGGTTCTCTTATCTGAATGACATTTCTGTTCAGTTTATTTCTAACTTTTCAAGGGAAAAAACGCATTCTTCCATAGAGGAGAAGCTTCAATTTTCAACTAAGTGAACTATTTTGACAAATTAAGAGTATATTGTACTTTCTCCTAAAACGAGGGGAGGGGAATTAGAGAAAGGGGAATTGGTTTCTGTGGAAGACAAATGTTACAGTTTTGTTTTTGTCAACCTGAGAACTAATTCTCTCATTTCATTACTTACTGGAGAGGTGGGCCAGGCATATATTGCCATGGAAAAAGTATTTGAAGCACTAAATTATACAGCAATTTGATGCAGTTTCTATCTGTAACCTTGAAAAATCTTACCACAAACAAGCAGTTAAATAAATAAGTGGTGGTTTCCAGCTACAGTCTGTCACTCGGGATTGATCAGGGATCCACTGGCATGTTCCAGTTACTGTTCAGGTCCTCTCCGAGCTAAAATACACTGGGGGAAATGTTCAATGTCAAAGGGTACAGTGGAGTATCCAGTTCACATGCATGGCAACTGGGAGTCTGGGAGCTGATATGTGCCCCCTTGAAATTAAATTTCTCTTTACCTAGATCATCTTCAGTCAGCAGAGCAGCATGGCAAGGTGGTCCTTTTCATGGCCAGATCCCGAGCCAGATCCTGAGCAGTTCTGGCTTCTTCCACTTGCTGGGTGACAATTTGATGGCCTTGGAAGTCCCTCCAGTTTAGTGGTCCCAAAATTTTGGGTTCCTTTCCAAATTGCCAACATATCAAACTTTCTGTGTCAAATTAATTTCAGGATCATAGAATTGTCTGGGTTGGAAATGACCTTTAAGATCATTAAGTCCAACTGTTAATCTAGCGAAGAGCCAAGAGATCAGTCATGAGAGCAAGGATACAGAAGCTGTTTTACCCAAGTTTTCAATGTGTTGGCATCCAGCAACTGTATGACAGAGTCCCTGTCAATCCCTCCCTGCCAGTCCCCCAGAGGTCTTTGCTCAGACGTGCCTCCCTTGAGGCAAAAATAAAGAGGAGGTTGGCAGTGATGAAATGCAGGGAGTGTATATGTATGGAAGAGCTGAGTGGCAGAGCAAGATTCATGCCTGCTGTTATGTAGGGTGATGGGGGAGTAAACAAATGGGTGAGGGAGGAGAGCAGGGTGAAGGACATCTTGAGCACAGACGGGAGCGTGATCGGCAGACATGGCAACAAACCCACGAGCAGAAGGATTGTGGACTGGAAAAGAAATTACAAGGGGCAGAAACGAGCAAGGAGCTGCAGAGACTTAATTTTATGTCTTCCAGGAGCACTTCATAAACAGTGTAAATTTTATTGACCTGTCCACGAATGTTAAAGCATCTCTCAGTTTTCATACTTATAAGGCACTGAGATCATTGGGCCTGACCTCTCGGGTAGTACAGACTATTGAATTTTACCCTGTGATTATTGCATCAAGTTTTATGCTTTTCTGTCCAAGCTTCAGTAGTAAACTTGTTTTCAAAGCCTCCCCTTAGAGGCAACACATTCCATTCATCAGTCCCCTTTAAATCATCTCCTGTATTGTCTTTCTCTCAGTGGGCTTTGTGCAGGCAAGACAGTGTTAGGGACAAAATCAAAGGCTGGGAGAATGAAACAAAAGCTGAGTACAGCTTGATTAGTGCAAAGCTGTTAATTGCTCAAGTTGAGAGCACACTTTGTCAGTGTAACACAAGAATAAAACTGCATCTACACCACTGTCATTTTCCCTTCTAGTCAGGGTTCACCACTGAACTATTGCAATGCTTTGAATGGACAAGATTAATTCACTGCACTTTCCATCTAGTCTTGATTTAACTGATTCCTGTATTATTTCACTGTATATAAAGTTGTGTGTTTTCTGTAATGTAGAAAATAATGCTCATGTGAAGTGAAATGAGAGTTACACATCAGCAAGCGTGGAGTATATTCTCAAAATGGTGGGGGGGGAGAAAGTAGTAAAAGAAGATAAGGAAAAATATATTCTCCATAATTCTGTCAAAAGGGAGAGAATCTGTGCTTGAAAAATATATGGGAAGCTTCAAAGACTGCTTAAAGTGCGAGCAAAGAGGAAAAATTGAAAATTCTTTCACAATCTAGTATTTGGACAATAGAAAACCCTTCAAGCTTTAATTAAGAGTTCAGTGCTTAAGTTAAAGGCCTGTCAAATATATTGAAGGAAAGACAGACTTGTACTCTGAAAACACACTAAGTTGGAAGGACTTGTTTAGACCAGCAAGCCTGGTCATTTGTATGTTCAAAGATCACGTATATGAACAAAATTTATTATGGTCAAATGTTTATCTTATTCTGTTACTGAGCAGGTGTTTTCAGACTTCCAGTAATGGATTTATTTGGGGGCACGTTCTTCTTGTTGCACGTTCTTCTGCAGCCTGCTTTGAAAGTGGTGCAAGTTCTCCTAAAATTTTTCAATAAAACCTGGCCATCTTCTGAACAGTTTTTCTCTCTCCTGTTAAGTCTGTTTGTTGGTTTGATTGATTGTTGGTTTTTTGGGGTTTTTTTTTTAGTAATTTGTAAGTTTTATTTAGTGTTGAAATTATACTTTCAAATGACTCCACAGTCCCAACATATATTTATGCATATGGCTCAATCCTATTTCAGCTGTAAGGCCCTAATAGATCTGAATATTGGGAGCTGAGCCTTTCTTTTTGTTGTTTTTTTAGAGTATACTTGTACAATATGCACTTGAAAGAGGATCCTGGTGTGTATTTGTATTGTGGACATGACTGTAAGAATCAAGAAGTACCATGAAGTGTATTTTCACTTTGAAGAACAGCACATCTGTCAAATCCAAAAGTTTCACTTTTGTAGCTTTTTAAAATTTTCTTTACTGTTTGCTGTATTGAAAGATTGGCAGCGTGAGATCCTATTCTCCTTCATATTTTGGTAATAAGTATTTCATTGCACATGTGTTTCTCTGACCAGCCTCCAGCCTCGCTGATCAGTATGTTAGGGTGAACTCTTCCTCCTCCTCCTCTTTTCAGCAATGCACTCCCGTGCCCTGGCCAGCATTTTTTATTTATTTAATGAATCCATGTATCAGACTGTTCTTTCTGTGGAGGGAAAAGGGCAACGAGAGCACTGGTACTGACGGCAGCAGGTTGATTTAGCAGGAAAGGACAGGAGTGACTGACCAGCACTGTATTTTCCACTAGCTGCACGTTGCAAGAGGGCTGAACGCTGTCCTCTTTCTGCATGGCTGCTGATGCTTACACCAGAGCTTGTATCTGCGGCGGCCCTTGAGTGCCACTCAGCTTGGCCAGCATGACATCTTTGGCGTGTAATTCGTTTTGACTGAAAGCTTTGACAAATAGAAACACTGCATTCATTTCGGTGTCTCTTCGGAGAGCTCTCATTTTCAAATGTTCTGAGAGTCAGGTGAGTACCAATTTAATGAAAACACTCGGCAAGGCCAAAAGCTGCTTGGATTTAGAGCACAAAGTATCGCTCCCACCCTTCACACTAAGATACTCGAAGAAACTCAGCGTTCTCTTTGCTGAGCCATTGCGGAAATCTACGTGAGGTTTGGAAACGAGTGTGTGACACCAGTATCTTCTGAGGACTCAGGTCATCCTTCTGTGCATTGACCACAGTGTGGTTCAAGACCAGAGCTGTTAGACACCATTCCTTGAATATTAGTTATGTCATTTAAGTACTCCAGTGACCGTGTTGAGTGGACAGCGAGTAGTGGCGATGCACGTTATGGTTTGAAACTTATTTCTGAAATACAGGCTTGTACCTGGATGAGTATTTTCCGAGAAATCAGGGCTGTTTTGCAAACTGTGTGCTGTTTCATGGTGTGATAAGTGGTTGACCAGCTTCACTGACAACTTGAGCAAGAGGAGAGAGCAGGGTAACTGGTGGAACTGTTGGTGCCACTCAGACCATTGTGCATGTGTGGCTGGCTGGAGGAGTGCCCTGTCTGTGGTAGGTGTTAGCGATGCTTTTTGCAGGCATAATGGTCTAAGTGCTCTCCAGATGCTAAAGGTCTCTGCTGCTGTTAATAGAGGGATTCTCCCCTAGATGAGCATTTGGTCTGAGCTAAGCACATTATAGCATGGCTACTTTTAGTTTGCTCAGTAAATCCGTGTTTGCTTTTACATACTACCGGTGAACTATTTACACAGAGCGTATTCACTGAGGGGCTTTCAGTACAGAATTCTCTTGAATACATGACAGAGCACTCTTGCTAAATTCCACTGGTCCAGGCTGTAAAACCCATACATCTACTGTTAAAATATGGGTTTGATGTGCCAGATACCCACTGGCATTCAGAAGTCTCCAATGTATTATTATTATTTTTATTTGGAAGAGAGATGGTGAACCCTAATTACGCTTAATCACTACAACCCAGAAAGGTATCAGTGGAGGGGCACGTTTTACCCTAAAGTGCTATTTGAACTCTTTGGAAAATATTGAATTACCCCTACAGCTATTGCCGATTAGCTACTTAATGAAGCATCTGCGACTGCTGGCATGTCCCAGCCATGTCACTGTGATGCTTGAAGGACGATGGAGATTAACTAAAAGATTGATCATGGTGATTTCTTATGTAGCAGCCAATCAAATTTAATAAGGGGCACTTGGAATTGAAACTTGCTTTGGAAAACATTACTTCACTATAATATAAACAGTTTTTCTAAGACCTACCTTCTTTATATTTTTTGAAAAGACACCTATTCCTGCTTCAGCAGCGTAATCCCTTTACCTCACAGAGAGTTTTTCTTTCCAGCCACTATTTCTGCCTGTTTTTTCCATTTCCTTCTGTACATATACAGAGGAACAAAACTAGGTGTGTGAATTTACCTGAATAATAGGTAGAAATTCCATGCAGATATAAATGCCATATCTGATGCATTAACGTAAGTAAATCTATAGTACTGAATGTCTTTATACATGTGAAGTTTATGTACGTACATATGTATATGACCGCATACAGAAAGGTATTGTTTAGACTTACGCACATAGATTATATTTTCAAGATTTTAAGTGTGCAAAATCCTTATGAGAAAAATCAGAAGGAAAACATGCACTCACGGATTATTTTTTGTGATGTATCAAATATTATTTTGCCATGATTCACAGCAGTCCCCTGAACATTCACTGTAATTTTAGCATTAAACACTTTCAACACGAAGCTTATTTCACCTGGGAACAGCGGTGTTTAAATCAAGGCAATCTGTCATTTCCAGAAGAGCTGTTCTTGTGCTGAAATGGAGCCTGGCTCATGTAGCAGCTGGACTGTCTGATAAAGAGCGAGCTTAAGACTGTGCCAGGCATTCCCCAGGCAGAAGTGAGGGTGTGTTCCCTTCAAACATTGCTATGGATCCCCACTCAGGGGAGAAGGCGCTGGACGCATTTTCTGCTTTGAGGATTTCCGCTCCGCCAGGTCTTACCACTGGGATAAAGATCCCATTTTGTTCCCAAATGAATGAGACTGGGCAATCAAAAAGATTTCTTGTGATTACCTGGGGCTCATGTTGCTATCAGGAGATCTGGTTTATTTGCTGTGCGGCACCACCTGGTTGAGCAGCAGTTTCCTGATACGGATATTCTCTAACCTCCACCATGAGAACTTTGGGAGTATTGAGTTGGTGAAAACAGACAGGGTTTTTTGCTTAGATTATAAATCAGTGTTCTTCCTTTTGGCTTGTCTTCTGTCTTACTCTGATATGTGTGATGTATGGTGCTAATAACACATCAACAACTCAATCTAACATCAAAATTTCCTGCCTTTTACAGCATCTGTGCTCCTCTGGCAACAATCAGATGCCATAGCCTTGGATGGATGCATTCGGGGTAGATGGGGGGGGGGGATTCAGCTGGTCTTGGGCTTTAGAGAGAAGCTGAGAGTCTCTCTGTCTGTGAGTCATTCGTGAAGCATGAGAGAGCAGTCAAGTGCATTGAGGTTGGACAAAGATGACCAAAGGTTTCGTGGGAAGAATATGTCTCATGAGAATCTCATCTGGGACTTGCTCTGTCTTGAAGAAAGCAGCATTTCTGTCTTTTACTTCCCTGTTATGTTTTCAGCTGGACCACACAGGGTTTGCTTTTGCTTGGAAGAATTCAAGGTACTGTGGGTGCTTAGGCAGCAGGGCAGTCCCTGCTGACTTCTCTTCATGAATGCTGCTGGAGTTGAGGGAAGGGCAAAAATGACAGGACCTAGATTTCACATTATGAGGGCAGCCGTGGAGGTGTGTGATAGCACAGCTGGACGTTTATGGATCCTTCAGGGAGGGGTTGGAAAGCAGGGCCTGGACTGGGTATTTTTGAGCACATTAGAAAAGTGTGTGTTTTTTGAGGACCATGATTTTATTGCTAGAGACAGCACTGGCTGGAGTTGCAGTCAGATATATATTTTAAGGTGCATCTCAAGTTGGCTTGCTTTTCATGTGTCTGAGATGCAAAGTTCAAAATTGCCTTGAAAAATTGAAGTCTTTCTGTAATAAGAAATAGTCTCTGTTGTAGAACAACCCGTCTGTCTTTGTTTCATAAAATGCCGAAACGCCTGTTCAAAGAGGACTTTGCATGGTTTATCATGTTTTTGCTCCCTGCTGCTCATGAAAGATTTGCATGATTTCTACACAGTTGTCACTGAATTATTTTAATTCCAACAACTGTTTTTAACTTTATATATTGTGAGGGAAAAAACCCAGCCTGAAATATTAGCATTTTTTTTTGGTTGTCCTTGATTGCTGGTTAAGACAAGAACATTCCCTTACTATAAAAATCCAAATATTCCTAGCTGAGTCATGGTGATGTCACTGCTCTCATCTTCCCTATGCTGACCTTCTTTTATGCATTAAACCAACATTGCATTAAACCAACACTGCTCTTCAAGTAGGGTTGAAATCCTGTGTCGTAGATTTGTTCATAGTTGGTCACTGTGGGTGCAGACCGAGGCTGCCTTCTGTCTTTCCTCCTGGTGTGAAATAAGGTTGCTCAGGACTCTGTGTTTAGGACCTACACAATGTGTCCTCATCTCAGGATGTCTCTAGGTTCAGTTTATTTTAGGAGTGATTGCTGGAGATGGTCATAGAAAGTTCAGGAAAAGACAAATGAAGTGAGACACATGGCAAGAGAGCTAATGCAGGCACTGTTGCCTCAGATTAGAGACAATAATGTGTATCCTGGGGCTTGCATGGAGACCTGCATCTTCATCCAGATGAGGGAGGTGGAGCTTTGGCGGAGCAAGTCTCCAGGCATCACTGTCCTTGATGCTGCTGCTTGAGGAAAAGACACTGAGCCAGGTTTGTTACTGCTGGATCCTCCTCCCAACTTCTTTCTTGCCTTGCCGTGGTCTGTGCTATCTCTGCCCAGATATCCTCACTGTGTGAGGAAGCAACCATGCAGGCAGAGGCCTGGCCAAGCCGCTGGGCTGGGTGTGAGAGGTCTGGAAGCTGGCTGATACCTGATCTGGTGCGGCTGAGGCTGGCATTGGCAAGGAAAAGGAAGAGCAAATTTTTCTTCCTTTCTCCTGTTCTATGCACGTTGACCAAGACCATACAATGTCTATTGCATTCCTGTAATTTTGTGTTTGTACCCTTTGCCAAGCAAGCCCCCCAGCACACTGACTCCATCTCTTCTCACAAGTGTTATGGCTCAAGTATTATGAGTTTTTTGGCATTTTTCCATTTTCAGAGTGTCAGACAGTGAGTACAAAGAGATCCTGACATATCTGTAATTTAGCTGTCTTTTTGTTGCCTCTACCTGTTGCAAAAGGACATTTTGTAAGAAATACGGAAGACTGAGCTATCAAGCAGATCCCACTTCCTCTTCAAACACAGCAGAAGATTTGTGTTTAAATCATCCAGGGCTCTGAAAATTCAAGTCTAAATCCCCCATGCTGCTGAATTAACCTACCTTGATTATTCCCTTTGTAGCACTTCTATTACGTCCTTTGCTGTGCCACACAGCCATGGTGATGCTTTACCTGTCTGTCCTTTCTCATTGTGTCACTGTCTTGCTGCTTATTTCACTCATAAAGATGAATGAGCAGCTTCCCCAGGTCAGTGTGGAGTCAAGATTTCAGTACCTGGAGGTTGTATGGACGCAAACAGCTCTGAATCAATTGACTTCATCCTCACCTGCTCTTTGAGATTTGTCATAAGTAGCTACAGTTTTGTGTAATAGTAATGTGCTTTTATCCACTACAGATTGTTACCAGTGCCCTCACAGGAAGCATTTGCTTTTAGAAAGCAATTCTAGGAATATCTCAGTTTGTCTGTTATTGCAGGTTTTATTTCTCTGTGAAATCACCACACTCAGGTCACAGCTTTTAATTTCTAAGATATTCACATTTTCAGAGCAGAAAAATAAATGCTGCTCAGTAACAGGCTGAATTACAAAGGTCTAAAGCTTCTCAAACTGACTAACTACTCCTCAGCAGGTGATTGATGTGCAGACACAGCCGTGTAAAATTAGAGGGTATCCAGTGAAAAAGAGTCAGTGATCATAAAAGGGAGCAAACAGGCTGAAATATGTTTAAAACGTATTTAAATAATAGCAGGAACTCCTGCCTTAGTTCACTGAGCACTTAAGCTTGCGGCTAACAGCAAACACATGAAGCAGTGAGTTACTATGACTGATACACAACCGGGGAGCAGAGCCTACACCACAGCTTGTGTTTTACATGTTTGTGTGAGAAGATAGAGCACCCCTGAGAGCTGCACCTCTGGTGCATCTCCAGGCAGTTCCTCCTCAACAAAGGGAGTTATACCTAAATTAGATTTTTGGTTTTCAGTTCTTGGCACACAGCTCCCCAGAAAGTAGACTTTGAGAAGAGGAAGAAAAAAGTGTATTTCCTAGCAATTTACTTCAGTCTCAGCAGTTTGGTGGAATATTTGGTCTTGGGCAGCAGGGGCCTCAGTGCCTGTGAAGTAATATTGTTAGTACCTGCACATCCATATTAAAAAACTTGTGTCTGTGCCTGCAGATCCCTTTGGGACTCCAGAGCCCACTCAAAATAAGAGCTGAGCTCATGCTTGTGGCTTGCGTTTGCCCGCTGCTGCTGGTATGGAGGTGTTGGCTGAGGCTTCTCCTGTTCCTTCCCATTGCCTTGTGTGAGGAGGTTAAACAAAAACACAATAAAAGTCTGGGCCAGGCATTTTTCACTGTAGCTCAGAGAGACATTTTATTCACAGTAATTTCTTTACTTCTGTCGTAAATCCTTCTTCCCTTTGTGTTCCTCAAAGAGATTAAAATTAAGGGCATCACCTCTGCCATCAAAACCTAGACCCCCGAGGCCAAGGAATGGTTTCACTGTTTCTGCAGGTTTTCTTACCCACCTCTTCTTTGATGTCTGATCCTTCTAGTGCATAGACTGTCTTTACCTTTTTAATTTGTATGTGCTGCAGCCTTAAGTCTGTGGCTACAACAAATGATACCCTTCTCCTGTTTACCTGGTACTTAGTAGCAGACAATGTGTGCTCAGCAAGGAAGGAGAAAGGTAGAATGGACTCAGTAATAACAGCAGAAAGGCAACAGCAATGCATAAAGTCTTAATAAATTTTGCTTTTTTTTCTCAGAACATGGCAGAGCCTGGTGCACTGCTTACTATGCCAGCTCTTGGGAGCAGGGGATTTTGGAAGTGTCAGGATTTTTTTTAAGGGATTTGTTTATTTTTGTTCACTTTATTTGTTTAATTTACGTAATGATTTAATTTTTTGCCGGCAAAGATGCATACCAATTTGTTTCTTAAAGACTTAAAACCAGAAGGTAAATGAAAAACAAATTGGATTCCTCTTATTAAAATCTCAAGTAGGTTTTAACCAGTTGTAGAATTTTAGGGAGAGAGGGAAGCTTTTTATGTTCATTCTCAGATGTGTTGGACTCCTCAGAATAAGGGACAGCAGGTTCACATCAACAGAGGAAGAGGGCATTTATAAATTGCATCCTCTCCCTGTATTTATGTTTATGAGATTTTAGGAAATGGGTACAGTTCCTAGCAAAATACTGTTTCTGCAACTACTAACCTAGACTGTCAGATTCTTCTGGCTGAATTTGAGTTCCCTTCCTTCACAGCACTCTCATCCTTGAAAGGGCAGTGTGAAAAGTAAATAGAGAAAGTGACAATGTGCTAAATGTCACAGCTCCTCGTGAGTGGCGATTACCCCTGCATGTCATCCTCGTTGTGTCACACTGCCCAAGCCGTGCTGGGTGGGTGAAGGGTGTATAGCCTCACTTCCTCCCTTCTTGTCACAGGTCTGTGCTTGTTCCAGGCCACTGATCTTCCAAATCTGGTGCAAGTCAAGGGTGTAAGGAGAAAATGCCAGGCAACTGAATATGAGGGCTTTTCCATCCCCTTTGTTTCCCTTCATGGCCAAGAAGGGTGAGCAGAATTACCCTATTTATCCTTTGGGACCTGCTGAACAGTCATCTCTAGAGGGTTTGTAGTTTTAGATCAGAGCCATGCCACTCCCAGTTGATCTCAGACTTATACTGGTTCATCCTAACTCAAACCAGGCTTTTCTTCCTTCTCCACTTGCTCTTCCATTGCTGTTCAGATAAGGGTTAAGTGCTTCCCTGCCCACTAGGCTGTATTTGCACTGCTGCTCGTGCATTTTTACACATCCCACAATCTTTCCCTCTCTTTTGTTACCAGGCTGGGATAGGCCTATGGGAGAGGAAGTGGGAGTTGTGTGTCTTCCTTCCTGGTCCCCTGGCCTTGCTTCACACCTGGTCCCACTGTAGTGTAACCAGTGGTCTTCATCCCCTTCAGTCTGGTACGAGAGGTTAGAGACAGGCTCTGTGCTGAGAACAGCAGCAGCAGCACAGGGCCACCTTTGTGTCCCATCTCTTTCCCTCCCTTCCCTGGTGATCCACATCTATATCTGTTTGCCGCCATGTTCCCAGTCTTTTCTAATCCATCTTTCTGTCACACATGCACTCTTTCCTATGATATAGCTGCTGTCTGGATAGCAGTTGTTTTTGTCTAAGCCTACAAAGCCAGCAAGCCTAAGTGAAAGGACTGCTTTTTCCATAATAACTTTTAGTGACTCTTGAGTTGTTCTGGCCCCTCAGCTTCCCGAGGCTCTTTTGTGGCTGAGGATGGAGACTCCTGGGAAGCCTGTCCATGCTCCCACTCTCATGCTCCAGCTGTACAAAGAGCTGTGCCTGGATGCAGCCCTGCCTGGGTAGCAGCAGTGTCTGCTGTCAGGGATCCCACACCCTCCCCGCCAGGCCGCCATTCCCAGGGGCCCGCCGCATAGAGATGAGCCGACGGGCAAAGCCGCTTGGAAACCATCTTTCCTTGTTCCGCTGCCATCTGCTTGGGAAGGTGATTGACAGCTAAAGGGTGAAGGGCCAGGGGCTGTGCTAATTGTCTGAGGCCCTTGCTCAAACATGGCTGGAGAAGGAGGGGGTCCCAACAGGCGAGGGAAGAATGGGAACCTTTGTGGGGCCCGACACAGTAAATGCCACCTTTGTGAAGATTTAGACTTGCTGAGGTCAGTTTTTAACAACTTGGGATGCTCCAGTCTTTTCCTCTTTCCTTTATCTCTAAAGGCTCCTCTTCCTTCTTTATTTCTGCTTCATCAACAAGCATTGTTTCAGTCAGGCTTGAATTCCCTTTCAGTGGCTTAGCCAAAGAAAAGACATCCCATCCTCCTAAACAAGACTCTTTTGGGGCCTGTGATTTTTTTTTCTTTTCCTTCTCCTTGTCTCACACACTGTAAAGAATGCTTCAGTATTCTCAGAGGAATGGGAGTATTTGCATATTAATTTAATTGTGTGTGTTCATGCAAAACTATTCAACTCACAGTAAACTAGCCACAGTTATTAAAATTAATTTGCAAAGGAAGGGAGCTATTGTTTTTCAAGACAAGAGTTGTCAAAGCTTATGTTTTTCTGTGTGCTAAAAACACCTTCCTAGTCGCTTCCTGCCTTTATAGGCACTAGAGCATAGCTGGAGAAGCATAACAAAGTTCTTTGGAGAAAAGGGTGTGTAGAGGAAGTTATATGGAGGCAAGAGCTGGGGGAAAATCCCAGTGTTTTTCAGTTGTTCCCAGAGCAGGATCTTCCCTCTATCAGACATCCCTGCTACTTGCTGAGAGGGGCAAAACAGCTCCTAGTGCTTTTAACAGCAGAGATCAACCCAGCTTAACTCCAGCAGCATATTTCCCCATAAAACTGCTTGCAGTGCTCTTGGATATATTTCCATCTGCTTTGGGCATGCCTCTCAAAAGAAATCTGTGTAAAGCTTGGGGTTGGTGTGTTTGCAAGCCCAAGCACTGCCTGTGTGCCTGCATGTACAAGTGAGACAGTGGAACACATCATCCACAGAAAGAATTGCCAGGCTAGGGCTGGAAAGCCAACTAGTGCAGCATTCTGTGATCTGCTGTAAGAAAATTTTGTCAAGACCTCATGGTGCTTTTCACTGGAAATACACTGTTAGATAGGAGGAGCCTTGCATTGTCTCTGTATATACTGGATTATACACACTCCCTTTCATTTTTGCCTTCCCTTTTTTATGCTTCTCAAGATGTAAAGTGTACATATTTTTAAGGTCTGTCATGATCAGCTACAAGTCAATGTATGTTGTTATTCAACATGTACAAGAACTAAATCCTAAATGTTTTCCCATGTTTATACTTGTTGGCACTTTTTAATTATAAATAACACTGCAGACTTGGCTACCAGTACACAGATGTGCACACAAAGCAGCAGAAGGTTTTCTGGAAATTTTGACAGTTCCATACATAATCCGTGGATGTGACATGACCCGTGTCTGGTCTTAAAATGTATTATCAGAACTATCACTGGCACAATATCCAAAGTAATTTAGCTTCAGACCATGCACAGAAGCATAATACGTAGGTGCTTTTGCCACATTGCTTTTGCAACATTTGCTCCTGTGTCACTGATAATAAAACTGTCGGAATGACCTTGGGGAGGTAATAACTGCTCATTGATTTGGAAGTAAAGTCTCCAGAGTGTTGTTCCCACTGTGTGGTATTTGTTAAAGGGAAAAAAAAAACCAAAAACGAAGCTTGCTTCCACAATCTCCTTTAAAAGGCATAGATGTAGGGTTTATAGAGATGTAGTATGTTTATTAACTGCACAGACCTCTAGAAACACCCAGAGACCTTGAATTTGGTCCTGGGAGAGGGGCACTCAAAGGTTGCATACACAGAAAATTCTGGTTTCTGTAGTAGTCAGCCTGACAAAAAGCAGGGTGCTGAGCCAGTTTTGATGGGATTCTGTTTACTAGGGTGAGTTAATGAAAACTCTTTTCAACGGATCACTTTGGTTTTAGCAAATATCCAGATCCTTTGTATTGTGTCTATTTTCCTCTTGAGAGTTAATTTGAGCTGCAAGCTCTGGATGTTTAAAGATAAACCTCCTTAAGTTGTTTGTTGCTCGATACTTTGGAAAATCTATTTACCAATTTACAAATATTAACACTGAGTTAAAAGGGGTATGCAGGACTGCACTGACAGTCAGGGCATGCATGGCTTGTCCCCGGTGTAGTGCATATCGTGTCTCTGACAGGCTGGGAAATCTGGTGGATAATCCCAAACAGTGCCTGCGCTTAAGGAAGTCGTCTCAGCAGTTCTAAACTAGAAGTTTTGATTTCATGCACCATTTCATAGGGTGCAACAGTATAGTTTGTATTCTTTTCAGTAGTAATTTTTTTGGTGGAGAAGTTTTGATCACCTAGGGTGGAAGGACTTGGAGGTTTTAAGGGGAAAGGATGGGCAGTAGGAGTAGCTGTGATCAGAAGCAACTCTGCTGTAGAACGGGAGCAGACTGAGAGCCCTTACTGAGAGCAAGACTCAGCATGATGCTATTAGTTCTCATCAGTTGATTATGAATTATAAGCATCATTCCAACAATTTAGTGTACAGATCAGGATTCTTTGGTTAGCAGGGAAAGCACATTTTGAGTCACACTATTCATGCTTGTGGCTGCTTTATGTTTAGATACTGCTGCGCTATTTTGAAATTGCACATTCAAAGAATATTTTTTCCAAGTGGCAAGTTTGAGTTCTGCTTTCCCATTCCTGTTCCTACAGACATTATTTGATGAGAATCTTTTTCAGTGAAGTGTGTTCATCTCTAAAAGGAAAGAGGCATATATATTTTTAATTGATTTGCAAAAGACAGTGGCTTATATTAATTGCTTAGGGGATTTCAGCTGAAATTTAGCATGCAAAGGGACACATGACTCTAAGAACATGTAGAAAATACTTTTTCATATGTATTTACAGGCGTTTTAACCTCTCACAGAAAGTGATTCAAAACATAACTCTGTTTCTGGTTTTCAGTTTGCTGCATACCGCACTCGAGAGCCAGAGTTGGGTTAATTAATTTGAATTAACTACAGGGATCCTTTCCATCGATTTTAGTGGACTGTGGATCATGCTGGTATATAATACAAATTGCTACTTCTTAATTAACCCCTCTACTCTCATCTGATCTCTTTGAGTTACTCACCAGGTGTGCAGGAAAATAGGGACTGAAACCCTGATCTTGTGTATCAGTGAATGTCATCAAGTCTAGGTTATCCAGCTGGTTCTTCTGTTGTCCTCCAGCCAAATGAGTGCCTGGGGTGGGATCTTTTTATGCTAGTGAAACACAACAAGAGAAATAGAAAAAAACTTGCTCTGTCAAAGGAGGTACCTGCCTCTTTTTAGACAGACACCTGGTGCAGGAACTTGACTCAGAATTTGTTACCCTTGTCAGGCCAAGTCTGCTACCAGCTTCCACCAAGTTTTCTTTTCTTCTAATTTCTAACAAAGTGTAACATTTTATGTTTGCCATGTAGAATTTAGGGATCCAGAATAGATGTAAGCACAGCTAAGTGCTTAGGGAGTGCCTGATGGATTTGAATGAGGAAAGGTGGTCATCTTCTACCACGATACAAAGGATGCCTGATGCAGAGGTGGAGAATCTCAGAAGTCTTTTGGAGGTGAAATTGAAGATGCAGAAGACATTGACTGTGCAAACTTGGTACACTCTTAGTATACATGGTCTGTCTTCACAAGGGTGCTTTTTGCTCTGATAAATTCCTTGTTCATTTTACCAGAAATCTATTGCATACAAAAGGGCGATAAAATATGGCTATGACATCTATTGCCAATGCTATTCATGCCAATGAGGCTACAGACTAAAATGTCTGAAATCCAGTGGTTTCTGGAACAAACTTTTTCTGGAATTGCTAAGAAATTTTGGGTGCTTAAATTAAGCTAATTAAATTAAGAAATTTAAGTGTGCCATTTTTAGAGCTATCCTCAGGTGAGATCCTCATAGACATCTTATTTAGATGCATCTTGGGGCACTTTAAGACTCCAGGTTCCTGTTGAGTTTATTGATTCTCCACCTGTCGTTGTCCTTGCAAGTGGTAGTTGAGCTAAGATGGCACTCTTGCAATTTAATTAGTTTGATCTTGAAGCATGTATCCACCAACTTCGGTTTTGACAATTGTAGTTAGGCTCCTAAGCTGCATGGACATGCTTAAAATGCTGCCATTGATATCTCATGATGTCAGCACAGAACTGGCAAAATTCTCCTCAAAATGTTGGGGTATGTACTGCAGGCTACTCACTTCCTTGTGTCATGGGAGATTGAGCTAAACTCCCCAAGTTAATGCATAGTAGGCACAATAGCAAAGATGCTTGCTTGCAGAAAAAAAAAAATCTTAAAAAGTACATTTAGCCAGCTTTGCAATAAGGAAGCAGAGTAAATTACTGTAGCCATTTACCTGTGTACTTTTGCATCCATTCTCTTAAAATAAACAATGCATTATTGATAACCCCATTTCAGAGAAAAAATTGATGTCATGCTCTTTTGTCAATTTTGTTTTTAATTACTGGTGGGTTTGAGAATGATGTTTTAGAAACTGCTGCATGATTTCAAAGCCATTTTCCGTGCGTTGTTTCCCCATGATCTAAGAGTCACCAAGTGAAATGATGTGTAATACATCAGACTGGAGTATCGTCCAGCCCTGAAATCATCTTTGTGGGGTTAAATTACGCATCTTCTTTCAGAGATAGCATTATGGAGTCACATCATCCCCCAAGTAAATTGCCATCCCGAGCAGCACAGCAGTGTAGCCCAGCAGAGGAGCTGACCAGGGGGTTATCAGGCTGGCAGAACTGCATTTGCTTCACGTGCCAGTTCTGTGCACAGTGGTATCACTCATGTACCTCTTAGTCTCATGCTGGGAATAAGAGAGTCAAAGGGTAGAACGATAATTGAAGGAGGAACAATGGCAATTCTAATGAGAATACAAATCCTGTTATGCTCTAACTGGGCTAACTGGGCTGGGTCACAGTTTATCCAAATACACAGGCTCCCAGGAACCACTAGATTGGATCTAACCCAAAGCCCAGCTGGTCTCCAGCAGTGGGCAGAATCAGAAATACCAGTGGAAGGGTTAAGACCTGTGCTGTAAACAGATAACAGTGATGATCATGTATTCCCCATGATCATCTACATTAAGTCTTCTGCTCAGCTGTAATTGAACAATTTATGTCCTGGAGCACAACACTGGGTAATTGTTTCAAAGTGTTTTCTGATGTTGATGGTAGACTAGGATAGTCTTGGTATGCAGATAAATGAGAAATCAAATGAAGAAGCAACTTAACATGATGGACATTCAATACAACTCCACTGACTGGGCAGGTTGCTGTGCAAGAGTAGCACACCTGGAGTAAATAAAGTGGCAGGGCAAAGAGGGGGCACCGAGTATTGTGTGTTCACAGGGACTACTCCTAAAGAGCATAATTTGAAGTAGAAAATGCTCAGTATTGCTGCTTTGCCAGTGACAATGTGTAGATACTGTTGGAAGAGACTAAATGGAAGATATCCCATGTATGTACAGGGAAATGGGTATGCCTTGCCCTACAGATGTTGGATACTGTCTTATAGCCTAAATGAACCTGTGCCTTAGATAGTGTTTATTCACAAGCTCTTCCATACCACAGTGAAAAAGAAATGGTTTAACTGCTCAAAATACTGTGCTAGTGATTTGAAAGCCAAGAAAATGCTGCTTGGTGAGCTGATTCTTTTTCTGCTTTGGAAAAGGGCTCATTTCTTGGAAGAGCAGGGATTAAGTCAGCTCTTCAAGCTTTGAATCGATTACATCCACACACTGGAGGCACAAGGTGGGAAGGGCAGGAGACAAAAATGCTTTTTCTCTCCAAACAAAGCTGAATGCTAAAAAAAAATGTAGACCTGTTCTAAGGAAAATGTTCACCAAAGAAGTTTGAAAACATGTGATACGATTAAGAAAATACCAAATTCCTCTGTAAAAAGAGTTTATCACTGTAACTCTTTTCAGACAAGTATAACTTAGTGAATTAGCCTTAGCTGGGATAAGAAGTATTTACCTTAAGTGCCAAAAACTTGCATGTGGAGAGGAAAGAGTCATGCAGTTGGAGATTTCCAGCACTTTTCTAATGCAGTATCAGGAAGAACGACATAAGGAAACTGACAGTTCTGATAATTCCCCCATGCAGAAAACGCACACTCGACTCAAACATCCTATTTTACTTTGTCTGAAAGAAAGCAACGCTTTCATCTTGATAGTATTAAAAATGTGGGATCTATTGAAAAGGCAGAAGCAATTATAGATTGATCTAATTCTGTTATTGTAACTGAAAAGACAAAATAATACTGTATGTGGAAGTCTGCATTTTCATTAGGCCACAAAACGTTAAAAGATCAAGATTATTAAAAACTTGAAGAAATGACAGCCTAGGAGAGAAAGGGGAAGCTGTTCTGCATGATACTGAGTTCAGGACATACATTTTAGCAGTGTCGTGCTACATGATTCAAGTGCTAAACTAGTAAATGTTAATATAATATTAGGAAATTATAATGATGAATATAGCTGGATACCATCTGGTATTAACTCAGTTCCCAGGGCATTTAAAATTCTGATTGCACAGTTCTTTGTAGGATTACTGGGTTGGAAAGCTGTTGTGAGGAATGTTGTAATTTGTCTGGTGCTAGGATTACTGAAAGTCAGCCAGTGCTGACTTTTGATGGAAAATACCTTCTTGGGTTTTTTCCCCCTTTAAGTAAATAACGTATTTTAGGGAAAGAGTCGAGTCTTTTCTTTTTTTTAGAAATCTTGTTGGGGAGGGATGCCGTGTTTTTGGTTTTTGTTGGCAGTTGGGTTTGGGGTGGGGTTTTTT
>VZRQ01009982.1:127632-197706 GCA_013397975.1 Machaerirhynchus nigripectus
GGGGGGGGGAAGATGATGTGCTTTTTAAATCATGATGCTTTCTGGAAGCTGTAGCTCTGGACTCTCAGTCTCATTCTTTCTAATCTAAATTGGTCTCAAGAAGCCAGGCTGTGTTTGCTGTTCTGCACCATCCTCAGACCTTGCACTGCAGTGGGTTTTTCTCCCTCAGAGACAGAGCTGTGCTCACCAGATCCATGGGGGACAAACAGTGTGTGAGGAAACACAAAGTGCACTTCTCAAACTACTGTTTCTAACCAGACAGCTTTCACTTTTAGAGACAATTTTTCTAAGAATAAATTTGCTTTGCATACCCCTAACAAACTTTTCTCAAAGAAAAATTAAACAATTTTTCATTCATAAATAATCCTTTATTTTAAAGAAACTGCTGAAAAGCATTGGGTGTCTTAGGCCAGTTACAGAATAGATAAAAATCATAAGTGGTAATTTGGTGAATATGAGAAGCCAAAGCTTAGGTCAACTGAGTTTTTTAGGTTACTGAGGAGTAACAGACACAGAAAATATTGGGGTTGCAAGAAATGTATTAGGATTTCTGTGCAGAAAGTCAACAGAAATAGCTCCAGCGCCTCAGTGCCCCATAGATATTATGCCTTATTAAGATAAAATAAGATTTTAAAGCCCATCTGCTAGCAAGGCAAAATTTCAGACAATAAAAGAGGTATCTGGTAGCTTGAGTGTGATTCTTCATCCTTGAGCTTGTGTTAGAGATTTCCATCTGCAGATGTTGAAATTCTCTTTGAGAACTATTTATTGTACTTACAAAACATATGTTTCTCTCCCAGCCAATAACTTTCTGTGAGTGTTTATTTGGGGGGAATTCTCTTTGTTCGTGATTGTTTATATTTGCCTTACTTTTAAATGGTTTTTCATTTCCATTCTGTCTCTCTTAAACCATAATCTTTACATCTTTCCTGCCTATTACTGCTGCGCACAAATTTACTGTGTTAGGTCAGTATTTTTTTATTTACGTATTACTGAGTGAATCAGCTGTGAAATAGAAATTTTGTCCATTCTCAGCCCTTTGGGATTCTTTGAGAACTTGTGATTTCACTGTTAATGTCAGGGGGTTTGTACCTTAACATTCAACACTGGTTTATCAGAAATTGATGCTGTGATGAGAACAGGGTGGCTATGATGCAGAACAGCTCTCATAGTGTAAATAGCCACTGGAGTCCCAGCTGCCTTAATTAAGCCAACACGTGTGGTTCAGAGGGCTGGCAAGTGCTCCCGCAATCCTCTTCTCAGCAGTTACCTTCAGGCAAAATGAAGGTGCATCTCAGCTTCACATTGTTCTGAGAAAACACAAACCTGAGATCTTTAGAAGCCAGTAGAGGATTGGAGTGCCTTTCTTCTTAAGTACCTCTCTAAATGCATCAGTGGGAGGAGGGCTTGAAATTTGGAAGGAGAGACTGAAAAAAATTTGTGAATGTTTTTTTAATTAAGTCTTTGCTCTCTGTTTATTGCTCCCTGTACACAGAGATTTTCTGCTCTTACCCTTAAAGAACCTTTCATTAGCTCTCTTTGTGTACGCTTTTCAAGAATACACAGCAGAGGAAGAGCAGCCAAGGTGTGGGCAACACAGATGGGGCAAATGTCAAGATATGTTCCTCTGGGAAAACATTTATTTGAGTAAAAGGCTCAGGTGATCAGGCTGATTGACTTCTTCCAAGCTGTTCCTTTTAGATCTCTCTGTTCTATGCCTCTTGCAGGCCACAGTCCAACTGTTACCCTGGTTTTCCCTTGCAATTTATTTCTTTCACCAGTCTGTGGTCTGTCCAGTGCAGGCAATCAATTGTTTCCTGCCCACCCAGAGCCACTCACCCTGGCTGCATGTAGGCTGTCTGAATGTGTTGTGTGCTGGCAGGTTAGATGCTGAAACACCATAGTTCAAGATAACTCCTCACTGGGGTCTCTGCTGGGTCCTCACCACCACCATGACAGTGGGACTGAGACAGGGTGCAGACAGATTTTCCTGTGCTGAGTCCACCTGCAAAGCTCTGCCTGCTCTGTCCCCCAGGGCAAAGGCACACTGGTTAACTTATCTGTGACAGACACTCAACAGAAAGGCTTTTTTTTTGACCATCTCTTTCACATGCTCTTGCCTGCTGTGGCACATGTTCTCACTTTTTGTCCTAAGCCTCCATCTTCTTTGCTGTGCAGCTTGAGAGACAAGGGGTAGCCCAGCTATTTGATAAATTTTGGCATTTGTTTTAAATCCATTTCACTTAATGCCTAGGGTTTTTTTCCCGAGACACTGGTTTTCAAGGGCATATAGGCACTTGTCTGTATTGCTGGTGGTTTTTCTATAACTTTTAGTGGAGCTAAAGTGACTGTGATTTGCTCTCCCTTCCTTCTGTCTCCACTGATCCCTTCTCAATCCTAATGCTTTTGCTTTCCTATGGAGAAGTGATAAATGGCCCAGAGTGGAGTTTGATGAGGTCAGATGTTACTGTCGGCTGTAAATCCTTCCTGCTTGTTGGTTCAGCAGCAGTCTCTGGCCTTGGACTTTTATGGGTCTCCCAGTGGAGGAGGGACAGGAGCGGTGTCACTGTCAGCACACCAGAATGATTTGCAGGAGGGTTTTATTGGAAAGCTTCATGCACCTGGAGAAACTCCCCCAAGCCCCAGGAAGAGAAAGAAATCTCCTAATCAGCAATGTGTTCCTGTAGGCAGAGCTCTCCTGCTTACACAGCCCAGACCTGCCTGTTCCTCGTGGGGCAAAAAGTCAAGCAGTGCCTCAGGATTAAATGATCTCTCACCACCGACAGCTGAGATACAGATACAGGTGTATGGAGATACTTGCTGGGATAACAATTGTAGCCGTGTCTGAATCAGCAATGTGTTTATTTTGGTTGACATCCAAGCACAAGCAAGGTGTGAATACGCTTTTTTTTTTCCTTTTTTTGGTACAAAATGTGATAGCCCTATATAAGCTGCAAGCAATGAAGTGTTTGAAGACTGTCAGCTTGTAAATCTAGAGTAGCTGGTGGCTACCTAAAGCTCTGGTCTCCCTACATTTATTCTGTCAGAACTGCTGAAAGGAAAAGGCCTGGCACTGTGGGAATGGCAAAGGATGGCTATATGAGCTTACTCCCAAGTTCTTGTGCCACCACTGCACATAAGAGATAGGTAGAAACTAATGGACGCTTTAAAATATAACTTTACCTGTGTCCTGAAAAAGCTCAGAGTCAGCCTGAAATTCTGCGTGAATTAGAAGATGCAAGTATGTATGGCAAGGGAAAATGTTTCCCTAAAATTAGTGTTGCCATTAGCTCAGCATTATCAGTGTCACTCCTTCTCCCCAGATATTGCTGTCATCAAATATGTCACAAATTTTTAAATGTAGTTAGACCACACTTGAACAGAAAATGAAGCACATCCGTTAGTGGGTGGGGCAGAAATTTACTCTCTGTGCAAGTATTTGTTTATGATTAGGCAAAAGGGAAGATAATATGCCTTTAATGATTTTTTTTTAGTGATAAAAATCAAGACATACCAGATAAAGAATACTTGCTCAGAAACAGCTTTATTCTGAAATTAGCCAATTAAAGAGACCAAATATCCGGCACCACAATAGAGGAGCTGTTCAAAATGCAGCATTGCTCTCCATTCCTCATGCATTTTAGCTTTGATTTTGGTAACACCTTTTGGGTAAGATTAAAACTCTCCTGACTTGCTTTCTGTTTTGGTTTGGGTTTTTTTGTGATATCCTTAATATTCAAAGAGGAGAATCATTATAAGACTGACATCAAAAATGATGTTTGTTTATTGGATTGTTGCAAGGAGTTGACGTCTTCTACCTTCTCTGTCTTGTCTCTTTAAACCTGCAGGATCATACAAAGGAACATGAATAGCAGAATTTGCCTCCAGAACTTTTCATTATTAATGATGCTCTATGACTAAATTGGAAATCTGCTACTGTACCCCAAGGGGGTGATTAATTTAGCAGACTAGGAGTTTTGATTAAAAGGGAATGAAATGTCTGACACATAGTCTATTTATCAGTTATTATGATATTAAAACACTCTAATCATTGTGGTGCCTAAATTAAGGCTTCACAGCCTAAATGTCACTTGATAGTGTTCTTTTAGATCTGTCTGTGTGATACGAGTTTATTATCAGTGGGCGCGTGAGAATATAAGCGTATGTAGTGGTCTTTGATAAGAACTAAGCAGTCTGGTAAGATCTCTGCTCTTTGCCCCTTCCTTATTTAAAGAGGAGATGAGAGAAGGTTTTTAAGATGTGATCTGTACAAGCAATGCATGCAGGACAAGATGAAGTTATCCCTGATGTCCCTAGGGATTATGACACAAACTTTGTAAAACTGGACTAAACCTAAAGGCCACAGAAATATATCTCACGAGTCTAAGGACTTAAGTCTAAACCAGTTCCTTCCAGAAACCACATGTGCTCTGAGATATTACAGTCTCTGAGAGGTGATATCCATGTCCTTAAATTAAAGGTCAGGGCAGAAATTGGCAGTGATCTATCAAGAATGGTAATCAACAGTTGGTGCGAAGTGTGTCATTGAAGTCATTTGCTGACAGGAGGCGAGAGCAGAGGATCATGTGTTTCTGTGTAGGTGCCCAAGAAATAGCTTCAAGCCACAGTGTTGACACACGAGCCCTTGCAAGCCTCAGAGAGTGAGGAGAGAGGGCCGAGGAGCACTGTAATACCAAGGAGTACAGTACATGAAAGGCAGTCAAGTGCTGGTGGAGGAGTGGTGCTTTGTGTTCATGAAGGCTTGGAACCAAATCAGATCCCTAAACTAGCCGTGTCAGCAACTCAGATATAAGTTTTGGGCCTCAACAGGAAAAATGCTATATTAGGACTAAATTATCCATTGATTTGGGAAAACAAACAAACAAAAAACCCAAACCAAAAAAAAAAAAGCAAAGAAGCTGAAATGGCTGAACAGCAGGTAAAACATACTAAAAGCAAGAAGGCATTTTTCCAGTAGCTGGGCCCTGGCAAATGAGGAAAGTAGGCTCATAAACTCAGGGATTTTATAGGGGAAAATGCAATAAGAAAGGCCAGAAGAGTTGGAGAAACTTACAGAAATCACCAAAAAATCCCTAACAAGTCCTGTGTCAAACATGTGAAGCAAGAAGCTTGCTGGAGTCTGTAGACTTAGTAAACAATAAATATGCAGAAAGAGTGTTCAGAAAAATGAAAAGTTTTGTGATTTTGCTGTGGAGGAACGTGGAGAAGTTCCCACAGAAGAATTCCTCTCCTGCCAGACATCAGGGATGAAACAGGTCATGCGGTAACTATATCAGCCCCTAGCTTGAGTTCTGGTACCAGAGGATAAGGACCAGTGTAACACAATTTTTTTAAACTGTTTTCTGAGAGAATCCTATAATAAATACATTGATAGAAGCTCAAATAATAACAGAATAATAACAGAATGAATGGGAGCATCCGTAAATATCATACTGGCAAAAAGCCAGACAGGGTTTTGAGATTAGAAGTCATGCTATACTAATCAGTTGGGTATCACTGGGGGAGTGAATGTGTGGGTAGGGCAGCACTCCTACCCCTTTCCCCGGGTTAGCCTGGGCACAGATCCAGGAGTTGTGCTTGCTTTGATCTCCAAACTGTCCTGCAGTGCATTGATGTATCTCCCAATCTGAAGACAGGCACAGAAGTGAGTACCTTACTAAAATAAAGACACAGAACTGTAAATAATCATCATTTGGAGCTGCCTGGAGATTAGGATGTGTTTTTAAGAGGACCAGGATGTGAAATAGAAGTGGGGTAACTACAGGGGATAAAACCAGATGTTAAAAGACATATTATCAGAGAAAACAGCACTTTGCAAACAATGCTTTTAAAGACATGAGGGATCAAGGGGAATGTGCCCTCTGAATTAGTGGCAGATATGGGAAAAGGAATTCTCTTCAGTCTCTGCTTTCGGGATTCATTCTTCCCCTAGCTGAAAACCAAAGGAAATCTGTGGGAGTAAGAGATCTTCAGCAGAGGTTTTGTTTGTAAAGCAAACAAGTAGGAAACTGGCAGAAGATCAACACTTCCTTAAAAAAGGAATGTAAGCCAAGCCCCAGAAAGCACCCAGCACAAATGGGAAGGGCAGCACTTGCCTCCCCTCTGCCGGTGCAGGCTGGCTTGCTGCCCGCTGCCGGAGCTGCTGCAGGTGAGGATGTGTGAGAGGCAGCCTGGATGCTCTGCTCCCTCCCTCCCAGTCCCCCGGGGCCCCTGCAGCTGTTTGCGGCTGCATGAGAATAACGAGGACATTGCTCTGGATGTGACACCGCCTCAGTTGGGTCTTTAAGAAAGCTCTCTACAGCTATTCTCCCGAGTCCTGCAATAATCTGCAGTCTGAGTTGACAGTGCTGGTGGGCTCAGCATTTTCCTCTCTTTGATTTGCCTGTTGAGGGAAAATGTTGCCACTACCTCTGTGGTTTCTTTTAAAATGATGGAAAGCAGTAACACATTGAAAGAAGGGGCCAACATTCCCTGTCAGGATAAGGGTGAGGGCAATTATGCAGACAGCAAGTAGCTTTACATCACCTAGTCCTGCTTAGTTATACCAAACCCAAATCACATCACTGGACTGTACCCTGCAGAGGATTCCTGGTGGGAGTACTGCCAGCTCAGCAGCCAGATTGTCAGACACTGGTCTGTATGCTCTCCCACTCCTCTTGGGACACTTTAAATACTCTGTGACTGCTGCTGCCATCCCTGCCCCTCTGCTGGGGTTTGTGTAGAGGGATTTGATTGGTGATGTGTCGGCTACTGGACTTGCCGACTTCATGGTAACTTAAACCGCCAGGGATTGTGATGTTGAGTCTCTGACCACAGGAGACCAGGCCTTTTTCCCTATGCATAGCATGGAAATTCCTAAATGAGAATCTTTGGTCTGTAGCCTAATGGGAATCTGATCAGCGGATTGGGATGGCCCCGTTTGTTGATAAAATTCATGCAATTTATCTTGTACACTCAGTTTCCATTATTTTCAGGGGGATTTTGCACGGAAACCCGAGGCAGTGTGTGAGTGAGGCGGAAAAGTGCTCAACCTGATGGAAACCTGGGGATAGACAACACATGGAAATAGAAGGAGTTTCTGCATTTCTGTGAGAACACTGAATTTTATGTGATCTTTTTCAATATCTTGAATTCATTGTTCTGGGGGTTGATTTAGTGACCTGGAGCTTTCCAAGGGGGAAATTGTTAGAGAGAAAAAACCTATCCATGAGTTAGTGATAGAAATACCGCTAGCCTTTTATCTGCTTTCCTGCTTTGATTTCTCTAGAGCTTACCTGAGCTGTCTGTCATCCAAAGGACATTTTTATACCTGTGCCAATAAGCAGTGGAGTGTTCATGAAGGGCACAGCACAGTGGCAGTCTGTGAGGGATGCAGTGAAAGGCTTTCATTTAACACCACCGTACATGGCAAACCCAATTTTCAGCTGTATGTATCAGCATGGCAAGTCTTCTTGTTCCCAGTCAGCATGCTACAGGGTAATTCAGAATACAGCTTATTGCAGGCTTTGGTTTCTCTTCCAAGATTCATTCCTTTTCATCCCTTTCTGTGCCAAGTATAATAAACAGAACAGGAGCTGAAGGCAGTTTGGCTGGGGAAACAACATTCAATAATTAAAAAAAAAAACCCCAACAACAAAAAACAACCCTGCAGAAAACAAAATAGAACAAAAAGGCTGGTCAGTAAAAGAGGTAGAAAGAAATTTTTGCTGACAGAGGAAGAGGGAAAGCAGAAAAAGGAAAAGACACATCTGAGCTGTTTCTCCTGCCCTTCTCAACCAGTCTGAATGGAGACTGTGAATAATAAAGTACAGAGATCTCACCATTTCCTATCCAGGCAGGCCATGCTTTTTCAGTGCTCCCTTATCACTGCCAACCCACTGAAATCAGAATGGCTGAGAGCAGTGTCCCTGGATAGCCCTTCTCCCGAGGAGTGAGGACACCAGCTAGGTAGGAGGTTAGAGTGCCAGGTGAATGCTCTGGTCTCGAGTGTCCTTATGAAAATGAATATTGGCATTTGGCCCTTGCATACCTTAAGCAGCCTGGAGAGAGTTCTAGAGAGCTGGAGCATGTTGAGGGGAAATGGAAAAAAAGAGCAAGACAATGAAAGAAAGGCACACTGGTTCTGCTTTCTTTGTGTGCTTAAATCTTTTGAGTACATAGAAATGCAGATATATTGAACTCTTAAAATGCTGCACTTCCATCAGCTCCTTCCCTAGTGTTGAGTGTGAAGAATCTCATAACTGCCAGGCACTCCTTTTGACATGGGGAGGATCACTGGGACTGAATCCAAACTCTAACTATTACAGATGAGCCTAAATGTTAACTACTACAGATGTGCAATGCTGTAGTAACAAATTATCCTTCATTTTCGTGTAGCAATATTCTTGTCCGTGCTTTTCTGGGCATTCTGAAACGAGAGAATTATATAGATAAACTGTGGAGCTGATGAACTTTAGCAATTCCTGTGTTTCCACGTTTTATCTGGACTGCTGTGGTTTGGTACTACTCCCTGGAAAGGGCTGAAATAGTATTTGGTGCCTGGCTAGGGACCTGGCTCTGCTTCCTAATATCTGTTGGCAGATTCCTGTGGGAACCTGGACTGTGCAGTGGAATCACTCAGACAGAGAGTGCTGAAGGTTCCTGCTAGGCCAGTCAGTTGTGATAATCTGCTGCCTGCGACCTCATTAAAACAGCCTGATTGGGGCTGCTAATCACATAAATAAAGAATTAAATCATAGCATTAACCTTCTACAGGGAAACCTGACCTGGCAACACTGACAGAATTAGATCTATTAATTATTTAGAGGGTCATTTGATAGAAATGTATATAGATGGCAGATTATGAGCACTTGAAGCAATAAGTTAACCATAAATTTTTGCTCTGATAAGAATCTTTCCATATTTTCCTCTTTATGTCCAGAACTAAAAGATACCTTGCTTTTTTTCCTACTAGGACAGTATCATCACATATCATTTATTGTGTGTATATCAGTTAAAAATACTAAGCTCCAGCATCAAGGATTTTTGTGCTCCTTTTGGCTCTTGAGGCTCCTTTTTTGTTAGAAATTCTTCCTGTGCAAACAGAGTGTCCAATAGCTAAATTCAGGGCCAATTCCACACTTGCTATAATGTTTGGAGCTTCTTTGGTGGCCAGGGTGTTCAGAGGACCTGAGCACATTTCCTGGCCACTACAGAACTAAAAGTCAATGTGCAGGAAATCTGTCTTGCCAGTGCTGTGGACAACCAGGATGCTTTCTGCAGTGATCCTCTACTGTTACCCATGGAGGTATTCAATTCCATTATGTGCCTAGCAGATTTTCCCTTCTTTCTCTGAATTTCTTGGGAAAAAAAATGCTCTTGAATCAGATGGGATGATGAGTTCATTGTTTTACTGATTCTACTGGGCTTGCAGGAATGACAATGGTACTAGATAGGCTTGTTTGCTGACCAGAATTTGAATGCTTGTTTGCAGATAGCACACAAAAGACTTGGGCATGTGGAGTGGAGGAGGGTGGGGAGACTGGAGGGAAATCTGTCATTATTTATGGAAATATCCAGTATTCATGGAGCCATCTGCTGTGAGTGATTCAAGTCTGAGAAGTGTCATAAAATGAGAAAGCATAATGTAGAAAGAAAAAAAAACCCAACCTGAAAAAAACCCTTTAAATTTGTATCACTCAGAAACCTGAACCAGGGAATATATAACCTCAGAACCTCTCTTTCTAAAGATGCTTTGTAAATTTTCCTGCCAAATTGAAAGATAAAGATAGATGATATTTCTCAGGTTCCTTTCATCACCCTTCTTGGAACAATTAATTCCATTTGTTCATTTCCAGCCCTTTAATTATTGATCACATCCTTTCCTTTTTTATTTCTCACTGTTCCGGGCTACAAGGCAAGGGATGGAGTTAAAAGAAAAGGTGTTTAGGAGACTGCTTAAACCTTGAAGCATTGACAAGATCGTTTCTTGTTTGCCACAGTTTTCTCTCTGACAGTAAAGCCCCACTTTCACTGTCAGAATTTTATCAATACTAAGAAATTTTATTAAGGGCGGGACCTTCATAGCACTTCTCTGGACAAAGTCTCAGGCAGAGGATGGTCTGCTTCCCTGTACTGTGCTTTCTCAGTTCAGATCATTAATTTATTGATTTGCTCATGATGTTCTGTAAAGAGTGCATATAAACAAATAGTGGAGAAACCGGTGTTGAAAAGAGGAAATTATTTGCACAGCCACACTGAAGGCTTCTGAGAAAATCAGGAATAGACTGTGTCTTTCTCAGTCATTTACCTGAGAGACCTGGTCCAAGTTCTTGCCTTGGGAGCAGCTGGGAATTCCTTTGAAATGTTTTTTATCTTTCCTGCTTCCATGTATTTTGGTTACAGTTATAGTAGCACACCACGTTACCAGCAGATGCTCTTGTGTGGCTGGGTGTGATTGTTTGCCATATCTCTTTTCATCTCTATCACCTTACTCTCTGTCTACTCATCACCCCTTGCTGCAAAAAAAGCTGACTTATCAGAACAATGGCACGTTAGAGCAGAAATTTATCTTCAGCCCTATTTCCTCTGCTATCGTGTCACAGTCCAGGACTATGAAATTAAAAATCTCCTTACTATTGTATTGGCTTTTAAAAATACTTTCTTACCTTCAATTTACTCAGTCATTCATACTGGGCTGTCTTTGTTATTGTCATCCTGCAATGTTCCTGTTTGCTGTGCAGGGCAGCCTTTTTTCTTCGACTATTCCAACTTCATGCCTTAAAAATTGCATCTCCGTCCCAGCAAGGCACATAAGGATGTGCTGAAGCATCACAGATTTCTACTGATGTGATTAAATATGCCCTGAAGGCTTCCTCAATGTCCCTTTATTCCTATTTTGCACAAACACCTTTCTTCATGAGGAAGCCAACAGAGCAGTAGCACAGATGCACACCCACTGCTTCCTTCTCGACATAGGGATTCCTGTTCTCTCTGGATGGGAGTTTTGTGATTTCCAGGGCCTAAGGTCCTATCAATGCAATACTAGATTATAACTGTGGGGAAAAAAAGGAAGATGAGAAGGTACTTTAAGACATCATCCAGTGTCTTCTTGTTCTTCAAGTTGAGAACAGCTCTGCCTTTTTCTTGTCCAACGTGTTTGCCTAGCCTTGAAAAATGAGCCATAGTAGAAGCAGAGCGATTATTTTCTGACGTTCAGAACATGTCTAATCTAAATCTCCTTTAGCCATGACTACGTGATCTGCTCACTGTGCATAGAGAGAACAGACTCTGCTTTTCATTTCTGCCTTTTGCAACCCTGCAAATTGTTATTTGGCCAGCTCTGCCATTTCTGCAGACCTTTTTCAGTTCTTGAGGAGCTTGTGTAGCATTACAGCCCATCTGTAATGCTCTTAAAGGCAGGTTTCACATCTTTGAAGAAAGATGCCTTAGCTTCTGGTTCAGGAGACAGCACGTGTTGGGGTTTTTTTCCCCGTATCTCCTTGGCTCTAGAAACAACTCCTTCCTTTTTTGTGTATTTGCTACTTTCCAGCTGTGTACTTTCACCTACAGCAGAAAAAAAGTGAAGCAAGTGCACCTGGCTATGAATTACAAGGCTGTGGGATAGTCACTGTAAGTTTTTGGACAGGTCATTTGTTCCTTTTTTTAATTATACAGGGCTTGTTCCAGCCACGCTCATGCTGAGTAGCACCTCATTCATTCAGCAGCCCCTCAGTAATCAATATGTCTGCAGGGGAAGAAATACTGTGTACCAGGTAAGGGAACTATTGCTTCCCATCGCAGGCCACTCTTTTCTCTCAGCTCTATCAAAAGTTATGTTTAGGCCAGTGATGAAAAAGTGATTGCACGATGACATCTGTAAAGTACACAATCATACTGTCTGCAGTACACTGGAGAATGGTCCTTTGTTTGCTTGGGACACCAAACCCATTGCAAAAAGCAGTATTTGCAGCTAATCACCACAGTGATTTCAATTTGCATTTAGCCATTGTGCTAACAGAGGCAGCTGGAAAAAGAAAAAAAATCAGCACAAATAAACACAGCCATAAGTGCTGTCAGTTTTTAGTACCAGGAACTGCTGGAAGTAATGCTGATGCCTCCAACCCAAGAAATCTCTTTAATGTGAAATGATATATATGAGGCCAAAAGAGGAACACATTTTGTCTTGTTTGCTCAGACTCCAGAATATATCTCCGAGTCTCTGGATGTAATGATTGCTTAGGCAAGTCAAACACTGTATATCACCTGCTGAGCATCTGATTCATTGACTGGGTGGATTGAAGCCAATTTAACCAGATGGAATCTGTAATATTGACTTCAATGGTGTGATACTGATCTATATCACACAGAGGATTTGGCCCAGAGACAAAGGGAGGTAGTGTTTCCTTTGAGTGACATCTTTCTGCAAGCCAAGGCAGTCAGCATCTGCCTTGCACAGCCTGGTTGTCCTAGAAATGGCATGTATTGCTCAGGGGGTACCAAAGAGTTTTATCATTCTGTGGATCTTTCTTAGACAAGGGATGGCAATCAGGGACAACAGCCAATTTCTTCTGGTTCTATCCTTCTACTTCACAGCTGGTGCCATCTTACAGCAGTTCTGGGACCGATTCCCCAAGTGTACTGACTCCCTTTGTGCAGATTTCTGCAGGCATGTTTGCTGCTGTATAGCATTATTTTTGCGGAAGGGAGGAGGCTTAACCTGGCTCTAGATTTCCCTTTTTCCCTTTCACCTGGCTGAGGAGACAGACTGGGCATAAGACCTTAGGTGCTCTGCAGAGAAGCCCAGCAGAACAAAGTACGACACATAGGCATAAACAGCAGCAGAGGACAAGAAAGACCTCGCTCTGTGAGTGCTGTGACGGCCCTGGTGCTCAGTCTGTGGACATGAGAGTTATGATACTACAGTGCTGTTGCTCATCTTTATTTTCTAGCTAAGTGACTTCATTTCACTAAATCTCTCCAGCTTTCCGTATCTCCATAACCAAGAAACCAGAGGGACAAAAGGCTAAGCAGAATTTATTATTGCTCTTTATTATTATCATATCTTTTGTCTTCTTTGCAAGATTCATGAAACTCCATTCAATTAATTCATCAGAAGCCTGAGAAAGCTAATTGTGCGTTCATATATTTCCAGAGGCACGGGCTCATTCCTGCGCCAGATGTCAATAATACCTGATCCGTGCAAATGGAACTGGGTTCGTGGCAGCCTGCTGCCCAATCTAATTAATGTTGTGACTCCAGTTCTCCTAAGCAGGAATGGAGTTTGGGTTTTGCATAATTGTAAGGCCAGGGGTGGGCATGGTGAGAGATAGGGATCTCAACCCTGTGTCTCCAAGGCTGAAATCTGAAATGCCACTACTCTGTTCCCAGGGGCCCAGACATAGGAAGGCAATGCAAGAGGCTGGTTTTTTGCACCAAGAGGGCTCAGAAAAATCTGCAGTGCACTGCCCAGCCGTAGCAAGTGTTTGATGAGGCAGAAGTGGCTTAATACCTTAACTGAGGGTCCCTCTCTGGTTTTCCTTGATCATCCTAAAGCTGTTGTTGCCCCTGGGTCAGACAGAGCCAGACTGGCCACTGCACAGCACGATTTCACATGCTGGGCTTCCCAGGGCAGCATCAGGGCTTTGGTGGCTTGTGGAAGTGATGTTTGTGGGTCAGTCCACAGGGCCAGGACCATGTGCATTGTCACCACATTGCCTTCTCCAGGCAGGAAGATTCTCCTTTCTTTGGGAAAGATGCTTTTCTCAGGCCTGGATGAAATTTTATGCTTTCAAAGCAGGTTGCAGCCAAGCACGGCTTGCTTTTATTTTTGTTGTTCCTAGCATTATTAGCACACAGCTTGCTTTCAAAGATAACGATGTGGAAAAACAATAGCATCTTGCCAAACTCCTTCAGTGTACTATTTGCAGGTTGTGCTATTTTATCAGTGTCTTAATATGTACATTGGAATGGTATGAAAACTCTGTTTTGTGAGCTACAAATGGAATGAAAATATTGAAATAAGTCCCTCCCTGCCCTGCCAGGCCGACCTGCCTTCTTCTGGTACTTTTCCTTTTCTATCATTGTGCTGTGTTGTAGGGATCTTATTTAGCATATAAAAAACTACTGCACTCTATTATCAAAGCCATATTTGTTAAAACATGCATATAAAAGGATTTGTAATTGAAGAACAGCTTTGATATATTTAATAGGATGTAAAACTGCCATCCCTTTTTAATAGGAGATGCTTTATGTGCATTAGAAGTAATATAATAATGCTTCTTCACTGAGCTCTACCCATTAGCAGCCTGTTTTCTCCCTTTCTTTTAGTTAATCTTAAAACTTTAATGTAATCTAAACACATTGACATCTATTTTTTCCTCCCCTTGCTGTACTTGGAAGTGCTTTGAATTGAACTTTGTTTCAAATAAGGACTAGCAACAAACATGGCATCAATATACAGGGCCCTGGTGCCACCTGACAGATGGTCCATAAACCAGCACATCTCCTTGCCTTAGGAATGTTAACAGTAATGGGAGTGTGGCTGCATATGCGAGCGAGCATGCCTGAGAGTAACCTTGTGAAGAATGAACAGCTATAATGGCATTCTTTTCTGTATCCCCATGTCTCAAATGTAATCAAATACCAGAGCAGCAGAAATAGAAAATGACAATCAAAACAAAAATAGTAATAGCTTTAATAGCTGTTTCTGTGTTTCAGTCTCGGAGCGTTTTACAGGGAAGCATTGTTAAATTCAGGAAATAAGGATGCAAGCTGGTAAAAAGAAAGTATGCTAAATCTGACCAGTGTTCTGGGGTACCTGTGGTTTGGTGTCTCATCTTACACAGAGCTGTTCTCTATTCCTTTCAGAACTCAGGATCAGGGATTAGTTTTCAAGATGGATAATCTAAATAATTTATTCCAGAAAATTACAGATGTGTCTCTGAACCTTGTTAGAGGAAACCAGGAAAGGCCATTTCTCCTGATTTCTGGTCTAGTGCCTCACCAGCACCCAGCATTACACATTAATCATGATGGTTGCAAGAATCTTCACAAAATGCCTGAGATACTGCTGCTTCATGAAAAAACTGAGACCATCCCAAAGAAAGTATCTCTCTCTTGTTTCAGAGGCATTACTGTATTGACCAAGTTCAAATTGACTGTGCAAGTGCACTTCCTGCTTTTCCTAAGAATATCTTTTGTTCATTTATTCAAGTGTCCTTTCAACATGAAGACGTTGTGCTAGTGAGTGTGCTAGCAGGAGCTCGACAGCTGAGGCACGGATGTAGTCCTTCACAGAATAAGTTTGTATGTGTTCACCTCGTTTTTGTGGGAAGGGCTGAGCACTGGCCTGGCACACAGATGAGGGGACACGTTTGAAGACACGTTTTGGTGACTGTAGGGATAGTGCTGTCATCCAGGTCTGTTTGTAAAAGGGAGTTGCAAATCTGTGTCTCTTTATTTCCTGATAAATTTTTGGAAGAATGACTGTTCCTCTAGGCTGACAAAGTAAGTGGGATGGTAGAAGTGACCTGTCATCTCTCAAGTGACTCAGCCGAAGCATTATTTGGCCAAAAGGGCAAATAGAAGAATGGCCAGATTCCCTGCTTGGGACTGTAGTTCCCCAGTGCTGCAGCTTCTGCTGCCTCTATTGCTTTTCTTCAGCAGTGTTTTTAGCCTGGATCTTCTGGCCTGCACTGGAGCCCACAAATAGCCAGGTCAGCAAGTAGATGTATCCATTCAAACAACACAGGCATCTGAAAGACCTGTTAGGCTGTGTCTGTAAATATTTGAATGTCAGAGTATATTCTACAGACAGAAAACTCCATTTCATACAGGGAAAATGACATGTTCTTTTCATAAAGGGGGATAGTGCAATTCATTCAGTTTGTATTTGGATATTGCTATTGTTCAGTAAGTGTTGTAGGTGTGGGAGCACACTGCAAGAACCACACAAGGATGTATCGATGTTTTCTGAAACTGGTTCTCTTTTGCAGATGTAAATCCAGCTCCTATCTCTGCCAATATATGAATTCTAAAAAAACAGTTGTATTCATTAAGTGTCTGGATTATAAAAAAATACAGTCTCTTTTTTCCAATGAAGCTGGTCTGCAATTTGGGCTGATGTAAGGTAGGTTTAAATAGGAATTAAATTTTTTTAAAAATTCAAGGCAGAATTCAGAGATATTTTCACTGTTTTCTGTGTCAGCACACAACTTCAGTGAGCACAGCTTAAATGCTAAGTCAATTGATTGTCATGAATTCCTCAGGTGTAACTTAGCCGAGTTAATTCTGGTGAAGTGCTGACCAGCTACATCAGGATGAAACATTTGGAAAAAAAACACCCAAAACCAAATCCAAAAATCAGAATGGGATTTAGAAGAAGATGATGGAAGAAAAGTAGCACTACGGTCAATACATCATAAAAATTCTAGTCTGGATTTTTGGCTTTTTTCCTAATAAAAAAAAAATAAGCCATACTGGCAAGAAGTGGTCCAGTGAAGTCTTGGACAAAGCCCTGCAGTGCGAGCTCAAGGTGAGGCGTGAGTTCATCCCAGACCTAGCGAGACTCTGCTGGAGAAAATTAAAAGCTGTTTACCCATTTCAGTCAGCTTCTGGATTATGCCTTTTCTGATCAAATTAGCTCTTACCTTTTTCTTGCAGGATAAAGTCATTGGCCTGGAGCATGTCACTGAACAGAAAATTAATTACAGTTGTCTGCTGGGTGTAGAATGCTTGTCACTGGGACTACATCCACTAGTACCCATAGATCTCCAGGACACTGGACACAGGTAAACTACGTGGTTCTGCTTTTTGTTCATATTTGTTTCTGTACTCAGGTAGCTAAGCTTTCAAAGCAGCCATCTTCATGAGGGTAAACCTGTTTTCAGTCAAGGATATCAAGTGTCACTACAGGTGAGCTCAGCACTTGTATGTTTAAATGTCAGTATATTTGAAGTGGTTCAGTCCTTTGTTAAGAGTTAGGATAAATCCTCCATAGAATTTTAATTCTAGCTCAAATGTTTAGCTTTTCTCTGCTCTTCTAATTACATAGTAAGTGTAAGGAAACTGTTCGGCCAGAATTAAATATAAATATGCATTCTAATAATCATATGCCTTCTCTATGTGTAAAGGTCATGAAGGACTGAAAACAGTACTGCATAATTTTAAATACACTTTAGCAGTTTATTTCAGGAAAAAAGAATAAGTGGGATTTACTTAAGACAGAGCACTTAGAAAAAAAACAGTTGAAACAAAGCAGTCACAAAAGTGTGTATAAACTACAACCGATCAATAACAGACTACCTTGATTTTAAAAAGGAACAAATCCTCTATTTTCAGCAATTGCCTATGGCCTAGTCCACTCCGTGACATGGAGAGTTTACCTCACTTTCTTCAGGGTCTGGCCTTTTGCATCGAAGAGAATACATTGCCAGCGCAAGTTACGCTTTAAGTGTGCTTCAAAGAACAACTAAATGCTACCTGTTGCCCAAATAAACAGCAGTGGATTCCTTAAGACATCTTTCAGTCTGGAAAAAATAAAAGGTGTCAGTTTACCTTGAAAAGGTATTCAAGGAAGCAGAAAATGCACATGTAGCCTTGTCTGAGACACATTCATTCCAGCTATTCTAAATATTCCTGAAACACAACAGGAAACATGTGCAGTTTAATACTGATAATTTTTGTTCATAGGAACAATGAAAGCTGCGTTTGAAGGCACTGCATTTTCAAGAGGGAAGAGGAAGATATGCGTTTAATGTCAGTTCTCTGCTGAAGCACAGTGTGGAGCTCTGTGAAGAACCCACAAGTATTAGCTACACCCACAGAGAAGAGGTATGGCATTTCCAAAATTAGCGCTCCCCTTCACGCAGAATTAGTCTTCTGGGAATTAATTTCTTCCCTCACTCCCTGAAATGTACAACAAATATATTAACCTTGAAACACCTTTCTGTCTCTTCTAAGCCTCACTGGAAATAAACCTAGGAGTCCTAATCCTCATCTGTGAGGCTGAGAAGGTAGTGTTAATGTAGTCTGCTTCCACACAGACATTCCACCAAGCCTCACTGATGCACAGCCCTGGACACACAGAAACAGAATGGTCAGCCTCCCCTGAGAAATAATACCAGGTTCAAACTGTCCCTCTTGTGTAAGGTATTAATTACATTTTCTTGTTTTAATAGTGCAAGTTTATTACTTGTTTTCTGTCTTCACAAACCTGTGCCAGTGGAACAGGCACTCCTTTGTACACTTCATGCACTCCTTCGTGCAGTGTCAGCCACGTGAAGATTTCTAGATGCCTTAGTTCTGGTCTGTGAAAAAAAAAAATATCAAAACAGAAGGTTGAAAAAAAGTATGAATAAATACGTGATGAATTGCGTGGGGACAAAAAATCCACAGAGCTTTTTTGTCCCTGCAGGTGCCACAGCTTAACAGTGCTCTAATGTGGTGGGCCTGCCCAGTGCCTCCTCACATTGCTCTTAAAGGCAATGTCTCAGAGACTTAGGGGCTCACTTAGGCTCTAGAACTTGCTGGTTGGTACAAGTGCATTGGTGCTGGAACTAAACTCCTTGAAAGTTACTCTTTTAGCTGTTTTCAGGGCGATGCTGGCAAGGTGACAGAAATTCAGCCTCGCACCCAGGCAAGGGAGAGAAGGTGGCTCTCCTTTGATGCCGCATGTCCTACAAATAAAATAAATCAAATCACATGTTCATTTTGCAGATCTGTCCATTGGTGCAGAAATCTTCCCCCTCTGTGAGCTAGTGAAGAGGCAAGACAGCAGGTTGGGTTGGATTTTGGGAAAAAGTCAGCTGCTTTTCATGTGCACAATGGAAACGGAGGTCTCTTAGAAACTGGGACATTTATCTGGGTCATTAAACAGAAGCTGTGGGTCACTTACAGGAAATGGGGTGCTGTGGGTAGTGCCTGGAGAGTAATAATGAGAGGCAGGTAATGGCATCCAGTCAATTACAGTCTTATGTTGGCATTGTCTAAAATGGAAAACCCAACAGTCTAAAAGGCTATAACACTGATTCTGTAGAACATTAAACTATTACTTTATGCTGATGATATCCTACTATTAATTAAGGACTCACATGCTTCCCCTCCTGCTTATAATGAATATTGCTCTCTGAGTACAAAGTTATCATTGCACAAAATTAATGACTCTGAGACTGCAGTGATGCAGCTTTCTGGAGTTTGCCCTTCAGCCCTGCTCACCTCATGGAATCTTAAGTGGGCACCCAAAAATATAGTACAAATCCTTAGGGGCTGGTATTAACAAAGCCTCAGACAATGTAATTAAAAACCATTTAAATCCAATTATCAAGCAGGCAGGAGAAGATTTGGAGGGATAGCCAGAGCTAAATAAAAGCAAACGTATGTTATTCAGTTTGCCATCCCATCAGATTGTTAAAGTAGAAATACGGACATCATGTAAGTCAGCACCCTCGGATTTACTGTCATAAATGAGCTCATGGCAGTGTTTCCCACCGGCACCAACAGTTTCGTGTGTTGAGTTTACTTTGAGCATAAATGTACATAAATACCTATAAATACAACAACAAATTCTAGCAATGACTAATAATTTCATTTCTGACCCACATCTTAAAAAATAAAGACATACAGTTAGGAATACTTCACCTACTACTGAAACTCAGCTGTTTCGTTAAAGGGTACAGAGGTGGGTCACACAAGTACCACATTCAGCACTACAGAATGTGACAAAGCCTAATCTGTACTGCCAAGTTCATGTTTACCCACAGCCCAGGCTTCTGATGCAATAAACCAGCCAAGTTTCCTTAGATGTCATTGTAGAACTCACTGAATAGCTACAACAACTACAGTATTTTTCAGATGACAGAAATCTCAAGATGTGAGGATGAATTAAAGATGCCACACAAAACATTCAAAAAGTATTTATAGCTCTTGGGATGAGAAATGTTACTATTCCCCTTAAATGTCATATAATTGGCCCAATTTTATGCATCAAAATCATGCAGGTTTTTATGGGGGTTTTATTCCTAAAAGGTATAATTTGGAATGAAAATTGCTGTATTTTTGGTAGGATTGTCTTTTTCTCTTCCTCATACTTGTAAACTAATACTGATGTTAAGCAGAGGATGCATTTCAGTAGTGGCTGGAATGGATATATCTTTCTGGAAAGCACATGAAATCCTCAGTGATGAAAGGAGTTATACAAATATAAATCAATTATTTTTGGACTGGTTTGAAAAATTAAATCATGACAGACTTATTTGAACACTATCCTAAAGAGTATGATTTTTTTGGCCATTCAGCATGTTCTGTGGAATTAATTTTACCTCTGAAAAAAGGCAGACAAGATCCATTCCAACAAGTGTGCTCGGATTTTTCCAGTCTATTGTGGGATTAGCCAGGTGGGGCCAGATAGCAGAAAGATCTTGCTGGGGAAATGGTTGAGACTGTTGTGCATGACAGCTGCTTACCGAAACAGAAAGCCCAGATGTAGCAGAGAAGGCAGTGATACATATTTGTGATAAGATGGGGGCTGCAAATAAAAGGTGTCAGTGAAAGAACAGTCTGGACAGCAACAGATCAGATACACAGAGAAGCTGTTTCTGGACGAGAACACGATCCATGCTGTACATTCATGCCTATGAAGGGTGCATTATCCTAACAGCTCTACAGCAAACACATGCAAGATCGCACTGTAAATACTTAAAGTTTGCACAAAGTGTTCATCAGGTGGGAGTTCCTCTTCAAAACTGCAGCCTGAGAGGTGAGCATTTATCCTTCCCAGATCCCCACATTCTCTGAATTATACTCTTAGCAAATTTCTGCATGGGAAATCATAAGCTTTCTGCACAGGCATTTGAGCTTCACTGACTGAGTGCCCAGAGTTAAATTCACAAGAGTATCTAAATTGACAGACACACAATAATCAAAGATGTCTAATATTAAGGTTGCTTAAAGACTATGGAACAACTTAAGCAGGCTCAAGGACATTCCTAGTTTTTCTTTCTGATCTATGTTTGGTTGTAATCAACAAAAGGTCTTCTCAGAGATCACTGATTAAAGTAATGGACAAAAGAAGTGGGAATAAATAGAGACAACTTAGTGCTAGATTTCCTTCAGTTATTTCGGGTGAACTGGTTCTGCTTATTGGTAAGAGGTTGTGCACAACAAGGTAACAAAGTCTGCTTATGTTCCTAAATTATTCAAAGTTTTTAAACAAAAAATTAACTCTAAGTACTTGCAGAAAAGTCTATCAGAAACTGGCAGATAAAAATGACAGACGAGGGTTAAGTTCAATAAATGCAAAGTAAAGCATGAAGAAGAAAAAAAAGTAGTAGCCATGCATGCTCAGTGGTATGCTCTAAATCACTTAAGAAATAGACACATCAGTGTTGGTCTAGGAAGTCAATAAATTAGAGGAAAGGCAAAAAGAACAGAACAGGAGACAACATTGTGCTGTTGCATACCTCTTAATATGTGCCTGCACTCTAAATACCAGCTGCAGTTCTGGTCCTGGTCTCAGCAAGGATCAAAGAATAACTGGAAAGCGTTTGGAGATGGATTCTGAGACTAATCAAAGGAATTGGACAGCTTCCTGTCCAGGAGTGATGATAGACTAGGCTTTGGTACTATAGTAAATAGATGATGGAGGAGTTTATGCAGAAAAAGATCTCACTGGCAGAGTAGGGGAATAAAATGGTTACTATTTGGTGTTTCTCAGAATACAAGAACCAGAGGCTACCACATTACATGTTCAGCTTTCAGATTAGAAATAAACAGACCAATGCTTTTACATATACTGCATATTTGAAGCAAAGAACTACTTGCCACATACTGTTGAAAAAACTCAGCATGTTCCCCAGTACACCAGCAATTCACGTGGGTGCAAAGTGTAAATGTACAAACTCATACAGGACAAGAGCTCAAGGGCTATGAAAGGGAGATGCCACAGCTAACTCAGGAAACCTCCACGATGTGGATCACTAGAGGCTGCAAGGATATTGCTGTACACTTACACTATTTGCCTTGGTGTTGACTACTTGTGTGAGGTTTGACCCAACAGAGCTGTTGTCTTGGTAGGTGAGGCACTTGGGTGTGTTTATAAGCTGAGCCCAAGTGCTTCTGCAGCATGTATTTCACACTGCAGCTCTTGGAGCATTACTCTGCATTTGTGGGCATAGCACGACCAGCTAAAAATGATGGCAGAAAATTGCCCAGAGTGGTTCTGTACACCATGGATGTTGAGAAATGAAAAGCCAGAAGACAGTAAGAATAGAAGACAATAAGTTTAAGGGGACAGGAACAGATGGACAGTTATTGTTGACACACAAGACTAAGGCTGAAGCCAAATTGTAAGTACAGCAGAGATGGAGTGTTAATCCAGCCGTGAAAACAAGCAACCTACGTAAGTTCTGCTGGATACTGACTGAAGACACAGCTCTTTGGAAGAGAAGAAAAAAGAGAAGGAGCACCCAGACTGCATTTCTGCTCTGCTAAGGAAATGCTGCTGTGAAACATCAGCTAAACTGATAGAACTGAGCTTAAATCAGAGACTCAAATAAATCAGGGTGGCAGTAGCAAAGCCAGAGAATCAACTATCTGACAGCTCTTCACCAAAGTCAATACACTTTAACACTGATATACCTGAATAGCCTATTGTTACAGAAATCAGTGTAGGTGTATCAAATTTTACCTATCCCAGCCAGCCAGCCTAGGTTTGTTTTCTTTCACCAAAAAACCCTGAATCACCACACTGCAAACCATCTCTAAATAGCCTTATCAGACATTTGAGTTTTCTTTGTGGTTCCAGTTGTTTGACACTGACAGGAACTAAAGTTACTAGAGATCAGTCTATAGAGTTTTATTTTAGAGTACAGAGCATAGTTTAGGGTGACTATTTTGGAATCTTTCCACCACCAGATTTCTGTGCTGGACCACTCTTTGGTAGACACAACAGCATGAAGCTGTGGCCTTTCAGAGACACAAGAGGCCAATGGACCTCTTGGCCCCATTTCTTGAGCTACCTCCAACTTTTCTCACAGGTTTTGGAAGTCTGATATCTGGTTTTTACCTCATACTCTGTCTTGTTGACTTTAACTGCAAATTCTCTGGGGCCTTAGTCTGGGTCTCTAGGTACTATCATACAACAAATGATATATAATAATAATAATAATAACTATTATTATTATTATTATTATTTCATATTTGATCAGCTGCCTTGTAATGGCTTTTTTTCTTCTGGGCTTTAAACTTTTTTATTTGATTGCATCCTTGCCCTAATTTCAAAGATGGAAAATAATAGATTTTCTAGAGAACAATCCCAAAAGTCCTATCTACAGCTGATCTGCAATTCAATATAATCGTTCTTTCCTTTTTCATGATTTTTTTTCCTTTCAGATTTGAATAATATCATTTGTGTGATGTTACTCAATTTCTCTGTTTTAATTTGAAATCCTATTTTTAATCAATTAGGAAAAAATGACCTAATTAAGGAGTAATTTAGGCCAGCAACTTAAACATTGGTTTATAAAGTAGCTGCATTTAATTGGAAATGTGCTCAGCTACTGCATTGCATTAGCAAGTAATTTGGAAGAAAGAGTCAATGGGATCCCCTGACTGCTATTTCAGAAATGATAGTGACAAAGCTGAAGTTCAGAGCAGTCTGATGAACGTGGCTTTTACTAATAGCTTTGCTATGAGCCTAAAGGTCCAAGCAACTGCAGCCTCTCATTATGCAAGACACTAACACACAGCAAGTGACTGCTGGCTCCCAGGAACTGTTCTGAAATGACTCGATGGATACGAAGCTCAAGAACCAAGAACACAGAGAGGGGACCCAACTTGCTCGCTCCCCATCACCAGTCAGTGGCAAAGGTAGTAACAGCCCTTGGCTGCCAGAGTGCCCCCAAACAGAGAACCAGGCTGTCACTAGCTAATACACATGCTAATAAAATTTCCTAAAAACTCCACAACACCTTTTTCTTTCTGTATTTCCCCATAGCTGACAGAAATCCTAGCACCAGGGTTGCCAGAACTTTCCCTACAAACGCCCACATGCCACAAAGGGAAGAAGGCTGTTTAGAAGCTCACTAGCATACTTTAGGAAAGAAATTCAGCTTGACACCCAGAGGATGTCTTTCAGGTCACAGCTCTGCACTGGCTGCCATTAGCACCAGGACAGCTCACTCCCTTCTGTCTGGACTCAGCTATCCATTGGTGCTTTTCACTGGAGCAGCACTACAATACAGATGGTTTTAGCATCAGAAAGAGAATTTGATACTGTCCATGCTATGATTCATTCTCATTTACTATTGGTTGTTTTAGCATTGTGTACCTACAGTAGTGTAATGAAAGAAACAATTATGATTCTGCTCTGGGCATCAACATACTCTTGAAAGGCCTCTGGTTTCCAGCTGATCACCTAAGGTTTCTTCACTGTAGAGTGGGTATTTTGCTGGGCAAATTATCAGCACGTTATTTATTCATGCTAGCTCAGAATTTTCCTCAGATAACAACTCTCAAGGAAACAGTTACAAAGGCCTTCCACACCTTGCCACATGTTACTGCTTCATGACTAGGAACAACAGCATTGTATTCCATTTAAAAAAATACCCAGAGGGTGCTTGCAGGATCAGACCACTTCAGTTTTACACTAATACTTTTTATCATTAAGTTTCATGTCAGGCCATTATTGTTTGAATCTTTCACTTGAAATCTGAGCTACAGAGGCAAGAGAGGTTGTCATCCACTTGGTACCTAAGTGGCTGTAACACCAAGGAAGCTACAGGAAGCCAAGAGCTGCTGGCCAAAGCCCCAACAGGAACATGTGCAATTTTGTAGTGCTGCAAAGGGGGCACTTGGTGGAGAGGAGAGAAATTTGGCATTTGGGCAAATTAGTCCTCAGCTACTGATGCCTTACTTCAGGCAGGGAACAGTCTCACTTGGCAGAGCAAAGCATGGAACAGCAGACTTGTAAAACTCACTGAGGGCAAGATGTACAGCAAGGCTGGTGCTCTGCATATCACCTCTAAAATCAAGTGTGCCTGGATAAAAGAACTCACAGCTTTTGTAGTCAAATACTGAGTTCCCCAGGAGACCTCTGAGAGGAGAGCATGCCTCCTGCACCTTCCTTTAAGTCAATAGTAGCAATACATTATCAGATTGCCTGTGTTCCCAGATACATTAAATCTAGTGTGACAAAGGTGAAAATGTTAGCTGTTTGCAGCCTGACACAGAGTCAGCAAAATCCTGGGCCCTTCAAAAATATCAGCTTTGATTTTAAATCGTGTTATGCTTCAGGAGAGAGGATATGCAGTCTCCTAACCTGGTGGGCTCCTTCAGTGACAGCTTCATTTCATCCTTCAGGCAGCATGAGCTTGGGAAAAATCAGTGCAGAATCCCAATCTCAGCCATATTCACATGAAACCACCACAGCAACAGGATCTCTAGACTTTCAAAGGAGTATAGTGCAAGACACATCTCGCCCTAATCTATGGTTTTACATGAATGGAATAAATTGCCTCACCTTCTGGAGGTGTCAACCTCCCCCACCTTAGTTATTTAGGGAGAAGTTCCTATTCCAGTGTGCACTCATATACTAAATAACTAAGACTTGACCATCCAAATTCCACCAAAAGAGCTTGTAGGAAAGACAGGGCCTATTTGAAGAGTAAATTACAAATATTCAAAGAAAAACATAATCAGTATTTGTTTGCCTTCAACCCAAACATAAACACACTAAACTGGCCTGACCTACACAGTGTGCAAGTGTTTCGTGCCACAGTAACACCACCAGTAACAACCATCAGCGTGGTGAGACTTTGTAATACAACTGAGCACAAGTCTCTAAATCGCATGGAACTGCAATGGGGAAAGAGGGAGGCTTGGATCCTAAAAATAGGATAAATAATGCTGGGAGGTGAGTTTCCCATCCTTTCACTATTTGGGGAGAGCTGAGGAGCATAAAAAAATGAAGGGATAATAAGGCAAAACAGGGAAGAAGAACATCATGAACTTCACTTCCAGCTTCCCTTCTGGAAGAGCTCTTGAATCTGATCTCAAGGACTTCAGCCACTGAAAGCACCAAGAGCTGCATCAGTGTTAGCGACACAGCATCAGCCTCATTCGCACTCGTGGTTAATTTAGAGTAAGATTGTTAAAGACTAATTGTTTGAATAAGTAGTGTTAATGACTGATAGTGATTAAGAGCCAACCATTGGCAGTGCGCAGTTGCTAATGAGTGTCAATCTAGAAAAGTGCTGTTTTGAAGTTTGAAACCCACTTGATTTATCAGATGTTTAAACACTCCAACCACAGAAATTGCTAATTCCCTTAGTTAAATACTTATATGATGTGTGGATATTCATTTGTAATAAGTTTTTACATTCCAAATGACCATCGGAAAATTCAGTACACAAACCCATTGAAATTTAGGATTAATTTCAAGCCCAAACCTCTCTGCATCCCATTCAAACACATTGAAACTGAGCATTACTGCTGCATCAGCAAGCCTGGCAACCTTCAGACTTTGTGATAATTCGGTTCATGGATTAAAAATCCAGTTGGCTTCCCTGGAAAAGTCTAAAGTCTTAGGGCCAGAATTTCTTCCATCAGCTTTAGAAGCCAAGGTTTTTGACGAAGAGCACAGAGGGAGGGTGCTGCCTCAGCAAGCGTGACTTTAGTGCTAGATAATCCGCTGTGGAGGCACCTAAATCTGGTTTGCAGCACAGAGAACCTGTATCTGACCATCCTATGCTAAAGCAAAGGTTTTCTAACAAAGGGCAAACACAATCAAAATGGCATTATCCCAGTTGTATAATGACTGTCATGGTACAATGGCTGCTGTACATTCTCCTGACACAGAATGGGAATGGGCTCATAAGAACCTCCAGCAAGAGGGCTGGATACCAGAAAAAAAAAGGTGTAATAGGAAAAAAAAACATCTGGATACAAAAAAAAAACCTGGATACCAAAGCCAGGTAATATCTGTTACATAATATTATAATATTTACTATATAAATACCTGTTTATATTTTGTTTGTTTGTAATTGTGAGTTTGTTTGTTATTTGTTTTGTTGCTTCTGGTTTGTTTTTTTTAACTAAGGATAATTAACTACTTGACAAAACCATGAGGAGAATAGCAAATTAGAAAAATACAATGGTCCATGATTAATGGAATAGGATAAGCAAGTCAGTTGTCCATTCTGCCCTTGAAATCAATGAGTTGTCACAACTCTCAGCAGAGGAGAGATGTTGTTGGGGTTTTTTCCTTAAAAGTAAGAGCAATCAGTGCTGATTAATCAGCACTGGACTAGACATTTAAGAGGGTCCAGAACTGCAACTGCTAGCACTTATAAATTCCTGTCTTGACTGGGCATAATCATGTTTTGCAGAATAAAAACTACGTACTTAGTACACGAAGTTTGATAGTCTGGTTTGGTTCTGTTTGCTTTATATCTGGGAAGGAAGGATAATTTTTAAATGCTAGGTCTGATTTTTAAAGTTCATTTGAAACCACTTGTTTTCAACTGGTAGCATCTACATTGGCATCTTAGCTGAATTTTCCCTTGTTCAACTGAAAAACATTAACACTGCATTGTTTTATTCCTATTTGGAACACAAGAGCTGCTTATAAACTGCACATAACACTTAGCAATTAAAAGTCCTCTGTACAAGCCTAAACCAAAGAGAAAGTACAGGAGGAAATGGGAAGAGGGGCTGCATTTGTGTTGGAAGTAACCCAGCTTGGCAGGTGAGCAGCTTTCCCTCCCATAACAGTGCTTCTACCTGCTTTCATGAGGACCAGCAGTAGTGATGGGTACTGATCAGAAAGCCTGAGCTGTGCCAGGGGGTGGCATTGCAGGTGTCAAGCTAAGTCACAGAAATGTGCTCAGAATGGCTGGTGCCAGAATGCAATTATTTAAGAGGTAAAAAAACCCAACAGGAAATAAACCCAAATGAAAGAGGATTAGATGGCGGACAAGATTATCCTATAAACAGGCCCTCACTTTTGCTTCCTTTCAATACAGCTGGGGGCCAAGGAAACCCATGTTTCCAGTGCTAATGGGCCTTGTTGAAGGCATTAAGACATTTTATAAAGAATGAGAGGCTGAGGGATTAGGAGTGATGGGAATTCACTGAGTGTTCATGAATTAGCATCAAAGGATGTCTGCCTCCATGGAAAGTTTTAAAAGCAGAGCTAAATGGAGATACCATTATAGGAGGAAAATGGCACTAACATTTTTCTAGTTAAAAACAATGTTGTTATTATATAACTATTACTCATTATACATGTATGTTAATTTCTCTCCTGAACTTCAAGATATAAAGCAGACTGAGAATTTCTATTCACTCTTGCTTATCATAGAAGCACAGGGGATATTAACTTTGGTAAGAGGATTAGTGGATGCTCAGGGTCTGGGTCTAGAGTGGGACTTCATGGCATGACTGCAGCTCACATAGCCCACACAAACACTAAATGCTGCAGCTCTGTGTACTAAAGAAAGGCAGAAAAATCCCAAACCACCATTATTTTAAAAAAATTGCGAAGAAAAGCAGGTCTGTTAGAAAATAGCTCTGTACTAAGCCCAAACAGCTACATAGGAGTAGGGTTGTGTGGCTGAAAAGCCCCAAGTCCACCAGGTCCAAGTGGCACAGCACCCTGCGGGGTGAGCAAATGCTGAAAGCAATTTCTGAACCTGTGTGTCTGTATGTGTTCATTGCAAAAAATGGCTCACGCTGCTTCCTGCGCTAATGATCTCTGACCACGCATACTGGAAACCAAACTGGTCCTTGTTGCCACAGCCCAGCAGAATGAGAGAAGTGCTGGAAATAATGAAAAATGTTCCACTATCTGAAACTCACTATTTTTCAAGCTACTGAGGTTACTCTGGGTCCTTCAGCTTCTGCTCACGGCGGTGATGTAATACCAGCAGGAAATTAAACTGCAAATAAGCCACGCCTCTTACTCCACCCCTTTCAGTAAGGGAACAACAAAGGCAAAGCCTATGGGATGAGATAACAATTTACTGGAATAACAAAGCAATGGAATAAGAAATGCACAGTAACAGCCACACTATTAATAACAAGAGTATGCAAAAAGAGAGACTGTTTTGCTTACGAAAAGATGTTCCCCACTGGGAACAAAAACAAGATGGTGGATGCTTGTCATAAGTTGTGTCCATGTGGCCTCTCTGGACAAAGATCAGATGGGGGCCATTCCTGTACAGCAAGTCCCAGGGCCATTGGGAACAAAGGTGAGGTGGTGGGGGAGCTCCTGCAGCTAATGTTTCCTGCCCCCCAGCCCAAAACAATGAAAAACAATGACAAACCCTCTGGAAGCTGCACCATCCAAGCTGGGTCATGCTGCCGCTCTGCTGGGCTCGGGTCCACCTGTGCCACCACTCCTACCACTCCATTATGCTGGTGGGTCGCCCCTGATGATCCATCCCTGCCAGCAGTCTCCTCTTCTGGTTCTAACCCCCCCTGCCATGGGCAGGAATGCCTTCCACTAGACCAGACTGCTCAGACCCCCTTTGAGCCTGGCCTTTTCACACTGTGCTCACAGGCCCAACTCCTTATTCAAGGTGTGCACGACAGCTGGAACAGTCATTAACTCATTAGTCTATATTTAGACAATGCACAACTATGACAGTTCATATTCTTAGGACAGTGATTGACTTACGATCTTGTCAAAGCCCCCACTGCTCTAATAAGCAGAAGCTGTAATTTAGATTAAGGATAGGTGGGGCTGTCCCCAGCCAGGAGCAGAGCAGGCAGCAGCAGCATCCTCAGCATGAGCAGCCTGACTTCTTCCTCATGGATTCAGTGAACCCTGGGCATGTCTCTCCCCATCTCCTTTCAAGAGCAGGAATGATGTGTCCCAGCACATGTGTGGCTCCTGCTCAGCAATTTGTGAGGCAGCACCACTGGCCTAGTTGCCCTCACTCTCTGCAGATGAACCCAGGACTGAACTGGTTCTTCCCTCCCTGGGAAGGAAGGCACTTTTCAGTGACAAAACAGTCGAACAGCGTCTTCAATTTCACATGTTACACTTGGATAATACTTTCTCTGTTTATTAACTAGTTATTAAGTGTTTAATAATCAGCCAATATTTGTAAACTAGTAATTCATTATTATTTGTGTACTTGTAAGTTGATTATTCAACACATACTCAATATTAAACTATGATATTTATAATCAAGTGATCACAACAATTTATTTACAACCATGTCAAGAGCCCACCCTGGTGCTGCAGAGAGTAGGAACTGAACTCTCCCTGCCCCATGAAGGTGGCAGGAGCTGAGCAGGATCAGGCAGCATCCTGGCAGTGACCCAGTGCAGGCCTGTCCCCTTGGCCAGGGTGGCCTCAGGGAGCTCCACAGAGTGCAAGAGTTAGCGATGCCCAGGTGTAAGAAATCTAGAAAGGATGGCAAGAGACCGGAATGGATTAGTTGAGACCTGCTAGTCAAACTGAAGGGCAAGAAGGAAATGCACAGGCAGTGGAAGCAGGGACAGGTATCCTGGGAAGTATATAGAGACACTGCCTGATTGTGTAGGGATGGGGTCAGGAAGGGCAAGGCATGACTGGAGCTGAACTTAGCAAGGGGTGCATCAGTGGTAGATGAGAGGTTGGACATGAGGCGACAATGCATGCTTGCAATCCAAAAAGCCAAATGTGCCAAAAAGCCACATGTGCCCTGGGTTGCATCAAAAGAAGTGTGGCCATCAGGCCACAGGAGGTAATTCTGCCCCTCTACTGTGCTCTGGTGACAAGCAAGTCTAGAGGAGGCCACCAAAATGATCAAAGGGCTAGAAAACCTCTCTTGTGAAGAACAGCTGAGAGAGTTTGAGTTACTCAGCCTGGAGAAGAAAAGGCTCCAAGAACTTATGATGGCCTTTCAAAGCTTTAGAAAGATTCAGACTAGACATTTTTTTACAATAATGGTAGTGGAATACCAGCACAGGTTGCCTAGAGAGGTGGTAGGTGTCCCATCCTGGAAACATTCATGGTCAGGTTGAACGGGGCTCTGAGCAACCTGATCTATTTGAAGATGTCCTTTCTCATTGCAGGGAGGGTGGACTAGATGATCTTTAAAGGTCTTTTAGAACACAGAATAGTCTATGATTCTATTATTGTTAAAAATCTGATACTGTGCACCGGGAACAAGCAAATGACAGGAGATGAGGGGATGTGAAGGCTGCAAAGCTTCCTGAAATAAAGTATTACTGGTGGTTTTGATCAGTGAAATCCATGACACAGAAAAGGAGTTAATAATATGACTGATGAACAGATAAGACTTTTGTCCCAGTTTGAGACAAAATTGAGAGGAACATCTGAATTTGAACGTCCCCTCTCAGAAGGCAGGTTACAGCCACCCCTTCCCCACAAGGTTCAGGGAAGAAATACTCCTCGGAGGAAGGTGAAAGGGGAAAAAACTATTTATTTAACAAACACACAGGAANAAAAAACGATTTATTTAACAAACACACAGTAAAAGAATAATAATGCTAAATTATAAAATCTCTCGCTGTGGAGAGAAACCTGGGAAGACTTTAGAGTCCTTCTCTGGGTGTGGTCTCTCTCCTCCTCTTTGGAGCTGGGTCAGCATGGGCCTCTCCAGGCCTCCTGGATGATGCTTGGTGTTGTTGCACAGTTCCAGAAGAAAAGAAGAAGAAGCCAAAGTCCCAGGGAAAAGAAAGTTCAACTCTCTGACTCTCTCTGGAGAAATCAGAGGTGAGAGCTGGCTGAAAAGCAGGAAGGGCACTTCTCCACTCCTCTCATCGCAGCAGCAGCTATCCCTGTGTCCTTGAACACAAAACTGCTTTGAAAAGTTCGCCTGGCTTTTTTTTCTTTCTCTCAGACCTATTTTTAAAGGCACAGAAAGGGACAGGATTCATGTCTGGGCATAGAGCGGCGATAGGGGATACAACATCATCTAACCCCAAGAAAACTTTGAAACACTCTCGTTAAGGCTGTTCCATGACTGCTCTGTGGAGCAAAGTGTCTCAGGGGCTCTCTAATGCGAGCAGTCTATACTGTGGGGAAAAGAATCCACTGTAAATATCAGTGCTCAATAACCAACTCATACCTCAATCAGTAACTATGTGCTTTATATTACATATATGTATGGCATCCACTCAGCACCAAGTTTGGAAAAAGAAGAGGCCCCCAGGCCAAGCACATATTACAAATAGAGAAGAAATACATAAGAAATGCCAGATCATTTATGCCTTTTTTTTTTTTAAATTCTCACCCCTAGAGTATATATGTAAAAGAAGCTCCTGGACTACTAGAGAAGGAAGCTGAATAGGATGCATCCATCATGTGCCACATAGGAAAGCAGACAGGGATGCACAGGTAAAAGGACATTATCATAACGCTCTATGTAAGTGTTGTAGTCTGTGATGCAGTGAGGTGTTCCCACTCACCTTTAGGCAGGCTGCAGACAGAGGGTAGAAATGCCTCCCCTGTTCTGTACCCAACCAGACACTGGGCTGCCTCTCCAGAAAAACCTTTGTCTCCTGCAGGTTGTACTCCTGTCTGCCAGCCCTGCGACAGCAGACATCCAGGTCCAGGCAAAATGAACATCTAAACTACTGCTAGATGCAGACACAGAGTTACTACTTAACGTGTTTGCAGTTGCCTGACTGTAGCTTCCCCTTCTCTTGCAAAAACCAACCAACCACACTCTCCTGTTGAAGAATCCAAGTAAGGATCTGTATTCAACTCCCCTCCCCTATGTACATACAAAGGCATTACCTGATTATTGTGTAATTAGGCAGGTCATCTAACTTTGCTACGCCAATTATTTTTGCTTGTTTCTGCGTACCACTTTAAAACTCTTCCTTGATTTTGTTGCATGAGATGTGACACAGAAGAAGTTTGTCACGCTTCGCTCTTTCTGAAGGGGTGCCTGAGCTGCTTCTGGTTTGCGTAGGCAACTGTTCTACTGGCGTGGGACCTGAATAAGGTGTTGAGCTTTGATGACAGGCTGCAAAGAGCACATGACTTATAGGGTGCCACGGCAGTTTAATTCTCAAAGTTGAGGGGATGTTCTTGTTAGCAAAAGCTGCTGTGTTATCTGACATGTGCATTCTATGGACTTTCTGCCAAAGACATGGAGCCAAAGTCTCAAAAGGGCTTATAGACTACCAGTGTGAATTTTTTCTCCTAATGATTTATGATTTAAGTGCAGTGTGAATTTTTTCTCCTAATGATTTATGATTTAAGTGCCTAAATTTCATTTTTGGGCCAGAGTCAGGGAAGTATTTTAGAACCTGAAGTTGTAAAGTAGCTCAGCCGAAGGAATATCAAAACAACTCACAAATGCTTTCAAATCTGCGTAATTGAGACTGTTTTGAAGACATGCACTTGTCAACACCCTTGAGTTCTCTTTAGTTTTCAAAAATTTGGGAGTTCCTGAGTGAGGAAGGGGTTATTTGAATATAAAGTTAATTTCAAAGTACTGAATTTTTAAAAATGCAAACTTCCTCTAAAGCAGTGGAATCTGGAGGTGGTTTGAAAAGGGGAAGGGGAATGAAGTTTGTTTCTTCTCGAAACTATGAAAATTTTAATGCAAAATAGAAATTAATCTCTTTGAAACAGACAAACCAGTCTCTATTCCTTATTTCTCTTCCCATTGATTCTTCATAGGAAAAAAACAACTGATGCAGCTAGGCAGGGAGCAATCGCCCCCAAGGGCTGGTACTTAAGGAGGCAGATGGCCTCTGAAACCAGACAGCATGTGACCATGGCACGTTACTGCCCAGACCAGATCCACAGCAAACAATATCCCTGCAGCTTTCAGACCTGTGATATACCCTGATTCCTCATGGGAGGGAAACAGCCTGGCTGGGCACTGACTGGCTGTCTTAGCCGGGGGTCCTGTGGCAGCACGACCCTCCTGCACCATTTAATGTTCCCTGCACTGAGTGCTTTACCAGCACTACCACACACAAGCATTTGGGTGTGACCTCTATTCTCTTACTCTGGCCTCAGTTTCTCATTACAGAAAGCCATGTCAGCAGCAATACTTTCTCCCTAACCTTTGCATTTTGAGCCTTTGACTAGTGAGTACACAACTTTCAGTTTCCCCTGCTCAATCTCGATAGGCAGATGGGGTGACAGAAAGAAAGGTGTTCTTTCTACTACACACAACAATAGAAAGAGATAAAACCAGAAAGAATATGCAGCAACTTTCATTCTCCCCATTTACAAATAATTTTGCTTCTCATCAGACCTTGGTAGCACAGCTGCTCCCCAATTGGCATTTCTAACTAACGACTGCAGCACTGCCTGCTCAAGCCTGGAATTGCCAAAAAGGGATCTCCTATCTCTCAAAACCAGGTGAAAGCTGTGTGCCTCCCTACTGACCAGAACAGGGGAGGGAGGTAGCAGAGGTGTGTCTCTAGGATGCCTCTGTCTTTAACAATCTGCTTTTAGCCACTGTCAAATGCAGAAGGCTGCTTGTTTACTGCATTTCCAGACCATGAACTACCTGTCTCCTTAAGAGGCAACTCCTTTGTCATGGCCTTGCTTTGCTAACGTGCCCTCCACACTGTTGGTACCATCTGCCTGTTACTGCAGAGATGTTTAATTACTTGCAGAGCTCATCAGTGGGGTGCTCCCACTCACCTTACATTTTCCTTTAGAATTTACTACTACTGCTGCAGACTACAAAAAGGGAAACCTTTCATGCCCAAAGGCATGGCTGCTTTTTTCCAAATATTGGCTGGCTTGGCTTACGGAAGATGAGGGTTAAACCTGCACATTGAACCTAACATTGAACACTTAGGCCGTCTACATGCTCCATGCACATTCTATATACAGGGCACTCTATGTACTGGGAGATACCTCAGCAATCTGACAAGGATGCACTTCAACAGTGACACAGCTGACCTATATAAAATAAACGCACGTTAGTGTAATGCACATACAAAGCCAGCTTGCACGATAGCAATTTGAAATTATCACAGCTTTATAGCATTTACTTGTTCAATGCTTTTTAAAACATAGTGATGTAATCAGTAGACTTCAGCTTTTGTTTGTTAGTATACAAAGGAAAACATCAAGGATGCTAACAAGAATGGAAGAGTTACATGGATGATTAAAGAGTATTGACAGTAAAAGCCATACACTGAAGTGTGTGAAAATTTAAATATGATTTTTACAGTCTTTCTATGAGTCATATGGATAGCAGAATAGGAAGAAAACCTCAACATATACCTTATCACACTGCAGGCATTATCAGTCCTCTCTGAGGCCACCTCTGTCCATCATGTACATTATTTTACAAGAATTAAAACATTATTATAGCTACACAATACTGAAACCATTGCAGAGTTTCTTAACAGCCACCCCCCTCCTGACCTTCACACGCTAGAAATGTGCACTGTTGCCAGCACACACCAAGCTCATCAGCACGAGCCACGTTGGGAATAAAGTGCTTCCCTCGGTGAGCAGCCAACACAGAAGCTCCTTCCTGACCAAAACAAACCACTGGGAAAAGTAGGTGTCTGCACCAGAGTGAGCAACTCACAGAAAGGGCCTTTGATACCCGGCAGGGTTGGGCATTCTCCGCTATCTGGCATCACCATTGTTGCCGCGAATGTTGCTTCAGCATTTCTCCTGTCTAGACATACCATTATTTTGCCTGTGCAAAGCTGCCTGAGCCATCTCCTGCCCATCAATCCCCCAAGAGGCCTCTACCAGACATGCCGGGAAGCTGCCATACACACACTGACAGCACCTTTTGGAGGAGGGGCTTCTAGCATAACAGGAGAAAAAAAATAAGGAGACTGAAATGACTTATGCAAGGTCCCAGAGGAGTGTGGGGTAAAAGCCAGCTGATTTCCCAGGCAGAAATAAAGGCTGAGGGTAACACAGGAGCCAGGATAAAAGCACAGAGGTGCCAACAAGGTGACAATGCGTTTGCAGTGCTTCTGTGCACAAGGGTTTGCTATGCTGCCCCCTCTTCAGCAGGGGAAGGCCGATTTAGTTTCAAACAGCAAATTTAGATTCAAATACAGCTCTGTTCCTTCCCCCCGCCTTTGGCATGACAAAGGGGGAAGCTGTGGAGCATGAAGCTTCCCATGTTTTGATCCAACTCTACATCCGTATATTTGATGCTGTTTCTTCTGATTCTTTCTGCCTACCAGGTTTCCTCCTTCAGGAACCGAGGCCGACAAACCTATTTAATCTTTTATATTGGCCACAGTGATAACTTCTTATTAAATATTTCATATTGTTGTACTGATAAAGAACATAAGACAAAACTCGGCGTGAACACGGTCCAGAGAAGAATCTGCTTAAAAATAAAACGCTTGGGAGAATGTGGAAGGAAACAAGTAGCCATGTGGCTGGAAACAAAATTAATTTAAGGTAAGCAGGTCAAGCCTATAATGAAGTGCTTGTAAACAAAGAAAATCCAAACATTTCTACTAATCATCAGCTCCAATTATTTCACTAACACCCCCTCATTAGATGTACTTAGTGGCTTGCAGCTATTCTGCTTTCTAAACCCGTGTGCCGTGTGCCTCATCCTTTCTGAGATGGCTGAAGAGGGCTAAAATGTAGACAAATGCAAGCATTAATCCAGCAGCAGCCTGGCCAGCCAAGGCACAGATGCATTAGGCAGTGGCTGTGGTCCTTTGCAGCGTGTGCCGGAATGGCAGAGTGAAAGTGGGGAGAAATATGCTGCTGGTGCCAAACGTGTGCCCTTGTTTAACATTTTGCAATAATCCAGGGTGGGTGCAGACACTAGGAATGGCCCCTCTGGGTTCAGTGCTAATGGGAACCCAAACAGCTGCCTCATGGCAAGGGGGACAGATCATAGCTGGGCTAAAGCTTTGGACTTACAAACCTATTGCTGCAGCTTGTTGCTGCCACCCTGTTCCACAGGGGGATCGCCTATAAGCAAAATCCAGGGACTTGCATTCAGCAACACCATTCTCAGACACTCCATGGTAATGTCCAGGGCTGCAGCAATCCCTTGAACTTCTATGATTTATCGCAGCCCCCAGGCCTGAGTGTGCCACCTGCCAGACACAGACTTGGTGTTGTCAGCTTGCTGGACTGCCCTTTGTGGCGTCCAGTTCCCATAAGGGGTAGACCTGGGAGTGTAACCCAAAGCACTGCTGGCTCACAGCCCTGCCTGCCTGCCCTCCTGGATGCTTTACCCACAGCCCACTCTGCCTGCCTGCCCTCCTGTGTCCTTTCCACACACCACAGGCTTCAGAAACCTCAGCAAAAAAAAAGCTTGCAAAAAGTTGCAAAGTTTAAAAAAAGAAAAAGTCTGATGGAAAGCTTAAACACCTTGTACTCACTGGCAAAAACCAAAAGGGAAGAAAAAGCAACCACTAAGCAATTAATTGAAAAATTATTGGCAGGCCAGGCCAGAGTGTTGCTGCTGCCTTTAATGATAAATGATAATAGGACCAGTCAACACTATGCAGGATAATACAAACACACCCTCAAGAGTGAAAGCACAAAATGAGACATACTATTATCATAAATAGATTAATTAACTAGAAAGAGAACATTAAAGAACAAGGGGTTATTAGCGTGCAGCCAATAGCCTGTTCCAAGCATGAATTTGATGAATACAGGTAGCCAGAAATGTGGTGCACAAACATGGAAGCAGATAGCAGAAAAATGCTTTGGAAACTGCACAGCAATTATCCCCTCCTGTGGCTCCTTGCTCCAGCTGCAGGGGAGCTGATGACTCTGGAGGCCACAGGATTCCAGCGCTGAGCTGGGAGCTTTCTGTCTGCATGCAGCTGAAGGTCAAAGGCAGAACCTGGCCAAAATATGATGAGACTTTTCCATCTGCCTGCAAAATGCAGTTGCCTGGCAGGAAGGCTCACAGTAGGTGCTGAGCAATGACTTAGGATATGTAGCAGGAGGTTATTAAAGTTTCAGTGAGAAACACTTTGAAAAATGACTAAATGTCATAGTTTATTCTTATTAAGAGTTTTCCTGGTGAAAATAACGCTGCTTTTCCCAACGGCAGTTTGTCAATTGTACATTTTGCATCAAGAAAAATGTTTGCCATTTAGAAATATCGAACAAAACCCCATGTTAGATACAGGAAACAAATAACGCACCTAAATATGGAGTTTACTCAAAGAAATCTCGGTCATGTTGTGTCACAGCTGATATGACAGAGATACCTAAAAATTACGAGTTTTGGGGGGTTACCCATCCTTTTCCCCCAGTCACTTACAAACTCAAATAGTGCTGTACAGCAGGGAAAGATTAATGTATTTTCTCATGCAGAAAAAATAGAAAAAACATGCATTTCATTCCTAGATGAAAAAAGGTTTTTTAGTATGAAAAAAGGTTTTTTAGTTCACACCTGACTTCATTTGGAGAAACTCTCAAGATGCAGTGGTTGTACCTAAAATAACTAATCCTCTTCACACTAGCACTAAGGTGAACTCAGAATAGGGTCCTGGACCTCCAGAAATGTTCACATCTGAGACAGAGCAGAATTTAACCCCAAATCTTTAATCTCTGGCACATCTGGATGGAAGGGAAAGGAGATGTCTAAACGCCTGGCCCTGGCAAGGTCTGTGCAAGGTTTCCTGATTTAGGAGGAGTCATCAGGCTAGTGCAGGGTACTCCTGAGGCTCCTGCACAGTCCTGCAGAAACCAGGGACTTCATTTTATGAATAAACTCAGTGTAGCAGGTGTGATCTTTGTTAACAGCTAAATTGTGTAGTCATAATGTTAGGATTAATATTAGTATTTCTCCTGGAGTACAGCAACATTTCCAACAGGCTTTTGGAGATTCCACTTCTATTAGTGGAGTTAGGGTGGTTTCTTTCCATCATCTTTTCTTACCCTGCACTTCTCGCTAACTGTGGATTAAGGCTCAGCATCCTTTCATGCCAGAACTGCACTCTGCAATGCAGAGCCAGAGAGGAAAAAAATGCTTTACATTTCCCCCAAATATCAGGGAGAAAAGATCCTCATACAGCTGACTTATTTGCTAAAACAGATTCAGACCAAAATTAAGTGAAAACACTGATGCTTTAAAAATAGTATGTTGCCATGGACTATCATTATTATCACAAGAGTTCTAGCAGAAATCGGGATCCTCCTTGATGACAAACAGCCTGCATAACCTTTATGGAGCAAGAGAGAGAGGGATAGAGAGGGAGAGAGTGACCCACATGCTTTTTAATATAGATGTAACTTGTAACATCAACAGCACAGCATAAATACCTAGAGACTTTATCACATCCCAGAGAAGTACATCACCCAGGCTGTTTTAATCTCATCTTTAATTCTCTTTTTGCCTTCCACAGAATTTAAGAAAAGATTGCAGAGATCCACAGTATCTCATCAGATATTTATTTATTCGTTTAAAATATTAATATGGGAGAATCCCATTACAATATTGCCAAGCAGGAAGCACTAGACAGGAGCAGAAAGGTTCTGCAAACTGGTAGATACAGCTGCACATAGCACCTCCCTAACATCTTTCTCTGTTTTATTTCCCCACTTCTTTGAAGCCAGCTGTGGGGAAACCTTCAAGTGCTTTCTGATCTTGCAAGGCAAAAATTGATTTGTAAAGATATTTGGAAGGGTTTTTTTGCAAAAATTTCTGTCTGGCAGGGATTCAGACTGGGACTAAGACCTCTGGTTTCATCCTCTTCAGGTTTTGAGGGCTCACCTGGAGAGGTCTCCAAGGAGGAAAGCTTTGCTGAGCATACTGAATAATTTTCCTCTAACCATCTGACACCTTCTCTGTCTCTTACTTCTAGAAGGATGTGGACCTTTTTAAAGAGATAAGAAAAAGTGAGATGTTTCACCAAGGAGTGGATCCCTAATCCCAAGGTTCTCAAGAGGATGCTACTCACTAGTTTATATTCTTTAAGCTGTTAAGGCATTTAAATCTGATTTCCCCCAAATTAAAACACTCTGATTCAGTAGGCTTGCTCAAAACATCACTTGCAAACTTTAGGAAAAGGGTGATGTTGCCTTGCAGGTCCCCAGGGAAAGCCCTTTCCTCCCAGGCCCGTTGTGGCATCCATAACCCCCATTTGTACAAATTTATCTGTAGGAATCCGCTGGTTTTGACTCAAGCCCCTTTCCCAATGGCATGTCTGGCACAGCTTTGCCAACACTCAACACAGACCTGCAAACTGGTATCTGCACCTTGCAAATGTTAATTCCCCTGCAGCAGAAGGAGGCTGGGGATCACTTGTCGGGCTTGTCCCTGTTGTGCCAACAAAGCCAAGACACAACTGTGATGACAGCTCTCAGAACTGTGGCTGGAAAATTCAGGCTCATTTCAGGATCCAACAAAGCATGCCTCTCTCCACCTTGGCAGTGAAGAAGGCTGCTTATTTTCATGGTTAGCAGGCTCTTTATCCCCAAAAGGATTTGGTGGGATCCTGGTTTGTCAGCCAGGGACCCCTCAGACACCTTTGCTTCTGCCTCCCAGCGAAGGCAGAGGTGAGGCTGTTGCTAATGGCAGCAGGGCCCCTCCAAAAAGCTGATCCTTGCAGCAGAGCAAAAGCCAGCAGGAGGGGGAGGAATCTGTGCTTACTCCATTTAAGCAAGAGACTCTTCACCTAATTCAGCAAGAATGAGAGCAAATGTCATTTTTGCAGAAGGAGGATAGAAAATGTAGCTCTAAGCAATTAACACAATAGCAAATGTCCCTAGCAATGCCCCATATGGTGTGTAATTTAAATCCTCTATCTTGTTCTCTATAAATGCTGCTGAAATTGATACATGACAATTTTAGAGCCAACTGAAGTTTAATTAATGTAAATTGTCTCAACATCTGAGATTTAAGATATATTAAAAAAATAATTAGGATCAAATCAAACACGTTCCACTCATGCTGAGCCATGCAAGGTAAAACTGCAGAAAAAAACTGGATATATTATGACATATTTTGGAAGGTCAGCTTTTCCTCTTATTAAAGCAACAACGTCCAGGACACGGTTCTCCTTTCTCTGTAGAGGATGTGAGGGGTGTCCCTGAAAGGTAAACCCTCCTTGTGCCAAACATGGTTTGCATGGGGAAATCAATATTAGCCAAAGAAAGTGGAGCTATGAAGGTATCTACATGTGCAACTCAAACACAGGAAAGCCTCTCAGATTCTGCTGTCCCTACTGTGAGAATATTGCATGTAAATGAACAAACAGAAGAGTTTAGCCAGGGAGATTTACACCTCTGAAATCCACAGCCTATAAAGAAACTGAGAAAGGCAGGAATAACCCAGGATGCCTCATTTGCTCCCTTAGAGAGCAGCAGATTATTTGCCTGCAGCATAGCTTCTCCAGGCTCTCTAGTTCCCCCTTTTCCTTAAATATTTGTTCAATACCCCCCCGTTGTGAAAGGACACCCCCTTCAAGATGCAGGGCTCTTCTGACAGTAAGAATATAACTGAACTGAGGTATTTCTGACTCCAAACACCAGACCAAAGAGAAAATAAGCAAGACTGAGAAAGTGGATCTGCTATCACAAGAACGCATCTGCAATTACAAGAGCACGCTGGAAACTGCATCTGCCTGTCTGGTTATGACATTTCAATTTCAGCCTTTCCTCTGTTTCAGAATGCACATTTGCCACCTATTCTCAAAAACGATACGTATTTATTTCTTAGGCTTTTGATCATGGATACAGTTCCCTGAAATAAAGATTGCTGTGAATGATTGAGATGTCCCTTAATTTCTGTACTGGTCCTCCCACGTGTGCTCTAAACTCTGAGCTGGTTAGATTTCCAAGGTACAACAATATGGCCTGTAACTCTTGTTTCCAGTAACAACAAATACCGTCATAATCAGTTTTCTTTCAGAGTTTGAATTTATGGGAGGAAAAAAATAACAGCAGAGTCAGGGTAACCTACAAACAAAACAGTGACTTTGTAATCCCTGTTCAGTTTTCATTCTTCCATACAACACATTTCTGCATCTCTTATTAATGAAGGTTTTGCTGCTGCAATGTGCTGTATGTGGGGCAGAATGTATTTAATTCGATATGTAATTATTATTATTAATGTAACTAAGCTTGATGCAACCACTTCCCTTATCTCCAAGGTAAAATACAGTTCTCAGGTGAATTTAAATCTGTCTTGCATCAGGATTGCTATGGATTTGAAGAGAGTTTCGTTTGAGTGCATTGTGTTATTTCTAACAGTTAATCAGTATGTGCTGCAACATGCCCCCTTCTCTCTCCAAAGGGGTGCAAGTTCTTAAAATTGAAATACAAATGAAAATAGTTGCCAGGTTTAGGTTGGATTTTTTGGTTTGGGTTGGTTTGGTTTTAACTAAAATGCAGCTGAAAGATGCAGAGAAGCACCTCCTTTAACAACTAAAATGTTTATATGTGCATGAGCAAAAAAGGCAGTGCTTCAATTTTTGCCAAAATTGACTGAGTTTTTCAAGTCCACTGCTGCAGTCCTAGAAGATTCAGCTCAAATGCATCTGCTGTATAGAAAGCTATTTAATACCTCAGAATGATTTCAAGACAGATTGTGGGTTTCCTGTCAGTGTGGGCATTATGAATGTACACACATAAAAGTACAAATGACTGTATGCTCTTCTCTTTCATTAATGACCAGGCTTGTCCTAGCAAAATGTAGGTCATTTGTTTCCTTCTTGCTTCTCTCACTGTCAAGTTCACACGCAGCCGTTTTCTCAAGCCATCTCTTCTGTGACCATTTGCATTTTGCTCCAGTCCCCAGATTTCAGCTGCGAGAATATTAAGCCTGCCTATCAAATCCAGGGGAGAACGGTGTATTTCCTACCTCTGAATTAATTTCAAAGCGTGCATTTTTGACAAGGTAAATAGTCCTGCTTAATATTGGCTAGCAAATACTGACGATTACTTACAAAGCAGAGAAAAAAAAATGTGGAGCAACTGTGCAGACGGGGCTGGCACTTACACAGGAATTCATCTTAAATATCAACACTGGCACTCCAGACAGCCACTGGAAACACATTCTAGCAATACAAACTTCAGGGTGCTAGTCTTCACTCTGAGAATTTCTTTTTCACAAAAGCATATGTACATACATTAGAGGCACCTAAACCCTGCAAAATGCCTATCACACCCTCTATTTCTCTTAAAACGAACACATCTCCCACCACTCTGTATAGTTACTTTTTATTCCACCTGGCACAAGAGAATAAGGCTCAGTTACATGGGGTAAAGAGAGATTTTTTTCCTCTTCCTCTCCCTAACCAAAACAAATTTTCAAAGACAAAAGGAAAGCTTCTAGTGCTTGGTATTCTTCCTTCACAACCCATGTATCACACATAATTAGCAAGTTAAACCTACAAATTAGATGTCGTAATTTGGTAATTATGCTGCAATCTGGTATTTTTTAACCTCTTTTTGCCCAAATGAGAAGATTCCACATTATGTTTTGCTATTGCAAAACACAGTCCAGTTGTCTGCCCTTACTGCTGATTTTTCAATCTCAAGTGAGAATCTGGAGAGAAGGTGAAAGTACACGAATTTGAAGTTTTTGCTGTTATTGTTCTGCTTCACTTAACATCTACAGCTGAGACTCTCATCAAAAGCTGTATTTATCATGCCCACAAAATTCAGCCAGCCTGCATTCTACCTCAGACTGCACACGATGCAATTTGTAAACACTTTCTGTAAACTCTTTCTAAAATACAAAATGCAAAGAGCTTTTGCTTAGAGGATAGGGGTTATAAATGCCTAGAAGAAAACCATTTCTTTTATTCTGCAGGTGAAACATCCAGATTCTTTCTGTGCAGTGAAACCAGAGTTATATTTACTTACAACTGTCAAAGTGGAGCTCTAAAATATTTGCTCATGTTAAACACGTAGGGAATGACTCTTAAAAAATACCACCAGCCTCTCAAAGGAGCTTCCCAGAAAAAGCATCCTGTTCAGTGAGCCATTCAGGAAAAAAAAAAAAAAAAGGTGCAAAGCTATTACAGCCATGGTCCAGAGTTGCAGGAAAAGCATAGCAGCACAAACAGCAGCAGAGGAGAAGCCCTCTTGGAGAATGTCTCTTTTTCCTTGACTTTGTAATCACTCCTTTGTGAACACCTCTTTAGTCTCTCCAGTTCCTAATCAATGAAGAATGGATGGAGCGATGGAGAAGTGGATGCTAGATGTATTTATGGGGGGTTTTTTCCTACTGTAAAAATTCGCCCCATATGCTGGAACAATAATTTAGGGGAAAGGAAAGTAGGATTCTGCCCAAAGCTTTCATGAGGAGGGGGAACGTGGGGAGCAGGAGGACATCTTAAAAATTACGTGCAAGTGCCCGGGAACACAGGTAGCCACAGGGTGCCGAGCACTCCTGATCTTCAGCTTATTTCCTTCTGCATTTGTTATCGACATCATTGTTATTCCTTGGCCGTGGCTCTGACTGGGGATGGAACTCAAGCAGGCACCTCATTTTAAGCACATGAGAATTCCCAAAGGGATTAACCAGGCAAAGAAATATTTGGTGGCAGTGCTCGCCCTCCCAGACCCCAAAAGGTGACCCTCACTGCATCCTGCAGAGCTTCGCATTTACTTAAAGAATGGTTTAAAAACGAAATAATTGCCTTTTCATTTCAATCCCCCGCCACACCTCTTCCCACAGCACTGGGCTCTGAGCATCTCTCCATTCCTGTTCCTGGTTTTGCAGTTTGGACAGTGCTGTGTAGGAAAGAATTTTAAATATCAGTCTTAGTGAGGAAATATTCACTAACCAGTTTAACCAATTTAAAATTGCTTTGGATCTATCAATATAATCAACAAGCCAATTAATATTTTTGCCTACTTTTTCAAGTACACAAACTGGGAAAAGTGACTGACAGACTTTACCGGTTTTACTCAGCGATGCTATTGAAAAATGCTTGCTTATTCCCTTCATGCAGTCTCTAATAGCACAAGTAAATCAAGGTCTGTTTTCCCAAATCATGACATAAAACCCAATAAATAACTGACAGCACTTTCTTTGCAACATTTTAAATAAGCAATTTCCCAAAAGGTCAGGAACCACTGCAGGAATTAAAAAAAAAAAAAAAAAAAAAAAAAAAAAAAAAAAAGTCAAATGATAATGATAAAGTAAGCTAGTAAGCTTTTGCCTGATTAAACTGCTTGAGAAAATATGTGTGGAAAGGTGAAAAAAAAGGGTTCAAGGAAACATTCCACTATTTCTTAGTGGACTTTTTTAGTTCCAGGATAATGAAAATGTGCTGCTGGAAGTTACTGTTTTTTTCGTTACACACTTCAGCCTGATCTCTTAAGATAGGTTTTAATGCCAAATGTTGACTTTATGGAGGAGACTTTGGAAAACAGAAAGCAAACACAGTCATAAATAATACTACTGCATTTAGCATGGGTCTGGGTTTCCTTTTAGAGCACTGCCTTTTTTAATCTCCAGAATTACTCAAAGCTGCAGCAATTGGCATTTAGCTGGCATGCCTGAATACAAAACCAGATAATATTTGTTGCTTCTTTTAAAATGGTCAACATCAGTCCACTGGCAACAAGGAGTAAGAGAAATATCCATCCTGAAGTTGGTGTGAAAATGAAAACCAATACAAGAGAGAAGCTGTCATATTTGATTTAAGGATTATAGAAGCCTGAGCTACCTGCTGGGTAGCCCGCAATAATGAGAGGGGAGCAACTTTCAGTAATTTTTCAAAAGCCCCTGAGTAACTGAATAAACTTGACTGAAACTCAATGGGTCCTGGGACCCCAGGGAGCCACCTGCTTGTGAAAAGTTTCCCCTTATTAACTTCCACTTCCAGCAGCATGCTTTGCTGCAGTGCTGACAGCTGTGGAAGGATAAGCAGCTAAGAAAAATTAAATATTTGGCCAAAAAGTCAGTCCTCCTGCAAATATATTGCAAAGCTAATCATCTCCCCTTTAGCTAAGTAACCTCAGCCTCTTTGCTGTGAGTATCCCTGTCCCTTCCCGTGGCTCCCTTGCCCTGCTGCCTCCCAAAATACCGCAGGTCTCATGTCCTGAAAACTTCCAGTATTTCTCCTTTGGTAACCTGGTTCAGCATTACCTTCAAATATGTCTCCTAAATTTGCCTCCCCCAGGACTTGGATGCAGATGGCTGCATGGCACAGGGAAACAAGCAGGACAGCCCATGGAAATTATTATGCAGCCAAGTTCTCTCCACCCAGGATCTAGGACAGTCTCAGCCTGTGTTTGAAATTCCCATAAAGCAGTTGTAGAAACTCTAAGAAAGTAAGTGGCTCATAGATCTAATTACTCTCCATTTTGGGTACAACAGTACTGAAGTAGCTCAGAATGTGGTTCCACCAATATCCCAGAACTTTGCCAGGACAGTGATTTTTCTCTTCTCCATGCCCTCTTCACACACGCCTCTGCCCCAAGCCTCCTGTGAAGCCTCCTCACTTGGTCCTCCTCACCTCTGCACACACTTCCCATAAAACATGCAACTTGGGTGAAACCAAAAATTTTGGGTTTTATGGCATGGAGGATCCCCATCTTTTCACCTGTACTTTACAGACTCTGGGCAAAAATCCATATGCTGGTGGGAGCTGCTGCACCCCAGGGACATTTCCAGCACTTAATCTGTGCCACAGAGCAGGGGTGGCCCTGAAGCAACAAGGAGCTTCCCAACCTGTAATTAAGGGCAGCAAGACAGAAGCATTAGCCTTATGAAGAAAAGAAACCCAGCAGGTTTCAGCAGGTGCAAAACCTAACCTGATTTATTATGCATTTGTGCCCCCTGCATTTTGGAATTTCCTATGGATTTTCAGTCATTTCTGCTTCAGTAGAATAGGAAGTTGAATGACCCACAGACCTTCTGCACCTCCCAGGCTGCAGAAGAAAACTGGCAGGTTTATTTGCATTTTATTTCTTCATAGCTGGAGCAACTGAAGGTGGAGCTCAGGAGTTAAAGGAGGGGGGGACAGGGCTTCCATGGTGTTTCTTCAGAACAAGGTTTGCGTGTATCAAACCTTCAACAAACACTCCCACAGCTGAGTCAAACTTCCTTGCGGTGATGTGCCCCTCCTCAGAAATCACAGGCAATCTGCTCTCAAGTGCCTTTGAGCAAACCTGCCACGCTCCCTGGTCAGGGGGGAGGTGGGAGGGAAGGGACCCCCATCCCTCATGACTAAAACATGCCCCACTGCCAAACCGCTTGGCAGAGTTACCCACTGGAGACCCTGGGTAACACTGCACTGGGAAGTGCTTTCGCCTGAGGTGGCTTTTGTGGAGGCCATGTTTGCGTGCAAACCTCCACTTACAGCGACACGGGGCAGCCGAGCTGATGTTCATACAAGTGTAAACTTACAGCAAAAGGCAGGAACCGCCGGAGACGCCACAGAGCTCCAGCCAGTCAGCGTGGCAAGTGGCTCATCTTTTATTGAAGGCCTCTCCTCAGAGGAGAGCTAAAAATTCACTCGATGCCATCGGGAAAGTGTCTGTTTTGGCTGAAGAGGATGGTTCCCGATCACGGAAAGATAAAAACATCAAAATAAGCTAATAGGGATATGCCTTGAAATTCGGTCCCAGTGGATGAGGGGCCAGGTTTCCTGGGGACACGTTAAGCATGGCTCAGGGCACTGTGGCACGCAGGCGCACTGCTGCCAAGCGGGGCTGAGGCAGGCAGAGAGGAGATGCTCCAGAAAGGACATCCAGCAAGGGGGGGGAAAAAAAAGAAAGAAAAAAGAAGAAAAAATTGGAAAAAAATATCCCCCCTTCTCTAATACTCCAGCCAAGCATGGCAGAGTGCAGTTGTCAAGCAGGATTAAAGGCCAGACAGAGATGATGCAAAGAGATCAGATTCCTGCAATCTCCCCAAAAATCTCCCCTTGCACTTCTACTCTCACACAGCTACTGTTTGCCCTTGTGAACCCGTTAATGTACATCTTAACATTGGGTTTTATCCTTCACTCTCTTCTCCTCTTCCTCCTTCCAGACAGCTTCTCAGCTGAGAGGCTGACACGAAAAGAATATGAGTTTCTGGGGAAACAAAGCTTCTGTGTGTGCAGTGATCATGTATTGAGCCCACTGCCCAATTTTAATCTTTTCTGTTATGTGCTTCCTACAAGTTTCCTGCAAGCTGGCATTGACAGGAAAGACCTTATTAGTGTCTCTACCAAGGGCAAGTTTATTAGACATGACAAGACCCATATGAGAGAGAGCTGGACTTGGCTAGGCTCCACTACTTCTGGGCTGACGCAACTTGTTTTTCCAAACCTGCTAGCATGGGGTAAGACTCAGGCAGACACTCTGCAGAGGACCTTCCATCTTACACAATCCTACGCAACAGATTTATTCTAACCATTATTGCTGGCCACTAATGGTTTGAACAGTGCAGTGCTTTTTTTTTATAAGCCACTCTAATTCATGGGCAAACTTCTTGATTATATTTACACAACTGACCTATTTTAAAAGATCATTTCATAAAATATCCTGCCAGAACTAAGTACAAGAGGTTAAGAAAACATACGTCACAGCCGTGCGGCTTTCTTAGCTAAGTACTCGCTGTGATCAGCCCAAGCTCTCCCCAGCACTTACCGAGCATACCAGCACTTAATTATTGCAATGTGAAAAATCATGCATCAGTATGATGATACTTTAAGATGATATCTATGATCACATAGAAGAATTGGATCAAATAGTCCCAAGGCAGACCTTAGTGAGTGAATCTACCCACTATCCACCCAACGGTACTCATTTTCAAAAGTAAATTGACTGTAATTCTTTGTGCCTGTCAATCTGCCTGATTTTATTGGACTCTGCTGGATTTTGAAATAGAAAAGCCCTATCTCCTTGCAATGCCTGTGCTTTTTTTTTTTAAAGGCCTTCTTACAGCAAGCCCTGAAATGAAATGTTGTCAAGTTTTTATTCCACTGATTACCCTTTTTCTTTATAATTAGCCATGTAAAAACAGATTGAAAACACTGAGACTGGCAAAACCACCTACGTCTCTCACTAACATTGCTGCATCAACCAACAGCAGGATTTAAAGCACAGCATTTTTTGTTCCCAGTTGCATCAGGTTATGGCTGCACACCCTCCCAACTTTTTTTTTATTATCACAAAAAGATGCACGATGCTGGACTGAGTGCCACTTCCAGTAATGCTCTCCCTTGCAGATGCATGCCATGATGATGCCATGGGCTTTCCTGTCTCCTTTCTGATCCTCAAGTGGAAAGTGTTCTCTCTGTCACTATGATTATTTTCCTGGCTTCTAAAGCAGTATAACTTGGCTCAGCCTCTATGGAGCTTGCTGAGCTCTGCCAGCTTACACCAGCCGAGAACCTGGACCAAATTATCCCAACAACTCCTATGAAAGCCAGCTATGGACAATGAAAGAAGTATAAATAGAGCTGTTTCTCCCCTCATCCAAAACGCAGTGGTTCCAGTCCCAAAACCAGGGTTGGTTGTTTCTTTAAAAAAAAAAAAAAAAAATTGTGATTATTTTTTGATTTATTCACACAGGGTTATATTTTTCAAGATTTTTCTCACAGGACCTGGGCAAAAATTTGCTTTATGGTCATGAAAGCAGGACTTGGAAGTTGCCAAGTCCCATGACTTAACAAGAAGATCTCCGAAACCAGCTGCCAGGCTGATGCTTACCAAGAACACAGGAAGGGAAACAATGCCAACACAGCCCACTAGCCAAGAGTCTGGTGGTAAGAAACCCTGCCAAAACATGCAGTGCCCAAAAGCTTGCAAACCTAGTCTGAGCCAGCAGCAAGGACCCATCTCTTCAGGGGTGGGACTGGATGATGACATTTACTATTTCCTTAGCATGAGATTCTTCCCTTTATTTAATTCAAAAAAATAATTTTGTCAGAAATCTCCATCACTAAAAATGAAAGGTTTAAAGTACTGCTGACACCTCCTGGAAAACTTTGAAAAACCTCCTAGGTCGCTTGAAAATAAAGCAATTCCTCTCAAACACACTTTTGCCCGCTCTTTTAATCCTTGCCACAGGACATTTGTGTAGGTCCATCAGCCAAGGTTAAAAAACCCAAACTTATAACCAAGACAAAAATGATTATTACTACAGTTAGCAATTTGTTTCTGATCTTGTTCTTCCATGCTATATTCTCTGTATCTTCTTTAAACAAGAAGAAAATTAATTAAAAATGGATTCTTCCATGCTTGTCAAGCTCTCATCTGCCAAGGCAGCATTTCTCAGATTTCCCCCCAGATGCTGAGGTGGGTGGCTACTGAGTGCAGGGGATAAGGGAAGCAAAGGAATATCAAGAAGCTGCCTTGCCCCATTGAGTTACAGCTACAATAAGCATGACCTAAGGCCCCCTTTATATCTTTTTGCTTTTTTTTACTTATACATACATACAGATATATACACACACACACACACTCTCTCTTTTTTGTCTAATCTTTCTCCTGTCTTATCTCTAGAAATAAACGCTGCTTGGTCCTTAGCAAAGCACCGACACAGGCATAGCTGGGTCGTTCTTTTGAAACATGCAGAGGTGCTCAGTGGACAGATAAAAGTCACCCAAGTCCCTGATGCATCCAAGCTGCCTTTTTCTGTCAGTCTTTGACAGTTTCCTCATTTTTTTTAAGACAATATTGATAGCACCACATAATGAAATCATTATGAACGAGGCCTCAAATCCACTCCCCAAATCCAAGAGTAAACGTTAAGTCATTTTGTTGAAAGCATAACATGCTGTTTTTCTCACTCCTTTTCTCATTTCAGATTATTTCTTTCCTATTTTTAAGCTTATGTCCGTAGCTGCAAATACAAGAAACATCAGGTTATATGTGAAAGTCAAGACTTAATCTTGAAGAAACATGTATGTTTCAGAGAGGAACTTTGTCAGAAGCACCAACTGTTCAGGAGACATTTCCTGAAATTAGGAAAATAAAAAAGCAGCTGTAGCACTGATACATTGATCCTGCTACATGAACTGCCCAGTTCTTTTTATAAAGGTTGAACTAAAAGCTAACCCATATTAAAGAGACTCCTGCTGAATAGGTGTGTGCTGGCTTGTACCCCCGGCTCATCCAACCAGGGAGAATTCTGCCCCGCTTTCCTTTCTCTCTCTCCATCACCATCAAATCAACTCCTCCAGTTTCCCTCTTGTCCTTTTAGCTCTTGGCTGCTACTAAGCCTCTTGAGCCTCACTTCACCCCCTGAGGAGAAAAAATGCTAGCTGGAAATCTCAGAGCAGAGATCAGAGAATGAGAAACGTGACCCCACCCCATTTCATAGCCTTTAGCCAAGATGTGAGTGACTCCTTGAGAAACAGGATTGAGCCCACCAACTGATGCATTCATCATATAACCAGAAACTCTGCTAAATAGATCCATTTTTAATTTCTGTTTTGCTGATTTTATTTCTTTCACTTCAGAAAAATGTTCTTGTCCTTCTGTGTGAGTGCATACACATTATTTATTTATCACCCTATGAATATCAATTTGATTCTTGTCCATAATTAAACTCTGCAGCTCTATATCAAATACACCCTGTCCCATCACTTCAAATATCTGTCACTGCCCTGCCAGGGCTGTGGTAGCAACAGTCCCTAAAAAAAGGATGCCCCTTTTTGGTTCACCCCTTGGGCCCAGGACTGCCACTGCATCTCCTGCTACAGCTGGATTTTCCCTCCTAGGCTCCTAACATGCCTTTCCCTCTTGATTTTCAAATAACTGCAGAGACAGGTATTTCAAGAAAGATTTGCATTTGAAAGTTTGCCAATTCTCCCTTCTTTTCAGAAATCTCAAAGGGGAGGAGCCTACAGCCCGGGTCTGAAATGGTAGGGGATAATATTTGTTTCACCCAGAAAACAACAGCATCGCGCAACTGATTAAACACTGATATGAGAGGCTTGACAGCAAAATTGGTAGCCTTGCTTGAATAATTATTAGATCAGAGGCATTAGTTGGTTTCACTAATGTTATAAACTACTAGTGGGGAAAAGTTGGAGGGGGAGCTCATTAGTGCAACACAACTTTTTTAGAGAAAGAAAACCAAGAAAAAAGAGAAAGGAAGAAATTTTTGTCCCAGCGCATTTGCAGCAGCAGCAGGAACCTGAGCAGGAAATGTGGTTTTGCTTTTTTCAGGTGTTCTGTGGGGCTGTGTGCTGATCCTGTTCCATGAATATGGACAGCCAAAGAAAGGGCTGTAGCAGCTCTTCCTGCGGGTTCTCACCACATCAGATAGGAACCTGTTCATTCCCTCCTCCTCAGTGTTGATTTACAAGCTCTTACCCGTATGTTATCGCTCAAAAGGAAAAGCACGGAATAAAATGGTTTTGGTGGAGTTTGTGCCTAATGTTTTGTGGCTTGTGCTTTGGCACATGATCAGAGTGAGTAAGCAGAAAAACAAAGCAACAGCACCTGTTAATTGTGAGGGAGCTGTCCTCTCCAACTTTTCTATTTACATCCCAGCATACAACATGGCAACCCACATGGATTAGAAATTAAACTGTAAATGAGCCTTTTCCATTTCCTGCCTAAGTAAGGATTAGCATATTTTAAAACGTGCTCAGGGGTTTTGCACTTTCTGTAATGAAACCTGTTCAAACAGATAATTGATATGCAGCCACTAAATAAACATCTGACTGGAGGAACAATGTTCTCTCTGTCTTTTTTTTTTTTGGCAATAAATTATTCTGCTCCTTCCCGTAAACATTTCTTACCAGTGACAATTTCTGTTGCAGTGGGCAGGCACCACAACAAAGCTGAAGCAGGTAAAAGAGCAGAACAAGCATCCGTCCCTGAGTAAGAAATAGTGAACTCCCCCAAGAGCATGGCAGAGAGGGGAAAGGTGGTTCGAGCAGCACCTCTACCCTTTTGTACCACTAAAAATTCCCCCAACCCTTTGTTCTCTATGCCACAGCGTGGAGGAAAAGTGCTCCTGGTCTCCTTGTCAAAGGCAGCTCCAGACCAAATGCCATACCAACATATTCCCACTCAGGTTCCTTCTACTGCTCCAAATGCACTGGGACAAAAAAAGTTCTTCCTTTCTCTTTTCTCTTGGTTTTCTTTTTTTCTTCCTCTAAAAGACTTGACCCTAAATAAGTTACCCCTCCAACTTTTCCCCTTTGGACATTTGTGACAGTAAAGGAACCAAATGGCTCTTTAGAGAAACTCAAGCCAAGGACAACTCTCCTTGGGTTTTGTAACTCCTAGCTTCCAGCTGGATTAACCTCCTTCAGCTGAACAACTTTTGCAGTCCCACAGCCTTCCAGACCCCAATACCCCTCCTGCAAATGTCTTGTGAACACAAGCTCACCCAAACAATGCAGCAGCAATTACCTAAATAAGTTTCTACCACATAACTCAGGTTGAACCTAATGAGTTTCTGAGTGCTTGAACAAACATGATCTATCACGTGGGGAATGGGACACCTGCTAGAGTACCATGTCCTTCGTTTGGCCCAACTCCAAGAGTAATTAATCTGTCATCTTTCGTTACTTTGCTACCAGGCATGTAAATATATTCTGAGTCCCACATCTAACAAAACAGTGTCACTGCACTGACACAAGATTTGGCCTGATGGTCTCCAAATATCTGTTTTGATTCAAGGCACTTCAGCCAATTAGAATGGGATGTCCAGACAAGATCAGTTTGAATACAGCAATGAAGCATTTGTTCTTCAGGGCTTTTTTAGGTGACAATGCACAGAAACAGACGAATTACATTCTGACCGTAATTTAGAGTAGAAATAGAAACATTACGCACTCAGTTCAAACATAGGTAGTACAATAGCCCCCTTAATAAACATGAAATAACTCCAAAATTAAAACCAGGCATCTCTGAAGTCCGTAAAAACAGATGAAAAGCATGAACCTTCCTGGGGAAGTCCTAATTTCCCCCTCAGACTGAGCCTGCATGCAGCAGAGCCAGCAAACAAGAGCTTTTCGGAGCAGGGAGAAATGTGGCTGTGTGTGGAAGCACCAGCCCAGATCATGAATTTGCAGAAGTCAGCTTGGTTAGAGTCAGCACACACCAGCTGACAGTTATAGCAGGTGTAAAAGCACTTACTGCCTTTCAAAATGCAAAGAGGGGCTTAAAGTAATTTGTGGGGGAGGTTTTTTTTTGTTTTAATCAGAAAGCATCTGCCATTCTGTCACCAGCACTAATAGCTCTAACTGCCAGAGTCACATTATTTAAATGAGTGGCTGTGCTACCTTCATCCCCAGCCTAATGGCGTGGGAACCAAAAAAAGGAGTCTCTCTCCATAGCCCGTGTGTACAACAAAGGGTGCGTACCCTGCAGCCAGCCAGGCACACGTGGGATTGAAGCAATTACCATTGGTGGTGGTGAAGCAGCTTCAGCACCGTACTTTCACACGCCACTGGCCAAGCAGACAGCTGCAAACTCACTGGCTCAAAGAGAAGCTGAGCTACAAGAAACGCAACCATGGTGCTTTAGGGATTTGTTCCGCACAAGCTGTAACCACGGTGGTCCGTAAGGAGCCACCACGCTCTCCTGCAGCGTGAGCGAGCACGTTGCAGGCTCACCTCTGCACCAAGTATTCACTTATCAGTGCTTGGACTCTTCTTCCCCTCCTCAAAAAGCCCAACAATTTTCAAAGTAAAGTGAGGTTACACCTTGAAATGCATAGCAGATGCCTCTCCTAGGACTGGCAACAAAATCTTCTTCCTTAATAAGAATATTTTCTGGTTTAGTATAAGCTCATGCAGCTGTGCCTACTGGGGTTATAACACTCAGGGCAAAATAAGTACTGGCCACCAGTGCACAGCAACAATGCTTTGTCCCTTACTTCCTGCTCCAGTCAGAATCCTGAAAAATGAACTCTTTGTTTTTAACCCAAGGTCAAATGAGTGTTTAAACAAGGAGATCATTCTTATTTCATACTTCAAATCACTTTTCAATTTTCCTTTTTGGAGGACATGAAGTAGGCAGCTGTAGGATTTAGTTAAAAGCAGCAGCAGCCCAGAAGGGGTTAATTCAAGACACAGAGGTTAAAACCTGGCTTGCTGACAGATCACACAGAGGCCATTTGGTATGTCATGCTTTCAATGGTTACTTAAAGGAAATTACATATAATTAATTTGCAATAGCTACCTAGCCTTATTCTAATTAAATGTCTGAACACTTATTTTAAGATAAGCTTTTCTAGAAATTAACACAAGTTCAGGGTAATTTTTTTTTAGAAGGCAGCAATACCATGTTTATTACTTACGTAAATTTCCTTAATTATACCCTAACTAGGTTATCTTCTTTATTGCATTTCAATCCTTCTAAGAGTCAGTAGCTCTTTAATTAAGTTGAAAGAGTAAGAGGTGTCTTGTTAATTGTAAATTAAATAGATTTGAGCAGACAATAGATTGCAAATAGGAGATGCACTTTTAAGTGCTATGGAGGAGTCACTGGAAGGCTTCAGTGTAACATTTGCTTTTCTTAGCTGGCAAAAAGGGAGGCATCCAAACCTCCTAACCTTTGTTCCAGAGAGCTTCCAGCTCACTAGTGGCCTTCAAACAACTTCTCAATGAAAATTTTAAGATTAAGAAGAAAAAAATCCCCCTTATCAATCCAGAACTATGATGATGCTGTGAGCATGCAAGCTCAACTTTGAAATTAATTCATTAATTTTCTTTCTGCAGGAGATTTGCATGTATCCATCACACAGACTGCCATAGGTTACCTGGCACCAGTAGGATAGACCATGGGCAAAAGTTCATCTATTTGTGCACAACTTCTTGTGCCTTAAAAAGATGTCGGGGATGCTCTGAATTATATGTATTCAAAGATACACATTCTCACATGCTTGTATGATACTGTTGGCATTACTTCCAAGACCAATAAATCAAATACATTTCCATACCTAGAAATAAATAATTGCTAAAAGCTATTACTGCTAATGATTACTGCTAATGTCCCAGTGTTGCCAGAAAGACAAGCAGAACTGTTATTCTGCACTAGGGCAGAGTGTATACTGTGTACATTTTTTTTTTTCCCAAATTAGAAGTCAAATTGATCATCTCTGCCATTAGGAGTTATGGCTCACAGAATTTTATCACTCCTATAATGTGCTGTGAAAATGCAATAAGAGAATAAGACAGAACAGCAACTTACAGTAATTTGTTATGAAACACACCAATATTGAATGTGTCTAGAGTCTATTGATAAACAGATTTATTGTAACAACCAGTGGATATTATGATCACCCTAGTGTTAATCTTTGTACGACCAATTTTCCTCATGGAATACTGGGGGAGCCAGATGCCCATGAATGTAAATGGGAAGTGAAAGCAGACCTGTGACTGGTGTAATCAGACACCTTCTCAAAGTCACCAGACCTACAGCAACTCATCCACGTTCATGCACATCCCTTGGAATCTCTTCTGCCACTTCATATCTCAGTGTAATGCAGCAAGAGGGTAGCACCAGCATGAATTGGAAACATCTTAGACTTTTATAGAATGGCATTAAAATTAATGAACACATACGTTAAAATCTCTCAGTTTAAGATATCCCTAAATGTGCTCACTTGATTTAAAGAAACATTCTGCTTGAGAGGGATAAATCAGCTTAAGAGAAGTAATCCTATTTTTGCATGTCTAGATAAAAACGAACCCATAGGTTGGGAAGCCCAGTGAGCACACACAGTCTTGCCTGTGAAGGGCTCATATACTGTTGCCTTTCCCTCAGCTTAGAATCAAAAGCCACACATTGTTAAAGGGGAAAAAAGGGTTTTATGTCAGTATTTATTTAAGGATCCTCTGGTGCACCACATCCAGGTAGAAAGCAACCCCGAATGCACACCTGAAAGATGCACGCCCAAAAGATGCACACCAGGATGCCCACTCCAAAATGCACCAGGGTGCAACCTCTGAACAATGCACACCCACGATTTGCGTATACAGTTATAGACCTTTCAAATTAGCATATCTATCAAAGATTCCCCAATGAGAGGCTCAAGCAAAGAATGTGATCTGGAGAGGACCTTGGTGTCTGGGGCTTTCTGACCCCCAACTGCGAGGCCTCCGAGATGTTTGGTCTCTTGGCTTAACAGAACTTTGGGTCTAAGCTGGTTATCAGACTTAGGGAATTACAAGTATGTGGGCTAAAAGCACTAAGGATACATGAAAGCTGTAGGAAAGGGTATATGAAAGAGTATATAAGAGGGGTATATAAAAAAGCAAAATATCATCATGGCATCAATACCCTCCAAGGGAGACATAGCCAAGCAAAAGTAGTCAAGAGAAGACAAGGACTGTGCAGAAATCCATTCCTCAGCATTTACAGCAAAAGGGATTTTTTCACCTTGGGGACCCATGGAGTGGGGGTGGGGAGAAGCAAAAGTCAGTGTTTTACAAATTATTTTCCAAATAATTGCAATTTCCCTAGCTCACCATCAGCTACTAGCGAACAATTAGCTTGCATCCCCTTGGGCTACTCACTGTAGAGATTTTTTTAGCTCGTTCAGAAGCCTTTATAAATTGAAAACTCAAGTTTCCTCCATAGTATTGCAAGGAGAAGCAACTCAGGGATGACTTTTTAACATTCATAGTGACACAAATAAATGGGCTAACTTGTGGTAGCAGATAAACAAGAGTCCAACAACCTAGATGCCAGATCTTAATACGGCAGGGAATGCAGCATTGGTCCTGTGGAGAAAGGGAGCTATTCATAGTTCACAGACATTTGTGTGGTACCTAACAATAAAATTTTCAGGTTGGAAAGCAGCAGTACCTGGGACCATCGCTTAACAAAAGATCCACATGAAATGACACTGTGCCATCAACGCTAATGAAAACTGAGGCATTTTTCTGGGACTTCTGGAAGGATAATGCTTGTAGCTCTGTGCACACTTAATCTCTCTTGTCCCAAGTTCCCCAAAATCCAGCCTTTGCCCTTCCCAAAGGCACTGCCATGGCTGGCATAGGAACACTGGAACAGGGTTCGGTCAGTGCTTATGGGTCTGTTCCACGATAATCCAATCTGGACAATGTTTTCTACATCTCCATAAAAGGCAAGTTTGCATTTTCTAGCTTTTTTTTTTCCAGCTACAGTGTTTGAGCTCTTATTCAAGGAGTATTGTGAGAAGGAAAAGATGACAGCTCTGTTAGACATGTGATTTTCAGGCTGACAGTTTCCCTTTCATTTTAAGGAGATGAAAAACATTTCAGTGTCAGACAGATTGAGTTTTAACAACATGATAAACAGGCCCATTTGTTGATCTCAGGTCCTCGCTATCCATCTTCAATTAACATGGTAAAAAGGTGGCTTGCATCCAGTGTCAGACGTTTGTATAAGCAGCACATGCCCTTGCAGTTGGAATCAATGTTTGCCATTGATATATCAGGCAGGATAATTTATGGTATGACACGCACCTCACATAATCAGAAGAAATCAGGTACCTTGTGAAAATATCTCTCTCTTTCAAAATCTAAAAGTCTCTCTCTAAGATTTATAGTGAGTAAAGTAATCATGGTATTATAAGAGCACAAGAAAAAAATGTGTGATGTTTCACCATGAAAAAAGTGCAGCTGATTTTGGAGCCAACTCAGAGCACCACAGTGATTCTACTAATGCAGATGTGCCAAGGCCATTTCTGTCCAGGGCCTCTTCGTGACGGGCAGTCGGATTTAATTTCTTTCCTATTTCCTAATAAAATTAGGATTGGCTAGTCCTGATTTAAAACCTCCTCACAACATGTCAGTTTTTACATAACAAGAAAAGGCAGACTGAAAAACGAAGTCCATTTCAGAAGAAGGAAGGGAGATAGCTCTAACTGGGAAGATTTCAGGTTTAGCAAGGAGGGAACCTGGGCAGAAGTTACTTGGGTAGCTGTGTGCAAACCGGGCATGCAATGTACAAATACCAAAAGAATGCACTACCATACAGAGTGACATGGCTGATAATTTCTTTTGATTTCAGCTATTTAAACAGCTTTCTTATCAAATGGGACAGTGTTTCTTACCACATCAAGGTGTTTAATGAGATGAAGTGTGGTTAGTGGGAGCTGAGCTCCCATAACAGTCCAGCCCTTTAGCTCTACTGCACATTGAACGCCTTGCTCAACCAGAGGATGTTTTCTCAGCCTTGCAGGACTCCCATACAGACCAAAACAGCAAGGAGAAAAATTAAGCTATTTTCTCATTGGAAAGATGAGAAAAGTTTAATGGTACTATTGACTCCTAGATAATAATGGCAGCTTAAATGATATTTAAGATTAAGGTGCATATTTGACAGTTAGAAGTAAAAATGTACAGACTTTCCTGATGGAGTCAGCAAACCCTGACATCTTATTTATTTTAAAAGACCTGAGGGTTGCTCAGATAATTGGAAAGAATGCAGTAGTCTACTAATATCTAGTAGCACAGAAGTGACAAATGCATAGTCTAAACTCAGATTTTTTGGATAAAATAGTCACAGCTTCTCCCTCTCTGGGCACAGGCAATATAGGAAGGGTTTATAGTCAGTAAAACCTGTCCTCGTTTTTGTACAATAGTGGTGACTTAACAGACATTTTAAAATAAAAAAGAAAATAAAATCCAAATGGTGTTTGGCAAGTACACTTGCCAACTGTCTTATACAGTAAATCGAGCCATCTGAATATTCAAATACCCCTTTTTTTCAATGCATGCAGAAAATAAAATCTCAGACCAAATTGTTTTGAGCAGAAACCAAGAGGTGCTCATTAAACAAGCGCTCCTGGTCAGCAGTGTCTAAACTGATGGCTGCTCTCCTGAATCCCATTCAATTCCAAACCACCAAACTGAGCTATCTCAAGATCCCCTAGGATGACATCCCCCATGGTCACCCATCTCCTTCCCATGTATCACCAGCACTGCACAAGCCCCTCTTGGTGCTGGTGTGTGTGCCAGGGCTGAGCTGAGCCATGCTCGGGCAGGGAGCCAGGTCATTTCATGGTGGCACCACCAGCAGCACCCAGTAATCTCCTCAGGTCCAGTTTACTCGGCTCAGTGTTACTGCTCTGAAGCAGATGGCCATGACCAGTGGAGCCCAGATAAACCTATTGCACAGCCCTGTGTAGACTTGAACCCTCCCATGCTCAAAGTCTAAGATTAAAAGGGTCCATCTGACCCTGCAACCTGTCTCCAACAGGGACCCTGACCAAATACCCAGAAAACACTAAGAACAGGATAAATATCAAAATGGGAACATATCAGAACCTTGTGAAAATTCCTGTGTTCCTCCATTTTTAACCAAAGCAATCTCCTGAACCAGTTCATGTTTCCGGCTATGCAGTGGCCCCCAAGAGTTCTCTTACCTAAACACATAGTCTATTCTGCAAGACGTTCTACACAAAATGCAAGAAAACCAATACTAAGCAGACAGGCTGAAGCAAAGCTTGGCTGCTGCAGAGCTGAGCACAGACTCGTACTGGCTGAGACCCATGTGGATACATGGCAAAAACACAAAGCACAGAAATGGGACAAATTATAAGTCTGCAGACTGGTTCCCTTGAATCGTTACAAGCTGTCTCATCTTCAGAACGTGAGGCAATTTAGATCAAAATAAAACATAAATAGAAGTATTAACCCTATTCAAAGCAGCACACTGTCAATAGCATCAAAAACAATACCAAAACAACTAGTTCAAGCAATAGGAAAATTATAAAATTCCATTTATTTTCATATTTAATTAATAAAGACTTGCAACATACATAGAAATAAAACCAAAGGGATATAAGCTCAGCACAATGGAGAAAAGCTCCTTCTAGTCTACCACTGAACCTCTCTCCAACCAGTTCCTCACTATCCTGGCTCTCCACTGCAATAGCTCGTGCAAAAAATACTGTATTGCTTTTCCTTCCCCCTTTTAGTCTTTGCCTGAACTTATCCTTCCATCAGAAGCTATTAATAAAAATGTACCAAGGAAAATCTTGTTCCTACCATATCTTCCATATTTAACATAACTCAGCTGAACACCTAATCTGAACTGGGGTATCAAGTCATACTGCACCACCATGAAACAAATTCTTACAAATTGCTTGATTAAAAAAAACAACAAACTGTATATCATGCAGACAGGATAGACTCTTCAAAGTCAAGTTTGCTGATAGTATGCATCTAATTCCCAGTTTCTCTTGTCCCAGCAGTTTGATTTAACATTCAAAAGTGCAGATTATCATCTTACTATCACTGAATTTAGCAGCAGCCCTTAAAATGTTAGTTTTGGCTAACTGTTTTTCAATTAAAAACCAAACAATACCTAGTATTTCCTGTCTGCAGAAGGGAAATCGTACCATTGATGGCTTTAATTGTCTTGAAATAATTAGTCAAAGCTCCTCTTTCCAAAGATTCTACCTTTCAGGAAACTCAGAATTTTAGCTTTATGAAAAAATGCCATGCAGAAATTATTTCATAGTCCTCACCAATCCTCCTACTTCAGATATGTGAATTCCTTTCTCCTTACTGCTCCAATTCTCTATCGTTCACTACTGAAATTGGAGCCTTTAGCTGTGATTGGGAAAGGTCTCCAAAGCATCAAGGGAGCAGCAAACTGCTCTTCCACATGTCTTCTCACACAGTACACCTGCTACTAAGTCCAGGCTTGTGCTGAGCCTGCTGCTGTCCCCCATTTCTTGTGTGGCTGCCAGGTGGAAAGCAGCCTGGCTATGATGCAGTGACGTGTCTGAAGCTTCCCAGCAAAGCTGCTTCCCTGCAAGTCCCTTCTGTTGGAGAAGTCATAGGACTGACACTCATAAGGTAGCTTGAAGAGGAATTAGGGATATTTGGATTCAGGTTAAGGAGAGAAGAGCAAGTGGGAGATGGAAAGGGAGGCTGAACTGGTGCCACAAAGCAAGAGTGTTTTTAGTCTTATGAAAGTGGGATAGTTGCAGCCAGCCTTTGTAACAGCACTGAGGTTCACTAAAACTGTCTCTCCTTCTGAAATTTAAAACCCACAAACCATGAAAATGCCAACGACCTCATTGTCCTGGCTGACTGTGCTACCCCAAATGAGGAGGCACATCACAAATGAATGAGGCACAAAGTCGGGGAAAGCCAGGGCTCACATCGTGTCACTTGCTACAATGAGGTGGGTTATGGGTGAAGTGCCACAGATAGAAATGAAAGTATTTTTCAAACCCTGGGGGTAGGGGGGGGGACTTTCCAAGTCCTCTACAAAGTTCATTGCACCACTGTGCTAACTTCATACGTAATACAAATTTGCTTTCCTGTGCTTTCCTAGCACACAGATGCAATTTTAGTTCAATCTTTTAAGGCTGGGATTTTTTCCCTCCGAAATTGTGGTAGGAATGGCTCCATGCTAAATGCAAAGAGGACCCAAACAAAACAGGTCTGTAGGTTCTTTTCTTTCATTGCTAACACGAAGCTCCCATATAAGGAAGACCAATGCAACTCCTCCCTTTGCAAACTATCATCCCTTCTATGCAGAGATCTTCAGTAATGATACAGTTTATTACTGTATTTATTTACAGTTTATTACTTAGTTCCATCGCGCACCCGCCGGCTCCTTCCGGTTGCAGGGGCTGCACTGGTGGCATCACTGTGCCAAGTTACAGCTTTGTGACCAGCAAGGGAAGGGCACTCGCGCACCCGCCGGCTCCTGTCTGCCTGCACGCAGCCAGCTCTGCATTTTCTGTCTGGGCACCGGTGCTATGGTGGAAGTCAGTGTTTCCCAAGGACAGGGACACCTGTTTCCCCTTACCTGGAGAGGAGTCCCTTTTATGATCCCTCCCCATAGCGACAGCACGGGGTGTGTTTTGTGTTGCATGACACAACACAAGAAAGCAGCATCTATGTGAGCAAGCAGATACAGGGAGCAGCACAGACTGTGTTAAAACATACAACTGTCTAAATATGAGAACAAAATGTTTCAACTGTACATTGGGCATTTAAATCAGATGCAGGCAAAACAAAAGCATAGAAAAAAAATCAAACCAATTAAGGAAAACTGACCATGCAAAACACATTTACTCTCAGGCCTGCATTATGCAATTTTTGCAGACATGGAGAGCTTAGACTCTTCAGCACAGCACACAGAATAACTATGCATTTGATAAAATATAAAAGGCATCAATAAAACTTCATTACAGGTACTTAAACACTAACAGGGGATCGAGGAACTGAAAGTTTAGGTATGAAGTGGCACTCAGGAATGAACTCTTAATTTTAGCTCTATCATGGGCAGAAGATGTCACACAGCAGTTCTCCCATCTTCCTCTAAAACTTGTGTGGACCTAGACCAATTTTTTTCAAAGTAACAAGTTGTCTCAAATTTGAAGTCCATAAAGATCCACTACATCTTCTGGGAAACTGTCCTGATGATTAATGTCTGGGTTTATTTGGGAGGGCAGGGGGCCTGTTGTTGGATTTTGTGGGTTTTTTTTAAAAAAAGGCATATCTTGTTTTGAGGATGGACTTCTCCAGTTTCAGCTTCCAGCTCCTGGGTCTTGTTATGTGGCTCCTGGCTATCAAAAAACTTCTAGAACAGGGTAGCTCTCCCTCCAGTGAAGTGTATATAAAGTAGATACTGCCCAGTATCATGCTGCCTTTTACCTTTCTCTTGCTGGTTTAAATTCCCAGCCCTCCCAGAGCCCCTTGTCCAGAGGATTCATGAAGAGCCCTACTGACTTCTGCAAATAATCAGACCTTTCAGTAAAAGAGACTGGATTCCATCTCCCTCTTTCTCCACCAGGAAAGATGGCCTGTTCCAGAGTCTTGTTTCCATTTAATAGATAACATCATTTGGAGAAGAATCTGGGCCAGTGTCCTAGGCCACCATGAGCCATGGGAGACGTGGTCTGAGGAAGGGATAAAAGAGAGAAAAAAACCATGGCAGTGCAGAGAGGAGGAGAGGCAGACCAAATCTAGGACAGCCTGGGTTTTAGCACAAGCAGCCAGGCAGTGTGAATGCTGCATGCCCCAAACACAGGGCTGGTGACTGCTCTGGGGTGTAACGAGGGCCATGCACTTCCATCTCATCTGATGTCTGGGCAGTACCTTTGCACAGAACATTATATCAGACCAATACATTACAGTAAAAAAGTTGGTTTGACAAATCACTACTTTGCAGAGGAAAAATACCACCATTCTGAAAAGTTTCCCAAAAAGCTCTTATCTAAGCACGGATAGCAAAAGCTAGTTGATAAAAAAAGTTTTATGTTACTTTTGTTTTCAACCAAGCCTGCCAACAAAATGCCTTTTTAGATATTAGCACGCAGTCCACACTTGCCAAAGCAAAAATATTCTGCTATTTTTGAGAGCAGAAAATAAAAAAAATTTAAAATCCTAAAATTATTTGCTGCCAAAATAATGCTGATTCTAGGGCTGTCTCAGATGCATGATCAGCTCAGATGTTGATCAGCTGATCAACATGATCTGAGACATCATGATGTCTCAGATGTTGATCAGCTGATGGAGGACATGCAATGTAGTTTTCCAATTATAACATTTTCCACTATATCTCAAATTCACCTTCTGACACTTTCTACTTTTTCATGCCCATTGTGGAATAAGCAGGCCATTAACCAAGACACACTTGAATTTTGCTGCTTCCCAGCTAGTAATTTTCTGTGGGATGGATTTTCAAAACCTTCTCCACATTAGAAGCCTATTATCATTTTTGGATGTGACTTTGCACCTCTGGACTTTGGTTCCTCACAGAACAAGTCAGAGAGGCAGTGATCATTTAAAGATGGTCACAGAGGCCAAACTCAATTTGCAAAAGCAGGGAAGATAATTAAGTCACATTAATTTTTACTGATGTATGTTAATTCATGGAGATTTTAAATCATCAATCTGAAAAAGGAAAGGAATAAAGGGATACAAAATTAAAGTACAAGCTCTTCTATAGATAAATCAAGGTACAGAACTGGAAGTCATGGTTACTGAGCTGTGTTTTCACTTCTGCCCTGTGCAGGGTCACTTATTGCAAGATACTTTCTGCACCCCGTTTCTGAGCACTATCCATAAATACTTTCTCCCAGTACCTCTCCTTAGACTAGGGATCCCTCAGAGCAGGAATCACTCAATGTGTTTATACAGCACGGAGTACAACAGTGCCCTGCCCTCTCAAGACAACAGCGGAACAGTGATAAAAAACCCAAGGAGGTGCCCAGCAGCTCCTTCCCAGAGCATCAACAAACACAAAGGAAAAGGTCCCAGGACTGTTCACAAAAGCATAATTTCCAGCACAAAGTACTCCTGAAGGGCAGGAAATATCTGGGATGTAGACGCCTGCATCCCTCTGAACCTTGCCAACCCCGCTACAGGGGTTTCACACCTTCCCCAGTGTGAAACAGGACACTTGGCCAGCAGCAACACACGGCTGGCCTGGGGACAGCCTGGCTGTGACTCCTGAGGGTGTTTCTTGGCCAGATGTGGAACAGGGCCCACCACAGTGCAAAGACGCCTTGGGCTTTGGCAGGGGAGGTAGTTTTTCCTCCCACAGAAGTGAACACTTCATACCTATTCCCGCTGAATCTATGTCCTTCCAGTCCCAAAAATGAGAAGAGTCTGAATCAACTGGTCCTCACCTGAGGACTTTGAAATGCCTGAGAGAAAGAAAGGTATCCTCAAGCAGTAGTAGACAGAGCGGGGAGGGATTTTTTTTCTAAGCTCAGGGAGTGTAAATCCACTTCCTTGACCTCTCTTGGTTCTATCTCCTGTGCCACTATGAGCTTGCCCTCTACCTTCACTGCCTTTTTTATTTTTTTTAACAAATCTCATGAGAGCACTAAGCTGATAGAAAGGATTTTTATTAAATCTGGCAACTCACAGTAGTGTCACAGAGTGAAAAATACCAATCTACTGAGCATGGAAGTGAGGAAAGAAGTCTGAGTTGGAGGCAATTACAAAATATTAATTTGACAGCAAAGGCACAACTTTTGAAGGAAAGAACAATATATGGCAGACAAACAGAAAAAGGGGAAAAAATGTACCATGAGCTTACCACAGACAGAGCATATGAGACTTAGCTGCTACCTTCCCCTCTAAAAAGATAACTAATTTTGTAGATAAAGGGCACACAAGAATGGAGACCATTCAAACTTCAAATAAAGCATTGGTTATAATATCATAGGGGAAATACTCAAAATTGAGAAAATGGGGATTATCAGAGGGACTGAAAGCAGTTATGAAACCAACTAAGAGGTAACAGATTGCATTGGGGAAGGGTGAACCAGTCCGGAAGGTAAAAACTGGCCAGGGGAATAATTTTCTTTATTATTTAAATTAATAGCCTCTGCATGACTTCTGGAGCATACCAATGTGATTTGCTGCTGGAATGAACTGCCATCCTATGGCTAAGCTGGCACATTTTGCAGCCAAAATTAGCTGGGTAAAGGCCCGGGGGACAGAGCTGAGCAGGTTTCTGGGCAGTAATTTGGGATCACTGATGAAAACACCTTCGATGATTTCACTGTGTGAAATGATGGCAGAAAAAGCCTCGGGAGCACAGGCAGATCATAAAATGGTTTCAAATCACCTGTATGAAGGTGCTGTTAGAAAGTCAAACCTGCAGAGGTGACAGTGAATGACAGACAGGACTCCCATAGGATGGGCACAGTCCAGAAAGCAGGAGGGACATCAAGGGCCACTGCAATCTCCTGTGGCCACGACAGAAAAACATATGGACTAGGGCTACTTGAATTAGGCTGGTGGCCAGCCCAATTTAGGACAAGAAACTAAAATAACTTGCCATGTTTTGCATTGCAAAACAAAAGCTGAGAGGGCAGACAGCTTCTCCTCCTTTCTCAGAAAAATCTGAAGGGGACAATTTAAACCAGTGTTAACATAAGCATGGCTTAAGATCTGTCACCATTGTAAATAAATTTAGTCTGAAAGCATGATAGTTACCAACCGGAGAGGTAGCAGACCCTTGCAGTAGGAGTAAATGGGGAGGGAATATATGCAGCTTGGGAAAACAAGAAATATACCTTCTTTTCCCTACTGCAACACCTCATTTTCTTTAAACTATTACAACCATCAGCACTGCTTCAGATTACTGAAGTACAGCAAATTTGTGACATCATATTCTCCAAACATTTTTAAACACAGAAATTACTGCCAGTTTAACACCAATGCCTTTCAAGACAGAGAAATATTTTCTCCTGTACTTAAACTTGGATATTTAAGCCAAGAAACAGAAAGTATCAGTGTGAAGACACTCCCTCATTCTACTATAACTATCTTGATAAAATTAAGGCTGAAGCAACCTGCACTAGGAATGGATTACACAACCATTCAAAGAAAAGGAACACACTGCTAAGGGGGAAGACACACAAAAAACGTCACTCCATTGCTGCTCTGTCAGTTCTGAGCCACCTGGGAGCCATGCAAAATGCCATCCAAGAGCAAACATGAGAACAATACTGACAGCTGTACCAAGAACTGGAAAACTCAATATGGTATTATTCTTAAGGAACAATATAATCTGTGCCCTTTCTAACCTTGTTTTGTTTCACAAGCTATAAAGGACCACTTGTTTTTCCCCAGGAGATAAAGACACTTCTCACCTGTCTATTGCTTTGCTAATGCTCCTGCTCTGCTATAGACACCAGCCTATACTGTAATATTTTATTTCAAACATACTTTAACTTGTACACATCTAAGTGGACTCTCAGCAAATCCCTTCAGCTTTCAGAGATCCTTTCATCTAACTGTGCAAAGAGCTTTTACTCGAAACATACTATTACTTTTCAACTATATTAGCTGGTTTAACAAAAGATGCTGCTTTTGCTGCCAGCACCCTCTGACCTTCAGAAAGCATGGCCAACAAGGCTTTCAGGCCGGAAAAGGTGAGCTCTTGGGATTAGCAAACTGAAAAACTCCTAAATTCATCCTGCCAAAGATGCAGATTATGATTGGGGTTTCCTCATTTCTCAATAAAATGCACAGCTACTCGGTGGAGAAGTTTTGAAGTTCTAATCGCCATTTTTACGGTAGTTTGGGTAGGCTTTTGGAGCAAAAATTGCTTCTTTCCATTACAGAGCACAGTAACTCCTCTATCACTGTCTGCCTAAACAAAATTTAAAATAAACCAATAACAAGACAGACAGCTAAAAACAAAACTTAAATCCAGTGTTTTGAACTTGTTCTCTTGGGAGACGTTTGGGTTGCTTTCCAACTTACAGGGATAAAACAGTAATAATCCTCCTAGGATATCTAGCACAGCAGAAACTTTGGATGCCAGTACTCATTTCCTGCTTCGTCTCAGAGGAGTTGCTTCATTTCTTGTTATTTATGAAATTTCCCCAAGACATTCTGTGCGTTTCCTCATGACCAAGTCTTCAGAAGAGCTGTAAAAATGTTCCAACTCAACAAATCCCCTTCATGAAAAATGGACTTTCAAAATAAGTAAATAAATAAATCCATTGCCATCCAAGAAAATATCACTTTGGACAGGATGGTCAGATTTTTTGTTTATTAATGAAAAAACACTTCTAAATAAATTCTGGGGATTCTATGTTTTTAAAAACATACTGTCAACAACAGAAATTTGGGGTTGTTTCCCTTTTTTACACTTCTACCTGGACAGAGTCAAGGAATGCCAAGAGGAGAAGGGGCAGTACAGACTAACTTTCACTCTCTTACATTTGTGTTTTCAAGCTTAGAGGATGAAAATCAATTATCAGTAACTTGCAATGTTCTGGAATTTCCACCACTAAAAACTACGAAGGTGCAGAATTAAATAATCCTGCTTATTACACTGTCTATTTCCCAAGTATTCAAAAGGCATGTTAAAAGGTAAGCAGCAAAACAAAAAATACCTAGGAGTGCCTATTCATTTCAGTAACAGCACAGAGAAAAGAGGAGAGGGGGACCAACACTAAAATGCAAGGACACACAAGATAGCACAGGATGCCTGCAGAGAGGGAGAGCTCCAGTATTTCCATTTCTGCATACACGCTCATATGCATTCAAATAAGATTCATCTGAGAGCACAGCAGTAGATGTGGATGTTAAGCTACAGCACAGTCCCCATTTCCTGGCTTAGTTTGAAATACTGTGACCCAGCACAAAGGTTCATATATGTACCACACTGCTGTATACAGAGCAGAGGTACCTAGGGGTGCTAAGTGCTGGGGATGGCTTGGAGAAATCTGCTTTTCTCCATGGCTCAGGTTGGGATTTTGTGACACATCATTTCCATGGATGCTGCTTCTCAAGGTTAAAACTGCTCAGTCACTCACCGGTTAAACCCAGGATCAATGCTAAGAGGGATTTACTACCTGCCTCAGTGCATACATCTGCAGCAGTCAAAGAATGTATTGGAAAAATCTGCCTCTCTGAGCAGAGTTTTTCTTCTTTCCATTAAAGAAAGGAAATGCATTTCTTTCAAGGATACAGTCTAGATATGAACATATGTGAACAGCAGCTATTAATATCTACAACCAGTGGTATTTTCAGGATGAGTAGAATTAGCAAACTAGAGAATAAACACCTATTTTTGTCTTCCCCCAATATATCAAGTGTCAGTTCGAGTAAATATTTTCCCAGAAAATATCTTTTCTAGGAAATTTAGCCTGATCGACTTAAGTTTAATGTGCAGGTGTATATATATTTAAATTTTGAAAGGTTTTACTGGTTCAGTTTGGGTGCACATATTGTTTGCAAGCAGCTAGAGATATTGGATAGCAAAAATAATCAAAGCAAGGCAGATCAGTCAGTGCTCATCACACATGGATTGGAGCCTTATAAATTCACTTATTTGACAGCTGACAGGGACTCTTGTCCCCTGCAAGGCTGGACTGAGTGGCAAAGTCCACTCAGAAAGCCCAGACTGCTGCCAATGGAATCCTTCATGCAACCAGGCTGCAAATCACAGAGCTGACCTGTGCTCCTCAAAAATTATGGGAAAAAACTAAGAAAGGTTCAGTAACCAAGCAGCCAGAATATTGTGCACCTGGCTCTTGGGCTGTGTATCCAGTGTTGGGATTTAGAAGTGAATGGTTTGCTTTTGGCAAATGTGGTGTTACATTTGCTTACCTCCAACTCTTTGAGAGCGAATTCCTGCTACTCAAAGTGTTTGCTGCAGTATGGAAGGCAAACACAAAAAGATGCAGAGGGAAGGGAGTACGTCTGACACAGATGCTGTATAAAATCCATGCTTTCAAAAGAGCTTCACTGCTCTTCTCAGGAGGATTTGCAGGAAGCTGAGTACTTTTGGAAATTTGGCTCCTAAAGCCACAGTAATAT
>VZRQ01009982.1:197711-215106 GCA_013397975.1 Machaerirhynchus nigripectus
AAAAAAAAAGCAGCATATTTTCTCTTGTTCTTCAGTTTTATTACCATCTTCATGGGAAACACATTTTGGCCAATTTGAACTGTTTCTCCTGTCCTCTCCCCCAGTTCCTACGCTTTCTCCTGACATCTAACGATCAGAGGCACCAGCAGAATTTTTTCCACTGACAGCAGCTTGGGTCTGGATTGGGCTGTCCATTTTCATCTCTCTCTCTGCTATTTTCTTCGTGGGGAAATACATAGCCTAAAATTTTTGGTTAAGTCAGGCATATGAGTTGCAAACAAGGGAATGAAGAGATTCCCCCCACTACTTTTCTACAAAGAGAAGATTACTTAAATCTCCATCCCCTTCCCTGAAAAGGTAGTTCACTACCTCTAAAGGGTCTCAGTAGATTGATGAGAGAAAGTCAGGCAAAGTGGCTGACCAAAACCCCGCTACATTTGGTTTAACCACTATAGTCCTCTTCAGGTGGAAAAGGTCTTCACTGAGACTTTAACCTCTTTCCTGTTCCAAATCACTCTTAAGAGTTAAATTTCTCTGCCCAAAGTGCAAATTAACATGCTGAAAAGACTGACTCTGATGAAATGGAAACACCAGGTTTATCTACGGAGCCCCAAAGACTTTTTCCCCAGCATGTATTTGCAAACTGGCAGTTGCATAAGAGCAGAAGAAGCCCTGAGAAGTGCATGTGTGATAATCACAGCGTAATCACTGCTGATGAAACTTGATGTTCTTCTATAATCACTGCAATTTTAAGTGGATTGAGTGCCATTTAAGTGACAAGAGTGCTATGATGGATGAAATATATGCTCCCAAAGTTACATCAGCTTCTTTGACATTCATGGCATGGAACGCTTAGTGGCATTTAATGTTTGTAAATCTTTAGAAATAAGTTAAATATGTTAATTACCACTGGAAAAATCTCTCAAGCTGAAGTACTCAATGACTATATTGCAGTTGTCTTCAGTGCTATATTCTCTTCTTCTTAGCCACTAAGTAAACATGACATGTCAGGTCAGTGATTACACCCAGAATTTGCATTTATTTTCATCTGTTAGTCCTTCTAGGTAAGTCAGTGGGCTGGTACCCAGCTTGCACTGGCTGCCTTCCCCTCACCCATATGTTGGGTGACCCAAACTCCTTGCACTCATGCTGCACTTCATCTGTGCAAGGTGCCATGTGTTCCCACCCTTGTTCTCTCACACACGTGGGCTGAGCATGGCAGGCCCACAGAAAAGCTGCTGTGCCAGCACACTCACCAGCCAAGGCACAGGGCCAGCCCAGCAGTTCCATTTCCTCTCCCTGATGCCTCAGATCACCTCTGGCTGTCACACGGGACAAGGGTCAGGCACTAAGCCCAGCAAAATGGCTACACTGCTTTAAAAAAAATATCCAATCTCAAAAAATTGGGATCAAGAATGGGGGAAACACTGAGCCTTATCTGATGGAAGGCTGCAACATCTAGCAAAAAACAGGTGACAGAAGAAGGCTGATTTACTGATGGCATCTTATTCAAACATATGGGACACAAAGAGGCCTGCTAGAGAGAAACCATCTGCTAGCCATCCCTCGAGGGAAGTGCTCCCCACTTCTGCACCCCTTCCTCTGCAATCTCTAGACAACAGATTGTATAACCCAAAATGGCTTCCACCCTAGAAATAAAAATCAGATTTCTTCACATGTAACATGAGATAGTTGCTCTGAACCAGGAACGGAAGTTATCCAAACAGGGCAAGTGATCAGGGTATGAAATAACTCAGCAAGATACTCAATTCTTGGCATCTCAGCAACAATTTAAAAAATAATCCAGGTGAGGTTCCTCTAAGAATTGTTGGCAATGAACAAGAGCAACAGTAGGTCAAGGCAATTGACTTTTTACAACTTAAAAAATCCTGTCTGAAAATTACTTGGGATATTATTTAAGCATTTTAAAAACAGGTAAGATATCAAAATGAAGCAGGACATTTTGTAGATTAAGTCTTCACAGTCCCTCAGTGATTACTTTCCCTCCCCTCATTACTGGCTTCTTTAGAAGGCAAAATTACTTCATTTTACAAAACTGGCATCCCCAGCTCCTTATTTTCAAGTAAAGGCAAGAGAGTTAAGGGTGCATATGCATGGCTAGTCTGCAAAAAGCGTGCGGTATCTGACTGGCAGGTCAGGCTGCTAATTCAGCTCTTACTTTCCTTGAATTTTCAAGAAATTATCTTTAACAATAAGGCCCTAAATAGACCCACTCCGCTAACAAGGTGAGGAAAATCAGGATGGAAAACCAAAATCCATTTTAAGAAGCACACCGGGCACTGACCAGAAACAGTCAAAGTCAGCCCTTAGCACTGTCACACAAAGTGACCTGAAACTCATGAAATGAGCTAATAGTAAGTTAATGCTGAATATTTACTCCATTCACATAACTGTCATCAGTTGTTATTTGCAAATTCCAAGCTGTGATTCACATTTATACAACTTGATCTTAAAGCCCCACTTGCCAGGAGCTTTATTAAACTTAGGCAGGCTCCAGCAGGCAGAAAAGCCCAGCTACCTGGCCTTAACTGGGAAAGAGGCCTCTGAAACAGGAAAGGGACTAAAAAGCATCCTGTTTTGGCAATAAAAAGCATGTGCTTCACCTTGAACACAAGTCTATTCCTAATTTTAAGCACATGCTCAAGTGCTATGCCAAATAAAAGCCTAAAATCCCATCCTGCAAACTCTTAGGCATATTACATTACAGCAGCTTCACTGACATTGAGAAGAATTTGGTAAATTCAACATAAACTATTCATGAGATGTTTCCACCATTGGGCCCTACATAATTCCAGACCAATGAGAGATTTGTAATGCTGACATTGTTTCAGAATATTTCCCTTGTAGGCTGAGCCTACTTCCATCACATACAGAGTACATTTTATGAGGAAAATACTGGCAACTTTGATATGAAGAAAAATCCTCTGGGCTATATCATTCCTTGTAATAAAATAAACTCAGATAGAAGCAAGATGGAAACCTGAAACAAGTAATGTAACTGAGCTGCATCACAGAAGCTATTTACAGGCTTGAAATAATCAGATCAATGTGCAAGTCAAGAAAAATTGCAGTTAAAGGGATAGATTTCTAAACCAGGTCAAAACAGGAGTCAGAGAAGGGTTCCTGAGTGAGCTCAGTCCCCATTTTGAAGCTTGTCTATTGTAATACTGGGTCCTTACAGTTCCTGGTGCTCATCATGGTGACTGATTGATGCTGAGCACCTCTGAAGACCCAAAGAGGTCTGAAATGGCAGTCTACTAATATTTTCCCCTCTGTCCTTTGGGTACAGTATCACCCTGCACAGAACACAGAGAGGCAGTCATAATTTGCTTGTGTTGGAACTAATAGGAAAGAATAAAGTTCCTCTTGAAGGCTGTCACCACTAATGTGACCCTGTCTCATTTGTGCCTCTAACCCAAATCTATGGACTATTCCATCTGACCTTTCTAAGCCTGAAGCAGCAACTTCATTTGCTCCATCCAGCAAGAAATAAACCACCAGCTCAGAAATGGATTTAATAACATAAACAGGGATACCAGCTGAATAACCAGCTCTTTGATTATTATTACTTGAACAAACATTCCTGATGCCAACATATTTCTGAGAAGGAAGTGAGGAAATTGTTCCCACACCTCATACTGCGTAGTAGTTATGCCAAAAATTATACAAGTACTTTCAAGTACAAGACATAAAGGAACACCATATCTGGTTTTCTGATGGAAAACTGTATTTTTTTGAGAAGAGAGGAAGCACCAGGTATATGGCTCAAGAGATATATTACTTAGTGGGGGGAAAAAAGGAGAAGTTGAGAATACTGTAATGTGATGTGTCATTTTCCACAAGGATTTATCATAACTCTACTGAAATCAGCAGGGACTTTGACACTGACTTTAAGAGGGATAATATTTCACCCTGAGTTTTCAGACACTGATCTGATCAGGTTAAAGTTTCAACATATCATTTTCCTATTTGTAAGGAGAAGAAAAAAAAAGAAGAAAAAACCTAAGCCATTCCATTCTCATGGAGCTAACTCACCAGGACAGTTTTCTGACTTCAAAGATTTTTCATTTTAATCCTTTTCAGAAACTAATGGCTTCATTTGATAATATCCAAAAACTTATAAAAGAACTCTTGGTGGTAGATTCTTAAATGTATGTATTTAAAAGTTGCATCACAATTTCTTCTCCCTACCTGTATTTGCTCCAGAGATAGGGTCAAGCATCTAAAGCAGAAAAAGAGATTATGTAAAATATTTTTCCCCCAAGACAACCTGCAGAAAATGAAAGCTTGAAGAAAATAAGCATCTGCAGAAAATTAAAATGTCAGTGGTTTTCACTGAAAATTTAAAGTTTAAAGCTATTCACTCAGTGAGTTTTTTAGCAGGAGCTCTTCCTGTCTCAGCCAGCAATGCAGTGATAACAGGGGAGCAGGAGTCATGGACACTGCTAGTTGGGCTCTCTGTTCTGCTCCAAAGAGTATTTCCCATGGTATTTTCTTAGGAAAAAATCACCAAAATTACAGCATCACAGAATATTCTGAGTTGGAATGGACCCACAAGGATCATCAAGTCAAACTCTTAAGTGAATGACTCATATGGAGATCAAACCCATAACTTTCATGTTATTAACACCATGCTCCAAACAACTCAGCTAATACTATATTAAACATAAAAGGGAGTCTGAAATGTGGGATCTGAAAATGATGAAGATTTTCAGAGAAAAGCTGACCAGAGATACATAATGGTTTATATATACCCTGTTAAGAAGGAGAGCTGACATTGCCTTTGCTTGCTAGTAATACGGCCAAATTTCAGAATTGTTACTGCAGCCACAGAGAACATGAAGGGCTTTTCTGCACAATTTAATAATGGTATTCAGTAGTCAGCTGTCATAGACACACGGCTCGTAAGTTCCTTGGAAAATCCCACCTGACACAACAGGTTGTAAGCACAGGCCCACAGCTGCCACCTCTCGAGTGCCCAAAGTGCTGTGCAGATTCTGCTTTCCCAATCCAGTCATGCTGTGGATTTGATACCCTTAACATAGGCAGGCCTTTCCTGTCCAGAGCAGGACCTGCTATAATTAATTTCTCAGAGATATTCAGATACTGTTTCCTTGGCAATAGCAAAATTTCTTGTAAAAGTCAAGGGGATATGAATCTGAAATCTGTAATGAGAAAATACACAGTAATGCCCATAACTATACTTTTTTTGGTCGTATAGTCACGTGGAGCATATTCATACTGTACCATTTTAGTAAGGCATCCTTCTTTGTCGAGCACAAAAATGGCTTTGGGTAAGACAGACACCTTTTCCCAGTTTGGTCTCATTCATAAATCTCAAAGATCCCCGCTAGGATAATACAGTGGAGAAGCCCGTAGAAAACCTGTAAATAGTCCCAATGAAATTCACCACAGCATTGCAGGGCAAAAAATTCCCAGTTGAAAATGTGCACTGAGGTTGGGCTGGGAGCCTGACTGTGCCATGTTTTTTTTCACCAGAAGTGGAAGGAAGAATCTCGCTAGGGTAAGAGGAGCAGAAATTATCCATTTCAGAGATGACTAAACTAGCTGACTATCGCTAAGGCTGTATGTTACATACAGAACACAGCACCATGTGCCTGCACCCACAGGGTAATTCCTTTTAGGACTAGAAATCTCAGGCGTTATCATCCAAACCACATCATGAACCCTTCCCCTTGCAATCCAGCAATCAAACCATGAAATCAGAAAAAAATATTTGAAGGCAACCACTGGATACAGACTCCCCCAACCTGGGCACGCTAAAGCAGCCTCTCTTCCTGCAGTTGCAGACCTGCCCCATACACGTTACCACTGCTTGAAGTCTGACCTTTTCCAGCTTGTCTTGCGAGCAAGCCTGGCTTGCCCCATGCTCCAGCTAGAGATAAACTCGTGCATTCATTTAGTGAAGAAGTACCACGGCTGTAAATTTATTTTTGTGGCACTTAAAAATAGAGGATTCTTTTGAAAGACAAGATGTGAGGTAGAGCCCCCTGAGCTGGCACTAGTCTTCCAATTAATCAGTGCAAGGATTGTTGAAATCCTGGCAGAAGTCCTCCCTCTGCCTGGCTTAATCCTGGAGGTTTTGACCTGGATATGGAAAAAATCGGAATTATTTTGGTTCCCCCTCTAGTCAGGTGGAAGTGAAATAATGAAGCCTTTTAAAAAACATATTTTAAAATGTTGCACAGAAAACCATGCACACAGACACACAATACAGTTTCCACCTCAAAAACACACAGACTAGTTTTCAGGGTAGAGCTTTGGAGCTGAATCCTGTCAAATCAAGAAAAGAAAAAGAGCGAGGAAGAAAGCAGAAGAGATGGCTTGTAAAGAAAGCATTTTCTGAGCAGGAAGTCAAGACTCCAGCACTGGTGTCCTATTTATTGGTCTCCTGTGTCTGGACAGCTGATGAAGAGCTCTCTGGAAGCAACAAAGCCTTAAAACATCACATGCACATTATACTTTAATTTTGCATTTGAAAGCTTTCTTGAAATAGGCAACCATTGTTTATATCAAAGTATTCTCTTTCAAATAAGAGCTTTCTTCCTGTTACTTAAAAAAAAAAAGTATTTTTCAAACCCGGCCCAAATGTTTTCCTTTTCAGGATAAAGCCACACTAAGGCAGAATTTTTTATATTTCTGCCCATATAACTACTTTTGGAATTCAATTTAATTTCTGCTCTCACTTTCAATAACTCTTTAGATAACCTAAGAAGTTTCTTATTTCAACTGTGCCTCACTTTTGAGTCGCATTATTTCCTCCTGGCCATGAGACTGGTTTGTGTTTAATATACTTCTACTTTTCAGCTGCCTCTCTGGGCCTCAGGCTTTGGCAAAAATTTGACTGTGATTAACAACATGCTCTTCATTTGCCCTTTTTACCCCTGGATGTGTCAAGCTCAGGTTTTTTGTTTCCACTCTTCACTGTGTTGTTGGGTTTTTTTTTAATTTATTTTGCATCATCTAACTCTGCTCTGAATGCTACAATACTTTACAAACCTAGAAAGCATTTGGTTTATTTTTCACAGTGAGGTATACTTCACCCTTTGAGATTGTGAAACACGGTGACTGTCATGTGTTCAGTGTTTTGATGTGGCAGTATTCAACAAAGTCAGAAGATTTTTCCAAGACAAATCAACATCAGATTGGCCAGCTCTCACAAGCCTCCGGCACTTCTTGTGAAAATCAGCAATGGCAATCCTTGCCATCTCCAACAAAACATATTTTTATAGGCCTTTCCAAAGGCAGATCCAAATAATGGCCCCATTATTTCACGGAGAAAAAAATTCATTGCAGGGAAGGGCCATGCAAACCAGAACACCAGAGTCATGGACACAGCCAGGAAAAATCTAGATTGCCAAAACCAATGTGGGGGCTTTCCTTAAGGCATAGTTTTGGGGAGAGAAGCAGCTCCCCTTGGACCTTCCCACCTGTATGGTACGTGCCAATAAGGACACTGCTGCTACTGCACATTTTGCTTCTTTGCCAAGCACAGCTCAGTTTTCAATAAACCCATCTGACTTCAAGTGACATCGAGAACAAACCTCTTTGTCATCCTCTTTTTTCTCTCCCCTTTCTCCTTTGCCCATAAATCAAAGAAGAAAGGATCAAATGGACAAAACAACAAAGTGGTAAAGTGCTCACTTCAGGGTTGTAGCCAATCTAATTAATTTTTCATTTAGGTCTGATGTATTAGAGGCCAATCAATCAAGGATTATGTTTACAGAGTTGTAGAAAGAGAGGAGACCGAATCCTCATTTGTTGTCTAGGCTGTCCAAATTAGTCAGTTAAATGATCCTGGGGGAGATCATAAAGGATATGAATAGGTTCTTGTAAGTACCTTTCTTTTAATTACAGACCAAACAGTCAACACTTCCCGCAGTCCTTGACTTACTGCCTGAAGGGCAGAGCTGGCCTCTTGGAAGCCAGATGGACAGTGGTGACTTCTGCCACCCACTCGTGCGACAGTGCAGTTTCTTTATCTCTGAGAGCATCAAAGTAGCCCATTTGGCTCACAATACCTATCCAGCAGGAGTATGCAGTAGCTGGAGTCCAGCAGGTCCACCAGATCCAATGGGCTCCAGTACTTCTTATTTCTAAGGGAGCAGAAAAAGGACTATAAAATTGCAATCCCATTTTCAGGTCCATCTATATTTCCAAAAATTTTAGGGAAATCATAGCCAAATCTGGCTGTACAGAACTTACACTTTTGACTTAAAAGCCCTTTTTGAGTGGGACTTAGCAGATTGTGCCTACAACAGCCAGACGAGTGCTTTGTTACTGCAGCTTCCAGTGCTTGACTTTAAATTACAGCTTTGACAGGGGCCTTCTGGTTTATTCCCTTCAGAGTGCATGACTTGTGAGGTACCTGTTTTGTCTTTAATAATTTGTTGGGTTACACAGACAGTGCATGGCTCTTACAATATTAATGATCCTTAATAGCAAAGAGTCAATGTAGTGACAACTAAGTAGATAGATGGCTTCAAATGACCTTATAAACACAGGAGAAAGACGAGATGAAGAGTCAGATGATTCGGTCAGTCTGACCTGACCTTTTCCTACACTCATTTGACATGGCAAGTTTCTAAGGTCGTTTATAGACCTGAGATGACCAGCACTGAAAAGTCACTTCATGGTCTAGAACCAAGCAGGATGCAGGGCTCCTACTGACACAAACTGCTTGAGTGGAGGCAAGTCAGAGCCAATCCAAAGGCAGCTCTTCTGCCCTGCAACATGAGTGCTGAAACACAGACCTAGCGCCTACAGGGTCCACTTTGCATGACAGATGCCAGACACAATAACTAGAGTTTTCTGCTGTAATTCTTCAAGAGAAATGCAGTTTTGATGGCTCAAAATATTTCATACTCCTTATATTGCTATTATGACTTTCAAATTTCAGCAATTTTCTCCACAAAAATCTCAAATGAGTAAAAACTTGGTATGATAACACAACAGTGGCCCAAAATGCCATTCCTTAAGCTCTCTCCTCACCTGTTGGGTTTATGTACTTGCTTGCTACACAATGCGTTTCCATTTCTGGAAGTTCATGGAAAGCTATTTTTTGTGTATGTGTTCAGTATCTCAGGGAACTGAGGGCATAAGGAGCAATAAATAACAGAAACAGAGGGGACAGAGCCCTTTTTTAATATGACTGATTTCTGTATTTGAGAACAGCGTTTGAGTGCGCTCATATTTGGCTTTTATTTCTAACTCACTGATTGGCCATGTTAAAATCACAAAAAGCAGAAGGCAGAAGTACCCTCAGATAACTGCATGCCCATGCCACCAAAAACACGCACGGATGTATTTCGGATATACTGGCACAGAGTGCCACCCTGACAGCCATCCTGTCCCAGCCTTGTTGGGCTGTAGCCCTGTCTCCTTTAGCAAGGCAGAGTCTCAGCTGTATCAGTTCAAGTTGATGCAGAGCAGCTTTCATGTAGATAAACTCTGGCTTCAGAGGGACTAAAGTTTTTCCACAAATGTCTGCATGTCTGATTGCTTTAAGCAACATGTAAAAAAAAAAAAAAAAACCTGCTGAAATTTTCTTGACTGACCAGTTCTATTGTACCCAAATCAGCTTTTGCAACAAGATAACTGTACTTGCTGTAAAACAGATAATTTAAATTCCTTAAAAATGCATTCAAATATAATCATTGAAGTCAAGCTGCCTTGAAATTCCAATACCTACAGACACACTAAAACCATAAAATTCCGAACAATGCAGCTAACAAAACCAGACTTAAGCCAGAAAAATCCATTTAAGAACACCCGTACTCACACAGTGCAGTGATGTGTGGTATCAACATCACATAAAACACGCATTTGGAGTTTTTAAAAATTGCTTTGGATTAGTGAATGACATGTGCCTGTGTTTTGTGCAACCAGTTATTTCCATGTCTAGTAAATAAAAATCAAGTTTAGTCAAAGCCTGCCTGTTGCCCTTAGAGGGCATGTCACCTGGCTTTAACTGACAATTAGCCCAGGAAGGCAGATGAGGAATAGCTGTAATTATTGCAGCAGGACAAAGGAAGGGTTGGGGCCTGAGTCCACTCAGAAGGGAATGGGTAAAAATTTCTCAAAGGGACAGCGATGCAGTGGTGGAAAGCATTTGCCCAGGGCTTGCAATTTTTGCCAGTTTTTTCTGTTTTGCTGATTTTTAATTTTTTTTCCTTTTGTACAAAGGTGCCTTGCCACCTTAGGTAGCAAACATACTGATGGGTCCCAGTTCTTGGGGCCCAGTTCTATTTGTGCCCTAAAACTAGACCCTGTGTGATATAAGAGTGGTTGCTGGTGGACTTTTATCAATATGCAGGCACGCACAATACATACCTGAAGCTTCTATTGCTTTAATGTGAATATTATAATCTGGAGGTAGACTAGCCTCTGGTACCATATATCTGCAAACCACAGGAGACCCATCCTCACAAATCACACCCAGTGAACTCCCAATGTATTTAAGCAAGCAAATGGAAGGGAAGCAGCTTTTCCTTGACTCTGAGGCACTGGTCACCAACAAAACCCCAGTGGCACTTAGGTTTCCTTGCTGGCCTGTTCTGGGAAATGAGGAGTAATTTGACCCCACTGCAGAGGATGTCATGAGCCCTGGTGTGGTTTTCCTTCTCTAAATGCATATGCTGAACCTGATCTACAGCCAGGAATAATGGGTCTGTGGCAGATGGGGATGTCTTTTGGGCTTATTGCAGGTGCATCCTCATGAGCATTTGTCTGGCAGGGGAAAAATGTGAATCCACAGTTCCTCTGTGCAAGGTGGCATCTGCATAAAACCTTGACAACAGTGAGCTGTAGCATGATGCCATGTGGTTTGATGTCTGCCCTAAGAGGATTCATGGCAAGATGGGTGGTTATCAGTCCCCAAAGCCATAATTGAAATCCCTATGGGCTGTAATGAGCAATCCTCTTCCAGGCGCATTACAGCTGTAATGCTATATATGGGATTTAGCCTTTTAATTATAAGTCTGGGGTAAAGCTTTAATCTGGTGTTTGTGTTCTTTAAAGGAAACTGGTTTTGAAGAGATATAAATTCACATTGCTGGACTGAGAAAGTTGTTTTAATCCTTGATCATTTATACTAGTCTTTTTCTGACTAAGACCAAAAAAATTGATTAAAATAAAGCATTACGAAGAAAAAAAAAGAAGACTTAATTGGCAGAGTATTAATTCCCTCCCATTTGTGAAGCTATTGATCATAAATGCTAAGGTGCCAGTAAAAAGTCAATCCAGTCCTTCCTGGCAAGAGCTGTCAGCAGTCTTGAAAAAACAAGTTTCTTATCTTTGCACTTGGGATCAGGCAGAATGGGAACTAAATGCAACAAGCTAAGTGCTTCATTCTCCTTGCTTTAGTCAGTTCCCCATACACTCTCTCTTCTGGCAGAAGAGTTGGGTGTTTTTCACCAAATTCTTCCAGAAACTACCTAGATCTCTTTCTGCCTTCAGTCAGTTTTCTGGGGGGAACATCAGGACAGAGGTAGGTCTCACCTACACTGAATTCTTGTTTACTAGACAGTGAAATACTTTACTGCACAAAACACAGGAACATGTCACCCACTGATCCAGAGAAATGCTTTCTGTCTCACTCTGCTGCAAGCTTTTTTCAGCCTGGCCTGCAACTCACGAGGTCTCTTGCTCTTGGGGTGCCAAGAAGACCTGGGGAGGACTTGGTACAGGGAGGCACAGGCAGGAACAGTGCACCAGGTGTTCTCAAACATCAGGCGGTGTGCCACAAAGCCTGAGGAATGGGCTAAATCGTGTGTCAGCTGTTGTGTGAAAGGTGGCAAGAGGCCAGTGGAGGTGGACCATTCAGAAGATGAGTTTGAACCTATGGAATTTGACTGACCTCCAATAAAGGTGGTAGGGCACACAAGGTGGGTATTGGCATTGTGGACCTGCACATGGCTCCTGACCATCAGCATAAGAACTGTGAAGTGTCAAGTGAAACTTGAGTTTTCCTCCCCAGTCCTGCAAGGGATCTTGCACTTCCCCCTCCCTAGCCCTGGAGCCTTCAGAGGCGGTTTTTAAGATTTTTAAGATGTTTAAAACTAAGTTTAAGGTATAATCACCAACTTCGAGTCATCCAAGGATCAGAGAAGAGGACTTGCTATGAGAAACATCCTTTATTCTTGGGCCACATCTTAAAGGCTTACCTTGCAACCATGAGGCCCGGGAACTTTCTGTTCTTAAGAATAAATTAATATTAAGGGTTAATTTCTGAAAAAAACACAATTTTTCACACTGGCCACATCAGCATGTCAAGTGGGCCAGGTTTATCTGAGGGGATAGCTGAATGACATTTCTGACTGAGGACCTCATGCAGCTGCCCACACCTGCCAGGCTAGAGCTCTTAGGTTACGCTTTTAAGTAGAAACCTGAAAAACTTTATTTCTCATAACAGCACCTGACACCATACAAAGCTAAATTGTTTCTGTATACATTTGCCTACTGTTCTTTCATCGTGACTATTCAATCTTTATGAAATCACAACACGAAGATAAAAACACCACGGAGATGAAAGGAAGAAAGAAACCTATTCCACGGTGTGATAACCCACTTCAATATTCAATATAGAAAAGCAATTGCTGCCCACTGAGAGCAGATGTTCCTTACAGTTCATAAGCACCCATCAAACGTTAGGTCCCTGGTCATACATACAGTTCCTTACAGCTTTGATCTCTAATGTTACCCAGGTGAGTAATTTCAGATATTTATAATGCAACCTATAATCAGGCACCTGTTGTTATTTGAATTAAAACAGGACATACAGATGCCAGGTAGAGACTGGGGCTCACCTCTACTAAGGTATGTATCAGGCACCTGTACGCATAAAAAACCCCTGATTTTCCAGAGCAGTGAGCTACAGGGATTTGTTCTTTTTTTCCTTCAGTTTCCATAGCAAAAGGGACTTCATCTCATATGTCACAGACCCAAACACCCTAAACAAGTTCAGAGGACCTCATCTCCAATGCTACTTGAAATAGTCAAGAAAACTAAAAGGCCAAAAAACCCCCTGAAACTCTGCATAGGATTTCCCAAACACCTGGTTCACACGCATCCTGATGTTCCATCTGCATGTGATTTTCTATTACTAATGGCTATTTGAAGACAAGTCCTGATTTTAATTATGCTGGATATCACATAACATATCTGGGTGCCAGCCAGATATGTATAGTTCCTGACTGAATGAGTACTCATTTAGGAAGGTAACAAAACAGCTGAATTTTTGCAACTGTTCAACAGTAGCACTGACCCCAGGGAAGTCTGAAAAACCAGAAGTGCAGCAGCACTAATATCTGTGTCTAAATGAGACCTAAGCTCCCAAATGGCCAGATGCTGTCAGGACCACCAAATTTATCTAGAATTCTGACCCAGATTATACAAGGCAAGCTGAACTCCCTTAAGCAAAACAGATGTATTTCACAGATTTGTGATTTTTAAATTTTTGCAAAAGCAGAACTCTCTGCTATTACGAATACTGTTCAAAGATAGCTTTTAAGGAAAGAGAATCTGGATGAAGGAAGCACATTTCAATCAGTTCTCCATATGCAACCTGTCATCAAAAGAGATGGATTAACCAGAACATGCATTTCTTTGACAGCTTAAAGGGCCTGGTAAACCCAAGTTCTTTTCCCCTCAATCTTGATGGTCTCCAGAAGAAATGCCTTTTAATTCTCTCATCCACCTTCAAAACATGCCTTCCAAACTCCACTGCAACTCCCATCCACCAGATGAATTACTGCTGTCCTCCCAATCCACAATCCATCCACTCCCAATGCAGTGGCCATTGCCACTGATCATGCCACACACCTAAACCACACAAATAATTTCATCTGGGTTTGGTGGTATTAACACACTATTTTTCTGTCAGATGTCTTAAAGGATATCTTAGAAGGACTGTCATTGTAAGACTGTACCTCTTATCCATACTCCATGTAAGAAAGCTTCCCTGCTGCTGGACAGCAAGAAAGTTTCAGAGATAATTAACCATCTGAGGCCATCCATTATTTTAATGAGTCTGTTGAAGAGCACTGTTCCCTGATAAAAAGCACATGGAAGACAGTAGCCCTCATTATCTTCCAAACAGGAGCAAACTGAAAAAGAAGGGAAAAATCCTTGCATAAAAACCAGAGAGAAGATGTAGACAGCCTCTGATGTCATGTTTTAATTCCATGAAGACAGAGGCTATGGTAATATTGTCATTTTCCTGGCAATGACAGATGGTGGAGACTCATCTCACTTCAATGTTAAAGGTGGAGTAGTACCTGAAGCTACAGGCTTTGACAATCTCTATCCATTTGCAAAAGCCATCTTCAGAGAAGAGAAAGTTAGAACAGGGAGCCCATGGGCTCGCTGTCAGGCGCACAATTAATTGCCCTTAGTAAGGCCGACTCTCTCCTATTTGCTTCTGCTCTGTATTAAAGACACATGTCCAGCTTTCCATTCTGAAAGCACTTTTGCAAAGAATTGCTCTGAGTTGGGCCAGCACAAGCAGCAGCTCTTTAGGGAAAAGGGGCCTAAACCACAGCCAGGCACAACGCAGGGCACAGCAGCAACATTTACCATCCCCAGATGCCCAGCAAGGCTCCCACAGAGCTTCTGCCACCCAAAACATAGGGCAAAATTCTGCCAAAAAATAACCAAAGTTCCAGCTGTGGCTGTGTAACTTCAGATCCCCTCTGCAGAAGGAGAAACAATAATGTAAGCTGTGAGAAACACATCCTTGGGAAGATACAGAAAGGAGGGAATCAAAGGAGGAAAAACAAAGATGGGAGCAAACAGCAGCATTAGCAGACTCAAAGAGCTGGAAAGAGCGCAGATGGTGACCAGAAGAAAGGCCCCAGAAATCTGTTAAAACACAGCATTTAAGCAAGTGGAGTCTGTGTAGACCTCTGAAGTTTTAACACCTCTGGCTTCTCAATACCATCAAACATCTGGCCAGAGGATTAGAGAGATTACTGAGGTACGCAAAGCTCAATATCAACACATATGGATGCAGTAGAACTAGTCTGTTAGCAACCAAAATAAATACAGGCCATCCTCCCCATATGTTCTGTGCTTGCAGAATCCCCCCAACAGCCCTTCTAAGGTGGTCTTAAAAGCTTTGGCAGCCAAGAAGGCTCTCTATCAGCCTTGCCTAGTGAGCCTGCAAACATCTTATGCCACTTTCTAAACAAGGCAGATGAGAAGGAGCCCAGGGTGAGAGCTGAAGAAAGCTCTTGTTTGCGTGCAGCTGCAATGAAAGAAATTAATAAGCCAGAATTAATAAGCTCAAATGCCTGTTTTATTTGCAGCAGATCCGCAGTGGGACTCAGCCCAAAGGAGTCCTCAAAATGGCTGCCAGTGTGCCCAGGGTAACTGTGCTGGACTGACTCCTGGCAGTTCTGAGAGGAATCACAAAAAGAACGTGTTACAGAGGTCATGAAAGCACTAAATCCATTATTTCAGTATGTAACAAACATCACCCAAAGCAAAGAGATTATAAAGCGTAAGAAGAGCAGAAAATCCTGACGTGCCAAGTTATTTTCATCTAATCTGCATTAATACGGTAAACCAGCACATTAGCACGTAGGATTAAAGTGGAACCCCAAAGTCAGGCAGTTGGAAATATTTTGTCCTGAGAGCAAAGATGATTGTTTCCAGCATCAGAACAGCAAACACAGCCCAGCCTACTGAGGTAGCATCCTGTGCTCCCACGACTGAGGCAACAAAGCCATCTAAAATGGCTTGGCTGCTCTTCTGAGCTGTGTGTTGAGTAAAGTGGGATAAGCACAGAAAATAATTATATGAGCCATCTAGACAGAGAGGTTTGCAAATAAATTCCTCTGTAGTCTTGGCCTCTCTTATGCATTCCAACAGCTCTCACAATATCAGCATGGCTTGCCTCTAGCCATGCCTAGCTCTAGCACATCTCCCTTTTGGCAGCCAAAGCAAAGGGAAAAGACAGAGAAGGGACATGATGAAGGTGGATTAGAAATCAGCACAGTGAGATCCATCCCGGTTTCCATTTCTAACCAACATGAGTCAGGCACTGAAGTGCCAGAGCACTGCAGAGCATCCTCTTCTCAGCTTCCAAGCTATGCACCAAAGTACCAACATAGAGCAGAAAGCACCCAACACCCCCTCCTGTGCCCAGCATTTACCCAACAACACAAGACCCCTGGCAATAACTTCCAGCAAGAAACAGGCAAGTCAACAGCCAAAAATCCCCTGGACTATTGACTGTAGATCCAACTCTTCCTCCTACAAAGTCCCACCTGAAATTCAGGCTCTGTGAACAAAAAAACAAGTACTGAAATATTTGTTATGCAAACAAGATCCACAAAATATGGCAGGTCTGATGAGAATGCTCTGCCTGCATGAAGCCAGAAAAATTTATCTGATTCATTAATGGTTTCACCATTCAAGTGTGCTATTTTGATTTCACTGCCATTGAGCATTCAGACCACTCAACAACATCAGTATCTTCATCCATCTTCCCTAAGTATACAAAGAACCGAGCTTATTCCTGCTATAAAGACATGAAAACAAGCTTATCGCAGACAGTTCTGCCCTCAGACTCTAGAGACTGCAGCCTGAGAAGTTTATGAATCGTCTCTGGGGTTTATAATCACTGCCTGGATTCATCTGTTACCACTTAAGTTTGTACTTTAGGAATGTATAGATCCCCTTCTGCTCTTTTGGACTCACCTGCTTCTATGTAAGCTTACAGTATTTATTTTATATGTTGCCTGGAGGGGACACGCATGATGTCAGATATTATGCTTTTTGTGGGTTATCTGATAGGCACACAGGAACTTGGGTCAGTAGCCAATAGATTATTTCATGCAGCCTGGTATACAAAGGAAATACCATTTATATAATGCATTATATTTAGCAGATGTTCCTTTTAATTAACTAAGATATACAGCCTGGCTACAACTCCTATTCCACATGTGACAATAAATAACTGGTGAAACTAAGTTGGAGGGGAGTTTTGATAAAGATGAGGACCACTTCAGTGCTCCTGAATCACATCCTATGTGAAATCTAAAAGCCAGGACATGTGCAAAACTGCAATGCAAAGTCCCCTCTTCACTCCAAAATCACTTGTGGAGATTTCATTCCAGTAAGAAAATGAAGTGCTATTGATTGGGTTGGTTTGAGTTGTTTTGTTCCTGGGACTGTGTCAGACATTTCTTACTCACAGGGAATGCTGAAGCTTTTCCAAACAGCTGGGAGGATTTTATTATCAGAATATTCCTATGGCAGGAGTACCTGAAACAAATCTGCTCCTTGCTGTCTACTTGTTTAGACCTCTTTGCACAGGACAGACTGGTAAAGGAAAAAAGAAAAAAAAAAA
>VZRQ01009982.1:215126-286866 GCA_013397975.1 Machaerirhynchus nigripectus
AAAAAATCTCCAGGAGATAGAGGCTACAAAGGTTTTCTATATATAGCAAAACAAAAAAAAAACCAAACCAAACCAAAAAAAAAACAAACAAAAACCCAAACCAAACAAAAAAAAAAAAACCCCAACCAAACCCAAAAACCCCCAAACAAACCCCCCACCACCCCAAAAAAAAAACCAACAACCACACCCCCCAAAAACCAATAAAACAAAATTCCCAAACGAAAACAAAAAACCCCAACAAACAAAAAAAACCCAAACCAAGAAACCTACATGCCAGTGGATGACCCAGTGTGGCACAAGGCATGACACCCAGAGAAAATAAATGGACAGATACAGTAGGCATTCATTGTGTCCTGGCAAAAATCCCATTCTCCTGAAATTAGGTGGGACCTCAGTGTCATGAAGAGTTTTTGGTGTTGTTTTTCTTCTCTGCTGAAGTAAATGTGTTTGTCTACAGGGAGATACAAGAAACAGGAACAAGGAGGTCTCTAAATTCACCCAACCTAATGATTCACCTGTCTATTAGTCACCTAATTTCACAGTTCATAAACTTTAAAGGTTTCAGTTATGAATGGGCCCAGTGGTTCTGGGATAAGAAAGTACTCATCTTCCATAAAGAACAGGAAAATAGGTTTATGTGATACTGCTCTCAGCTGGTTTTCATTCTCAAATGCAATATACATTAGAAGAGAGGAAACCTGAAGAAACTCTATGAGCCCTAACAGTGTCATCCAAATCAGAAAGATTCCTGTCTTATAATCTTGTTTTCTAAGAGACTCAATGTGTCCATTTTCATACACTCTCATGATTTGTATAAGTTGTATGTTCTTCTAGATAACAGACTAGAGCTGCAGTGTGAGCACCAGACCCAGTGTAACGGTGGATCTTTATGCCACCACTCCCATCATTATAGTTTTTCCTTCATTGGAAAATGGCTGTGTCTCCTCACTGTTCACATATCTAGTTCCAGGATTTGAGCTGCACATTTACAAGATATGTTTTAAGAGCAGCGTAACTGGAAAAATTAAATCCTAGCATTATTTGTAGACTGTGATCCATGGAGCGGATGAGGTGCCCATGGCAAAAGGCTTTCTGTAACTGCAGAACAAAAAAAGTCAGAATAGAAACTCATCAAGTTCACTATTCCTATTTCTCATGAGGATTCCTGCTCTTCTCTAATCAGTAGCTTTATGCAAGCAATGACTTAAATAGCAAGAGTTAAAAGAAATTTTATTCCAGAAATGCTTTTTAAACCCTGGTAACAGTTCACTGCTAATTTCCCTGGGCACATGAACAAAATTACTTTGAAAACATAAGAATCGGCTGGCAAATGTCAATGGCACAGTAATGGATACATCCTGGAATTTGCCCTATAGGCAGAAATTCACTTGCTGTCACCCCTCAAGCAAAAGCCTGAGTAAGCAGGTGGATTAGTAAGGTAAAGGTCAACATCTGTGTTCTGCTTCAGGATAAACAGGGGGAAATACGAATGCCCAGATGTCCCCAGACATTTTAGGTGTATTCTCACCTTCACCCTCATATCAGCTGGCATAACTAGGGCTATTAAACACCTGCCTTTGGTTTGCATGACCTCCCACCAATCAAAATATGGCTGGGTGCTGAAAAGCATTGGAGAAACTTCAGTTTATGAAGGAGAAGGAACAGTCAAGGAGAGTCTGCTCTGTAAAAGGTGAAGAAGGGCAAGGGAGTGTTAAAACCTGTGATGGCAAGGGGTGGCCCTGGAAGAGTTTGGAGGCCGAAGGAAAGCAGTTGTGCTGAGAATCACAAGGAACAGAGAGGATAGAATAATTTGTTGAAGTGATTGAAAATAGCAGAGGCCTGAGGTATTTAAGAAAACCAAGTAGGAAGCAAAGGGCACGGGACCTCCTACGTAGCTCAGTTCCCACTACTGTGTTCCCCATGGACAGGCAACTCATGCCTGGAGCATTTGACAGAATGAACCACTATAACCATAAACTTTCATCCTCAAATATATCTTTCTCACTCTTGAAAGCATAAGAATAATATCCAGCAATAGAAACCTCTTAAAAGGCTGCCTGGTGCACTGCTGATGTTTGGTCCTCAGACCCGGGACCTTCAAAAGTCTGCTCTTCAGGAAGAGACTGCCTGATTTGGGGTAAATGACAAAAATCAGTCTTCCATGGTTGAGCCCTGTGTCACCTGATAAGCAAACAGTGGTCCACAGATCTCCAGGCTTTTTGATCCCTGTCACTTGAGACATTGCAGTGACATTTTTAGAGATGCACCACCACTGCTTGGAAAGGCAGGCAAACAGATTTCTTCTTTCTTTGCTAATGAATGATGAATATGCTTTGTTGAATACTGTTCAGGAAAAGAATAATTGCCATTTAGAGGTTTAGTCAAAATGTAAGCCTTCAGAGCAAGCGTCATGTTTTTTAAAAACAGCCAACCATTTAGTATGGAAGACAAGTCTCGTTTTTCTAAATTAAGCATGTTAGGTTGGACTCAAAGTACTATTCTGATTTTTGAGGAACGTTGGAAATCTGATGGAAGATATATTTCCAGTCCACCAATAGCTGCTGAGTCCTGCTCATCTTCATAGATGGGCTAAGTCATTTAGCACTGAGATGGAAAACAAATCTTTTCAGAGTTGAGCCCTCAAAGGTTAAAGGAGAGGCAACATTTCAGTAATGTCACAAGCGGTTTCTTGAAAACACATGCAAAAAATATCAGAATAGATGCCATTTCCAAGAAGAAAATAAACTATAGGAAAAAATCCAAATTGACAAGTGTCATTATTCTTTCCTTGACCAGTCCTTGGTATCTCTCAGTTGTCCTACTTTTCTTTTTTTAAAGGATGTTGCCATAGTGATATTATAGAACCTGCAAGACTGTCCCAGCTATTCATCATCAGAGATTAAAATATACTATGAAATGTGTTTTAATATATTATAAATTATACATACTGCAATACCAAATTCTATTATAAAACAGGCTTTAAATAACATTGTGGAACTAGAGTAGCTGTCCTGAGTTCAGGTGGAAGACTGCTTTGTATTATAAAGTCTGATTTTTCAGTCTCACTAATGGCCCTGAGAAGAAGTCACCCACTATGAAACTTTATCTACAGGCTTTCATTCATTCCCACGATCCTTCCAGGCGGCTGAGTCTGGAGAGGGACATGAGGATAGATTCTGTGCCACTGCCTGGGCACCCAGTATCGTTCAAGATGCTGCAGCAGAGCCAAAATTACCATGTGGTGCCAACAGAGACAACAAAGGCGCTATGGGAGAACTTTGCTTTTTTGGACAGCAGCTGGAGGCCAGGAGTGGTGCCCCAGGGCAACTCTGTTAGAACTAGAGGCCTATTTTAGACTGAATTGAGCCAAAGAAATGTATTTTACTTTACTCCGGGGAAAGTGAGGTTAGAAAACAACCAGATTTGCTTTTAAAATGGACCTTGCCACAGCATTTCTGTTCCCTGTGTTTAGGAGGGAAGTGGGGCAGCACAAGGAAAGAAGCATGAAATTCCCCCATAATCTTCCTTCCATCCCATATAGCAGTATGTTTATTAACTACAAAGCCAGATTTAGTTTCTGGTCTGGAGAGCCTGACAGGGAAGATCTCTTCAGTTCTAGGTCGCATCCAGAAACCACCCAATCCTAAAGCACTGGGAGTTCCTACTACGCACTAAAAGCAGGAGCCCACCGCATCACTCTGGAGACAGTCGGTGTTGCATCCCAGCTGTCCTGCTCCCTGCTGGGAGTATTTACTCCTCCAAAGGGATTTTATCCCTACAAGCAACAGGAAGAGCAAAGAGGTGTGGCAGCAAAAAAACCTCCCCCAAATCCCACAGCAGCAGGGTGTGCTTGCAACAACAGCAAAGCCTTTGGCTTGCACAGTGGTGATAAATGGCTCGCTGGCCGCGGTTTGCACACAATTGGCACAACGCTGAGACACGCAGGCTGCAGAGCGCCCCTGCTGCCTCACAGACACAGGCTGGGAGCTCTGAGGGAGGCACCTCCCGTTGTGTTTTAGAGCAACATCCAGCTGCTTGCACGGCTGCAGAGCCAACACCTCAGCACTACCACAGAGCAAGTAATCCAACAAATAACAATCATTCTTAGCAAGAAACAGTTTCCTCTGCTAAGCACTGACGTTGAAGTCCCCAGCCGATTTTATACCCACTTTACATTAATATTTTGAGCTCAAAAACTACTGCTTTCAAGAGTTTGTGTTGTTACACCGCCATGATCCCAGAAAACACAAACAGGGACCCAAGAGTCTTATCAGTTCAGTGCCAGCTCCAGGGTTTTCATTAGCAGCCAACTTTTCTGGGTGCTCCTTAGTGAATGGGTGATTAGGGGTCAGCCCAACACACATACAAGTGCTTGGTGCTGGGGGATTTATGCCGTTCTTCCACAAGCCACGTCAAATGCAGTTTTCCTGACTGCACTTCAGGATTGAGGCTTTGAAATTAGCAAGTGATAAGGGCAAGAATGCTAAATGGATCGTGTCAAGCAAGTCACAACCATTATGACTATTGTTATCTGTCACCTTGAGACACCGGGGCTGTGTGCTTCACTAGATCCAAACAGTGACTTCTTTTCCCCAGTAACTTATGTAAAGATAGCTCACATGACTGCGGAGCTACACCAAAGCTCTGCATAAATCTCTGTGGCATTTATTGTCTTTCCGAGCAGCAGACAGGTTTTTTTTTTCCCCCCTAACTTGCTACTGGAGCAACACATTTCATTAACCCAGCTTTTATTCATGCTAACTCAAAAGGTCAGAACCAGTAGCCTCAAACAGTGTCCTCATTTTAACAGTGAGGTTTTCCTGCTGATGAGCATCAGGCACTGCCGAAACCTCAAAAAATAAACATTATGCTCATAGGTCCCTTAAGCACGGTAAACTATCCATTTATCTTACAGCTGCCAAGCACGCAGTCCTCTAATTGCTGTTACAGATACACCACTGTAGATTTAAGCTTTACCAGCCTTGTCTTTAGATTTAATCACACACCTCGTGCACGTGTCACACAAGAGCCCAACATTATTTGGACTCATCCTAAATCTCTTCAGAAATACATGTATTTGATTTGTGTGATCTGCAGGTTGTTTATGCTCACATCAGAAACCCATCCTAAATAAACTCTGAGCCTGAGGCTTTTATGCTCTTATACAATCCAAAGGTTCAAACAGACAACGACATCCCATTCAGAAGATCACACGGAGAGCCAGCAGAGTCAATCAATTTGCTTGCTTCCTTGCCCTGCCTCATGAGTTAAGTCTCATGTTTGCTTCCTTAGACTACCTGGCATTGCAGTTCAGCCTTTGTTGCCTGAAGAGGTGTAAATAAAACCAAAAACTTTAAAGGAGATCAATCTACTTCTGGGTAGACCAAAATCCAAAAGATTTCTCCCTGAACTGTGTTACAATTTAGCCTGTTCACCAGCATTAACAGGGTCCTCAGTCTGCAAGCATCATTTTCAGCATCTTTCATCTGCTCAAAGTAACAAAAATTGTCATATCTGGTTGACACCCAATTTCAGAAGCAGATTCCTAATTAATACAAGAATTAGCAATTATAGCATCCGCAAATATGAATGACAATTCAGAAGGCCCAAATTTAGGGGCACCCGTGATAAGGATCAGGCCTCTCTTAGTGTGCTGACTCAGGCACCCAAAAATAATGAGTTAACATTGGAAACTCAAGCTTGTTCTACCAGTACTGTCCAATGCAGGGATAAATCAATCCATAATTTTCCCTGGTTCTCTCCAGCCAAACTAAAAATCCCATGTATATTGAATTAGAAGTGTTCTGAAGCAGGAGGAAAAATAAAGACAGAGATGAATCAGCATTTTTGATCAACAAATTTCTCTGACACAAGAGAAATAAAACACTAACTTGAACCAACACAGATGAGACAAACCCTCAGCCAGAAGCACCATCTGCCTGGGATGTCTGGGATGAGCTACTTGACACGTAGGCTTGATCGCTGTTTCATGCACACTAAATAAATCCACCTGAGTCTGATGATATTTAAGTTAAAGTAAGGACCGCTTAAATTGCAAACCAATTCTAGTCAAGCACGTACCTTTGAAAAGGCTGAGATATTTAGCCAGAGGGCGTAAGTGATGAAACCAGCAGTAATTTACGGAGATACATGGTGGATGAGTCTTCCAAATGAATGTCCTGATCATGCTTGAACACTTTGAGCTATATATGAATGGAGACACCTTTTTTTCAAGGCAAAGAGAGACATCACAGTGGGAAAAACCTCCAAGAATCATTGACACATGCTACTTGGCCTACAGACATCATCTCATCTGACTACACAAAGGTGAAGCCTGGGCAGGATGTTTGTGTAGGATGGCAGGATGCAGCCTTACCACCTCCTGCACATTCAAACTCACAAGTCAGCTGCAGTCATCTCCCTTGCAAGTTGTGTGACTACAGATAAAAAACCAGAAGAGACAAACCTGCAAAGCCATGAATTAACCTTTGAGGAAGCCTAATAGCTGTCGCAGTCACAATGTACTAGGCTTGCTTCGGGTGGCTTTGCATGTACTACCAACCACAGCCTCACTGCTTAGTGTGGCTGCAGAAGGCACCTCAAGAGTGGCTGCGTGCTGAGAAACATGACAGAGTTTGGAGACGAGCGTGAGTGATGTCAAACGACGGTGACTGGGTGTGATAGGGTCCCACAAAACTGATATGTGGGGAGAAGAATGTGGCTTACACTAAGCTGCCCCACCTCAGACACACGCTTCTGCCCAGTGCTCCTTGCTGTACCAAGGGTATTTAATGCAGAAGGGCCCTTTCACATTGCCAGGTGCTCATTTTCAGCTTCTTTCATGCAAGCCCTGAGCCCAAAACGGTTGCACAGAGACTGGCATAATGTGAAAAGAAAACCTGTTAATGACTATGAGAAACTTCTACTCTCACCTTAAGGCCGTCTCATCTTGCCAAGGAGAGATGAAATGACAGACAGGAAGAAGACAGAGCTTCTCTCTGATTTTACTTTTTTTTAATGAAAATTCCCATTATGTATTTGGGTTCAAGAAAGGCAAGGAAAATAGACTTCCTTTTTTCCTTAGCCATGATTCTAGAAAGGGTTGAATAATTTTAATCTATAACTTTTCCAAAGGATGAGCTTCAGACAGAGAGCAAAGTCTGAAAAAAAATCACAGGACCACAGGAAGCCAGCTCTCAGTTTGACGTCTCCTGCAATGTCAAACACTAAGATAAATAACACCTCACAGCACTGCTAAAGTTACTGTAATGATGTGTACCCTTCCTCATTGAGGTCCACTACCTGGGGAAATCACGCTGAAGGATTCATATCCTTTTCTCTATCTTTTCAGGTGCTGCTGGTACCCATCTACTGCCACTCCTCCATAGCAGCATAGAAGATATTGCAACACAGATGAGCCCCAAGCCCTCCTGAAAGCCTCTGTGGGCACTGCAAGGGCAGAGAGCTCAGGGAAATAGAGCTCAAAACTGTACAAAACAGCACTAGCAGCTACTTTTACATCCTTCAGTTCCAGCTTGCCCCTGTGCAAGCAGCAAAGGTGTCTCACTTGACTGACCAAACAGAGTATCTGAACTCACCTAACAGCATCGCCAGCAAGAAGGGTGTGTGTTCGTTGGAGCAGACACAGTCAGTGGTGCAGGGACTGGCTTCGTCAAGACACAGAAATAAGAGCAGCATGAGTGAAAACACAACTTGCTCTATGTGGTGTTACTTTGTAACCTCTAAATTGCATTACTAAGGAAGTGAGACTGGCATCTCTGAAAGACTGAAAAATGCCAGGAACTGGTGAGTTGTTAGAATATTTGTTGACTTTTTTTTTCAAAGGCTGTTTTAGAAATGACAGATGCTGAAATTATAAATACACATTGTATTGTTTTCTTCTGGTCAGATTTTGGTAGTGGAGGAGCTACGGCAGTGGTTTCTGTGAGAAGTCAGTAGCAGCTTCTCCCATATCCAACAGAGCCAAGGCCAGACAGCTCTAAGAGTGACCTGCCACTGGCCAAGGCCCATTGTGGTAATGCTGCTGGGATAATGGGTATTAGAAGGGGAAGAAACAAACAGGGGAACAGAGATTGCTGCCAGAGAGAGGAGTGAGGATACATGAGAGGAGCCCTGCAGACACCCAGGTCAGTGCAGAAGGAGGGGCAGGAGGTGCTCCAGGTGCTGGAGCTGAGGTTCCCCTGCAGCCTGTGGTGAAGCCCATGGTGAAGGAGCTGTCTCCCTGCAGCCCATGGAGGTGCACAGGGGAGTGGAGATCCACCTGCCTGTATGCCACTCACATTGGAGAAGTTGGTGGAGGACTCACCCATGAGAGGGATCCCACATAGGAACAGAGGAAGACTGTGAGGAGTTCTCCCCTTGAGGAGGAAAGAGCAGCAGTGACAACATGTGATGAACTGACCCCAGCCCTCACTGCTGTTCCCTTGTGCCAGTGCAGGGAGAAGGCAGAGAAAACCAGGAGTGAAGTTGAGGTCAGGAAGAAGAGAGGGGTGGGAGAAGGTGTTTTAAGGTTTAATTTTTATTTCTCTACATCCTACTTGGATTTGATTGGTAATAAATTTAATTAATTTTCCCCACATCAAGCTTGTTTTGCCCATGATGGTAATTGCTGAGCAATCTCTTTCTCAACATTATCTCAACCCAGGAGCCTTTCAACATATCTTCTCTTCCCTGTCCAGCTGACAAGAGGAGTGATACAGTGGCTTTGTTGGGCCCCTGGCATCCAGCCAGGGCCAGCCCACCCACACATGAACAATCTGTACATGTACATTTGCATCTCAAGAACGTCAAATGAGGATTAACAGTTTTAAGCCAACATTTTCTTTCTTAAAAGAAAAGATGAGCTTCAAGTGTCTTTACATCTAAGGCACATACTAATCTTTCCAGCACACACAATAGTATTTGCTAATTGCTTACTAACTTTTCACATTCCTATAGAATTTCACTGAAAGCAAAAGTTTTTGTGGGTGAAACATGACTGGAATACTAAGTGACTTAGGACAGAATATACAAGATGATCAAGAACATTTTCTTAGTAGATATTTCTATTTGGAAGAAGAGATTCTGAAATATTCCATAAGATTAGTCTGGTTTAATTGGATTTGTTTGGGAAATAGATGGAGGAAAGAAAAACCCTAGTGATGTCTAACATACTTACTCATTCATTTCTCTTTTAACTTAAACATTCAAAATCGCATTGAAATTACAAAAATCAAAAAGATGCCACAGAGCTTTAAAGTCAAATCATTCCTCTCCTGTTTCTATCAGATCATTTCATATCGGCAGCATTTCATTGTGTAAAGAGGAGAAAAAAAAAAAGGCAAAACAGAGAAAGAAGTAATCTCATTTAAATTCATATTATTTTTGCTATGGGGGGCTCAGTGGACAGCTGGGCACCTACGCTATCAGCAGCGGGTAAGCATCACAAAGAACGGTCATTGCCTTAACATCTTTATATTCAGGACAGGTAAGGTGTCCAGAAAATGACAGGAAAGGCTGTCAATACATATGCAGAAAAGCCTAGGAGATTTTTCTGGCTCTCAGTTCAGCCCACCAGACGTGCTCAGGTCTCCCCAGGGAGAGTGTAGAGCAAAGGAGAAGGCCACTTTCACACAGTTCAGCTGGTACTAAAGAAAAGCAAATTTTCTGAGGACTGGCACTTCAGTGATGGAAATGAGCAATTTGAGTTTGTCTTGGAAAATGAGTAAACAAAATTTTATACCCATATGGTTACCAAATAGCAGCTGTAGAGATTTCCCTGATCTTGGACTAATTTTTGGAGAATGCTGTGTGTTCTCTGGAGGGGGGAAACATGTGGTGATTTCTCTCACTGTTTTTTGTCAAAGAAATGAATTTCACTTGCAGTCCTAGCTTATGGTGTGAAAACTGAAACCTCAGCCCAGAAGCAGGGCTCACGAAGCACACTCCAAAGCACTTTGTCAATATGTTACTCCCTACATCAAAACTGTAAAACCGTGTCAGGACTAATGCAGTGGGAACCATCTCCTGATTTTCTAGCAACAAAACAGACAAGAGGCAGCCCTGAAGTGCTTACATTGCAGCCTATCTTCCAACCAGTCCAAAAGGCATATGAAGTTCCTCTCTATTCCATTTCACAACATCACTCCTTAAAAAAAAGTTCAGTTTCTTTATCAAGATCACAGGTAATGTGACTATTCAAATATGAGAGGCCAATTACTCCAATCTTCATTCAAAAAATAAAGTTTTTGTTCTGTCATATGTATTCAGTGAATGACAGTCATAGCAGGAGAATGCGGCCTTTGCAATGCCCTATGATGTCGCCATCAGGATTACTGCAACAGATGTGGAAGAAACATGGACTATTGGCTGAGTAACTCCCAAAAGTAAGGATTAAAGCAGGAGAACAAGCTATTTTCCCAGACCCTGTTAAGCATTTGAACTCCCAGTGTCCCATTGTTTATAGCAAAGAGAATAACACGAAGAAAAGTGACAAAAAACATGAATCTGTCCAGGTGACTGCAATTGTCAATGAATTGGTGAAGGACAGCCCTGAAAATGGATCTATGAAGAGATCACAAAACTAATTCCTTTAGTGATATAATCCTGGCTCAAAGATACAGTAGAAATGCTAATACATTAATCTGTGTCTCTAATGTCACAGTTCTAATTCAATACACAACTAGGGAGATAAATCTCTCAATACATCCTGCATAAATAGCATGCATTGTTATGATTTTCTTAATAAACCGTGGAAAATTAACATAGGCATTGATAGCAGCTTCATGTCCTAACTCAAATGCAATTCATTGTTTTGTGGGATGTAATGCTATACAGAGATACAGACAAGTTATGATATTACACTAATTTTTGTAGACAGCCTTGAGACAGTTGACAAACTAGAAGTGTAATGTGCTGTCTGATCCCGTCCCTTCCCAATGCAGCTTTTCAATATGAAATATAGCAGGGCTGACACTGCACCAGCAAAGGACATTTTTAGCTGGAGAAGCAGGGTGGAAGATGGCAATTTGCCTTTGAGTTGCAGCGGCTGCAGGGTGGTGAGTTTGGGAGGCAGGGGACAAGCACGAATATGCAAGCTGCTCCCTGCCTCCCGGGGAAATACCACTCAGGCCCTGACAGCAGGGACAAACAAAGCGGCAGGACAGATCATGTTTCTGTTTTATGCACTTACAGCAGCTCTTTTCTCTACTCAATCCCCTGGTATAGCAGGAAATCACTGCTCCTCCTAATTTTACATGTGAAAAAGTAGAGGAATGTTTTTTGCTGATTCCAAAACACGATGCCAAGAAATCTGATGAGCTCCCAGGCAGGTCTGTCCCATGGTTGGGTACTCCAAAATAGCAGGACTCTGGTACAAGAAAACATACCTTGCAGCAGAGGACACTGAAAGTAACAGCCTGGGATTGGGGCCAGCTCATTAACACCCTGCAGCACCATTTTATTTAATCCCACAGTCCTCCCAGTTTGACAGTGCCAAAGAATGAAAGAGGAGGCATCCTGGTATTACCACACAAATCCGTGGTGCCTTGAACACTGCAAGTAGAACCCACCCCACCTGCCAAAAAATTAGAGTAGATCTGGACAAGGTATAAAGAAGGGAAGCAAAAAGAGTTAAGGGAATTAAATTGCTTTTATGTAGAGAGGGACTTAAAAAGAATAGGACTCCAGCATGGAAAATATAATATGGTAAAAGCCTGTAACAGTCACAAACAGCATGGCAAAGAGTGTAGGGAATGACTGCTCATAATTTTCTGATGCAAAACCTCGAGGTTATCAAATGAAAGCAAAAAAAACCATTAAGCTCAAGAGCAGACCGAAAGAGGTACTTTTTCACAAGATGTATGGTTGAGCTGTGCAGCTGAGCCATGGGATACTATAACTGCCAAAACCTTTCTGGGAATTTGAGAAATTAATGAATAGAAAAATCCTTCTCAAGTTAGGAAGGACAGTGGCTTAAGAAATCCCTCAGTACAGACCAGCTGAAGGTGAGGTGCTTCATGCCCTGCCCAAGCACCCTGGCTCCACCAGTCTGACCCAGACTGCCACTGTGCTCTGGCAAGGGGTGCTTCTCTGCCACCACGGTGAGCAATATTTGACTCCCTGAGCATGCCTGAGCCTCAGCTCACATGGAAAATGGACAGCTTGCCTATGGAGCTATGAAAAGTCACCATCTTGCTACGTGTGATCCATTTCCATGTGGAATAGCAAAGCTCGGCTCAAGGGCAGTGCTGACACAACAGCACGTGTTGTGCAGTGTAAATCACAGCAGAGAGGACGCCCCCATCCCCCCAAAAGAGAAATGACAGACCTCCAGCCCTAACTCAAGGAAGAGTCACCTATCATTAATAGCACCTGATGCACATCTGCCAATAGAGGCTCAGAAGTATAGTGTTGGAAGCAGGGAGCACATTCTGGGAAGAAGCAACCTTTGCCCTCTAAGCAGACGGTGACTGCACTCATGCTGGTCATTTGCCTTCCTTCTCTGAGGCTGAGCTCATGTCCCCAGAAGGGGATGTCAGGGCAAGCTATGACAAGGACGGTCACCCCCAGCACCTTTTTGCCCTGGTCCCCCCTGACCAACCCAAACAGCAAGTCACCTCACTGCAGTTCAGCCCCAGACAAGGGGAAAGGCTCAGAGCAAGAGCCTGGATTTGTGCACATCTCATGTTTATACAGTTGTATCCATTGCAGCCTTTCTGCCTTTAGGTTCCCAATCTCAGGAGCTGCAGCACTAGAGAGATTTGTCATTAAGTGTGTAGTGTCATTAAGTGTATTACAGGGCCACTGTAAGGTTTCCTTTCAGGACAGCAGCACTTTCAACATGTTTTCCCCCTGCAGAGATATGTAGCTCTTTCAACTGCAATAATTGTTCCTTTTACAAAAGAGAAGTGGGCACATGAACCTGTTCTCTTTGGAAAATACTGAGATCATCCTGGAGAGTGCACATCTGCTATGTGCTACCTCTGTCTAACACAGCAATGAATCTATGGGGAAAACCCCACAGCCTTCCTAGCAATGCCACTAGGTAGTACTGGAAATAGATGAGGGGTAGCAGCACCTCTCAGGGTGTACACTGTGTAACGCTCCCAAAAGAAACAAGGAGAAGGAGGGGGCAAGATGAGTCCTACTGATGAACTGCCATTCTGGGATACTGCAGCATGGTACATCACCCAAGTTATTAGTTATTTCAGAGTTAGGACACTGTAAGTCAAAATAGACTTACAGTTTTGTGTCTACATGTTTGGTTTTCTGTATATACCAGTGAGCTTAACTTGAAAAAACTCAGAGCAATGTGTTGTAACAGACATCAGCCTTCAGCTGTCTGCAGTGTGTGCATTGAGTAGCCCCTTAAATATGACACCGCTGGCTTTGCTCTGCTGCAGCCCCATGACTGCTCCTCTCCAGGATGGAGAGATTCAAATCCAAAAGGTTCTCTGCTGAGCACCATAGAAGTCCTCACGCTCTGGGACAGTGGCAGCACAGTTGCAGACTGATATTTCCTTTTACCAGGCATTGTGAGGAAATGCAGAAAGGATCCCTCTACTACAGCAAACCTGCTGCATTTGGGTAGGGCAGGTCTGGCTTTGCGGAGCCAAACTCTAGCAACAGCTGGCTGTGAAGCACAGCAGCAAGTCCAGACTTCCTCCCCTCCCTGCACAGAGGTGCAGCTGCCAAAGAATTAATCTGCACTTGTTATTGCTTTCTTTGACCAAATGCTGTGCAGCCATACTGCACAGAATTTAAGTCAGCAGGGCAGGCCTGATCATTGCCAACACTATGGCAGGTTTGATTTATTCTCAACTATAACACACACTCAGACTGTGGTTTCTGGCTGCTTGCTTTATTTCCAGATCACTGAGAAACCATCGTGGAGAAGCAGACTTGGGGACTAGATGTCATTTCCCCTCAGGGATGGGAAGCCCGGATAATTCAGATTATTCACATGCAGACAACTCTCTCTGAGTTGTGTAAGGAGTGCAATGGATGAGTTTTAGAAAAACTTCCAAAACTAATGCAGAAGCTGAGCCTGTTGCAGGGGTTCACTCAGATGGATCTGCCCTTCCCTGAGGATGGTTCAGACAGCACCACACATCTCAGAGTCCTACCTGGTTATAAAAATGCAACCAGATAATGAAATTTAACTTAAATAATGAGAAGAAGCATTATCTTTTGTTTCTCCAGTGCTTCATCTAGATCCTTTCTGAAGGCATTATAGAGACCTGTGGCTTAAAAGTTCCTTTCAAAGGCCAACAGAGTGCACAGTTCAGTGGAGTTTGTGAAGGTGACTGCAAAACAGTTAAGGGCTATTCAAAATTTACATTCAAGATTTCTCAGGTGGACTGATTTAGTAAGAAGTGTATAATTCAAAGCACTTGGATTTTCCATCACCTTACAAGCTCCAGATTTTAAGAGAGAAAAAGATATGGTAGCAGACATGTAGACAAAAGTAAATCTGTATTTCTGCATTGTGGAATGCTCCTGTAATTTCAGCATTCTATTTGTATTCAGAAGAAAGCATTGAGTGTTGAAGCTTGGAATATAATATGAGCAAAAAGTCTGCAATGTTTCATTTGGGGCTGAAATATTTAATCCAACTTCTAAGTGCTTATTTGCCAGCAGTAAAAAAATTAAAAATACAGGCAAGAAGAAATATCTAAATAGAGAGGCATCTCCTAAACTAAACAGCACTTTAAAAAAAATTAAGATTTTATTTGCTAGAAATCTGTTAAGGAGAAAGATTTTTCTTTGGACAAACATGTGGAAAAATAAGCTTCTCAGATAGCTTCTTTGAGAATCAATTTTAGATAAACATTATGAAGCCACAAGCAGCATGATAAACATGCATGCCATGTTTCTTCACCCAGCTGCAGCTAGGAAACCAAGCAATAAATACTATTTATTTATATTAATAGTATGCTTAGTGAAAGTATTACAATATTTCCTAAGCTTAAAATCATCCATGAATGTATTTTATCATGAGGCTCAGCATTTTTATTGTAATTTACAACTTTAAAAGGGTAAACTCTATTGCTCTCTGTCAAACCAACAACTGGGTAAGTGCAGAACGTTACCATATGAAGCATGATGAAATTTATTGCTGCAGTCATTAGTACATATTGATTTTGTTTATAACAACCCAAGGGGAATACTAAACTGATTATGCCTGTGCTGGGCTCTCTCTCACTCTCTGACAGGACACAGGCATGGCAATGCCAGCTTGCAAACCACCAGTGCTTCTCCCTTTCCTCTGAGGACAAGGTTTTCTGAGAGATCAGCATCTCTCCTTTGGTTAGCACATTCTGCTTCGCTCCATTTTGTGGCTACTCCACATCCAGCTTCATTTTGAAGAATTTGCAGCTCTCAGACAGCCTAGGCTGCACAAATACTGAGTTGTTTTTAGTCAGCACATAGTTAAATTGTACCAACTCCTTGCTAAGTCTGATTTTCACATTTTGTGTAATTTCACTGTGTTAAAATCCCAATGCTCAGCCTTGAATCAAAGGTACTAACAGAGCAACTAATTAAGGACTTCTGTTACTGTTATTTAATTATTTCTGCAAAATACAAGTAAAAATACTTTTCCTCAGGAAAATATGAAGCAAAATGTGTTTTCTTGGTTTAGTTTTTGTGGTAAAGTAGCATTTTAGATGAATGGGTGATTTAATTTTTAACTCATCAAAAATATGACATTTCATACTTATGCAGAAAAACTAAGTATGAAATTTGATTTAAAGAATCAGAAGTTGCATTTCAATATTTAATTGAAAAGTATTCAATTATTTTTCAATCTGCAATTAGGAAAAAAGATCGCTGAAACAGAGTTTCCTATATTCACAGGATTTTAAACATTGGTGGTAGCTCAGAAATTTCCCCTAATTAACAAGAAAAGACTGATACAGTTATTTCATTTCTTTCTTCATACCATTTTGACTTAAAAGGTATTTCTTTAATTGAACAGAAAAGCAATTTCAGTATCAATCACAAGTCCAAGGAATGGAGCATTACGGCAAGAAAAGAAAATGCTGATTTAGCATGCAAGAAAAGGGAAAATTACGATGCTTGAGACTGCAGAGCCAACCTAGAAATCACCTTCCTCCAGCCAAACCCAGCAGCTGGGAGGCTACAGATGTACTTCTTAAGCTTTGGATTTGCAATGAAAGTACCTCAAGGTGCGCATTTTGCTTTTTCATCCCCTTGATGCCAGAAGAACAGTGTAACACAGCCCAACCTACAGATGCACCACCCTGCTAGTGGGGTAAGGAATGGAGTAAGCACAGGAGAGCTATTGGCTCCAGCTGGCAAAGCAAAAGTCACTAACAATGCCAAACAACAGAGGACCAAAGAGGAAAAGGCACCTCCAGAAAGTAAACCTTCTGCATTTATGGTAGTCCCATTCTCCCAGATAAAAGAACGCTTGTGCTTGGTTCCCTCCCTCCATCTGGCCTGCCCCATGTGAGTTTCCCATCAGACTTGTGTTGCAATTCCCTCCTTTCACACAGAGAAAACACAGCTTATGAAAGTGGGCAACAGTTGCTTGCAATGGATATTTCATGGTGGGTGGCCTTCATGTGAAAAACCACCTCTGCCTCAAACCCCCTCAAGGTACTTGCCTTACTCTGCTTCAAGCACTCCTTTCATTGCAGTAAGTCAAAGAACAAGTTATTAGTGTTCATTTGTTCAATCTGTCATGTACCCCCATGCTGTGGATTATTGCAAGAGTTCCTTAGAGGCCACTAGCACAAGAGAACACAGAAATAAAAAAAAAAAAAAAATCACAGCACATGCAGAATCACTTTTTAAAGACTGCCTCTTCCCACTGCTCCTGTGCACACAGAATTGGTACTCACCACATCTCTCTTGCAGCAGGCATAAGGAGACAAGCCACACCAGCAGCCCAGAGCGCTGCCTTTGAGTGCATTCCCTCTCATGCCCTCACAACTTGCTTATCTCACTACACAGAGCTATTTCTTACACATTTCCAGGGGGGTCACAGGAACTTTAACTCACAAGGCAGAAATTCAGCTCACACAATCTTAGAAAGCTGAAAAAGCTCCCCACTGGCAGACAGTGGCTGCAGTTCTGCTCTGTTCCTTTGGGTTTGGGGTTTCTTTTCCCCACATTGTGCTGCAGCACAAGCAAGGACTAGATCCAACAGCTGCTAACAGGAACGGTGCAACAGCCCCAATACAATGTCTCTGCAGGGATCTAACCTGGCACCCACATACAAGTAATTATGTCCCTTTGAATATGCCCTCCATCGGGAGGATCAGACAGCACAGCAGTGAACTTTCTCCCCTCATTTTTCACCATAGTTGAGCATTTTCCTGCACGCTCCCAGGGAACATCATACAGCAAGGAAACACAGCACTCAGAGTTGCAGGTATGAGAGGGTGGGCATCTGCTGGTGGAGCAAGCAATCATTTTAAGCCCTGCTTTTCAAGTCAGCCTAATCTGTGTCCCCTGCTTCACACATGTAACTTTTTTAATCAGGGGTGCTCAAGACAGGCCATTTACACTGCAATGCTTTAGATTAAGGAACACACCTTCCCACAGAGCCCACTTTCCCAGAGATTAACCAGCATCCTCAAGGGAATAAAAACATAGCACCACTGGGAAGTTATTTGACTCAGTACATTTGTGACAGCATCTATATGGCTGCATCATGCCTCTCTGCTTGGAAAGTAACCACCTAAAATCAGGTTATTCATCACTCAGGTAATTTTAATTTTCCAACCATCTTCCCAGATGTATTTCCATTTGTTTGTGTGTTTTGCTGTTGTTGCTTGGAGTTTTTTTTTTTTGCTGTTGCTGTTTTGTTTTCCCTCATTTGCTGTCATTCTTCCCTTACATGCAGCAGCCAACTGCTGGACATTGAAAATCCCTCATGAAGTCACTAAGTAATGCCACCACTTACTGTTTTCCACCTGCAGTCCCATCATCACTAATTACAGCTTCCATAAATTAGTTCATTGGTGACATCTAAATGAAGCCATTTACAAATTGCAGCAAAGCCGAGCAGCCCAGCTCCCTGGTACCGGTAATGACTGCACACAAACTTCATCAGGCAGCACAGGAGGGATGATGTGCTGTTCTTACTGTCCAGCCATGACAGCACAGATTTAATTTTATCTCATGCATATAGGATTTGCCTGTGGTGCCCAAAGCAGAGAACGTGTGCTTAGACTGCCAGTGCTCTCTGCACTCATAAACCAAGGAAAGAGGGGAAAAGCATCCTGGAATTGGAGAGCTTCAGTTTCTGGAAAAAGCATTTACCCCCGCTGTTCATAAGCACAGAAACTGGGGTTTTACCAGCCTTGCTTACACACAATGCTCCTCATTGCAAAATCAAAATGCCCTGAAGGATAAAAACTCTCACCCTGTGACTAGAAAGAACAGCAGGCAGAGAAAAACTAATTGTAGCCTCCCTGTGAGATTTGCCACAGACCTGGATGTCTTTGGAGGCCTCAATCACTGCAGACTTCTTTAAGCAGCTATCAAGATGCAAGAACAGGTTCAAGTTGCCAATCAAATTGTATCCAGACATATTTCAAAGAACTTCCTTCTATAAGCCACTCAAGGAAGTCACTGTATTGCCCAACATTCCTTACATGGCACACGCAAGAGAGGTGCCCACCCTGCACCATTTTGGGGCAAACATGCTCAGGTCACTCAGCCCACCCCAGTTCTAAGCAGCAGCAGCCAGTGTCAGCTGCACAGCTTGGGGAACAGAACTGCCTGGCATCACAAAGGCCAGTTAATGCTCAGCAGCCATTTGGGGAAGCTTTGCCCCAAAGCCATCTGATGCTCTGTCTAGACTCTGCTGCAGAGGTGCAAACCTGCATTGCTGCTGGTGGCACATCTGGGGCCAGGAAGTCCTTGCATTCTGGTTGCAGAAGCCTCCAGTACCATATTTCCCGCTAGTAATTAATGTGAAATGAAACCATGCCTTACACTGTAGGACTGGCAAGCACATAACAATCCACTGCAGTTTTTTCCCCTGAAAGGCACTGTGAATTTGATAAACATTTACTGCTTTAAACCCATCCTCCACAACCAACAGAACAGAATAATCAGTAGGTAGTCCTTCTGGAAACACACACACCACAGACCTACAGTGAAAGTCTGGTATAAAGAACAAGAAAGGTAAAATTTACAAAAACACTAGTTTTGCCATGGATGCTGTTCCAAGAATTTCAAGTAAGGTGCTTTTTGAAAACAACCCTTCCAAGCACATTGATTGTTTCTTGCTTGCAGAAAATCCCAAGTTAGGGCTCCCATTGATTTATGTCACTTTTAAACGCCTAGTTCTCTTGAGTCATTCCACTATATTTCAAGCCAAGCAATTAATTCTTGTTTTTTTAAAAAAACTTCCGAGTGCATGAAAACTTTTTGGTACAACACACAGCATTATAGAAATGAGTCTCCCAGAAAGATGCTAAGCATTCATATGCCAAGAGATTTTACAGATTGAACTGCTCTGATATTAGCAGCCTTTGTAGCACATGTGCACATAAGCACGACACGTCTGGAACATTTTGTCACTTCAGTGGTGTTTGGATGTCTAGCACAAAAGACTTGCTGGCAGTCAGTTTGAAAGCACATCCTATTCACCTGTCCCATAAGCACTTTGAGTGCAGAGGTAGCCCAGATAAGAGGGAATTGTTTGATCACATAAATACAAGAACATCATTCTTTCCCATTCAGTTAAAATTTCATAGAAAAGAAGAATTAAAGGCGATATATTTTAGCAGCTGAAATCCTGATACTCGCATGTGCTGTTAGCCTGGAGGAAACCTGCAGCTCTCTGCAATAGTTTGGCTGCCATTCTCCCTACCACCATCTGCAAAAATTTTCCCTACTAGACATCCCAGTCTGTATCTTCATTTGAATGCTATGAGGTGCTTTTTCTATCTCTTCAAATCTGTGCTTAAATCACCAACATCAGCACAAAGTACAAGTACCCTCACCTTGTTCAAAGGCACTCCTTAACTTTTTTTGCCAGGCATATTCTTCACAAGAGGTCAGGTATGAGGACTTGGCCATAAAAGACAGCAGCACACTTAGTCAGAGAGTGGCCCTGACCAGACTGGCACAAAGAAAGCAATGTTTTTCTGATGAGGTTTCAGTCCAGCCATGCCATATGCTGAAGGTTTGCTCTGGATGCTGGAGATTTTTTTTGTGCTCACTCTGGGGTAAAGCCAAAAGCTACAGTAGCACACAGATGTTGCCAAAAAAGAGGAAGGGTCTACCCACATAGCTCTCCTGGATAAAGGTGGAGCTCAGGGCATAGAGAGGTGTGCAGCTCCACACCTGCACTGCACAGGGATGTGGGTACAGGAGAAGATATCTCTACAAAACCTCTGCAGTCTCCTCACATCCATCTCAGCTAGGCACTTCCCCGTATCTCACACACCATGGGGCAGCTCCCACAGCACTACAGCACAGCTCCAGACTTATTTGCAGAGCCACCCCCAAATGCCCCACTGCAGGCTGAAGTAAGGGCTTCAAGACAGGCTGCTGCAGCAGCTACTGCTGCCTGATTTCACATCAAACACAGAAAAACACAGTTTTTTCTGCTAACATACAGTAACAAAGAAGGTCTAATTCCTCTCCTAACACAGCCAGCAACCAATAGACACCCATAAAAAGCACATACCTGATTCACTTCAAAGTGGAACATCCAGGTTATGCCTTTACAGCCAAAGCACCAATCCAATATCCTTTTGTCGTAGGTCTTCACAGCCTTTTCCCTAGCTCCCACCCTCCACTTATGTAAACAAGGCCTGCATTTCACAGGTGGAGCTCACTAGACCTAACTACCCCAATACCTCTGGCACCAGTAGAAGTTATTTTATAGCCCTTACCAACATCAGTGTACCTGGGAACTCAAAGATCACCAAGGTCTAAAATTTCTAAATGGGCCCCCAAGTTTAAAATCACAAAGCTTATGTTTTTTGACTGACTATGGTATGATTTTAGACAAGGGTCAAAAATCTCAGACCTAGCAGTGTTTCTTCAGACCATGATTTTCATGTTTCCCTGCTAAATAGCTAAAAATATCTAGCATTTTCTCATTAGGGTGTTTTTTTTCCTTAAACCCCCACCCCAAAAAAAAAAAAAAACCTCAACCAACCAAAAAACAACAAAAAACCAAACAAAACCCAACAAACAAAAGTAAAAACAACCCCAAACAAACAAAAAACCCTACTCTGGCTGAATATCATCTCTGTTTAAGACTTCTCAGGCATTCTCTAAAATTTGCCTTTTACATTCATATTTTTAAAGCTTCCCTTTGCAGTTACAATATCTAGAAACATGTTTCCTGTTTATTTGCTTGTTTTGAGTGCTTCATTCCTCTGCAGGGAACCCTGAAGTTTTAGGACTCCAACAGTCTTCCTAAAATCAGCAAGTACCATGACAGTGTGAGAATGACAACTGGCAAGACTGCAGATCTGTTACAGCAACAGCAAGTTTTTCCTCTGTGATTCTAATAAAATTCATGAAGCTACACAAGGGATGAACTTTATTGCTGTATTTTAACTTGCTCATTAAAAATAAGCCTGGACATTTGGTTGTATGTAGACATAGGGGCTGGCTATGTCTCTGGGACAGGGTTGCTGCACTTTTCCATCAATGCTGCATGACCAGTGAGACCTATCGAGCACAGGACAGCTCTTTCCACTGGAGAGATTCTTCATCTGCCCCGATTTTGGCTGTTCCCTCAAGCCTTTCTGAGGGTTCTGATGCATTTCTCTGATGAATTCTGATTTTGCGTTTAAAATACCTTCACTTTTGGATGCCTGTGCTGGAGGCAACCCCATGTACCTCCAGGAGCAGAAGAAAACTTGCTCCTAGACCTCAGTTCCTGAGTATAAATGCTCCGTCTTTGTTCCAAGCACTGGCAAACACAACTCTCCACCCAGACACATGACTGTGACCTGTGGCAAATGTCCCCTTTGGCAACTGTATACAAATATAAAAAGACACAATTAATAAAGCCTTCCTTCCAATCACACAAAATACATATATATTTGTTTTCCCCTTTGGATTCAGATTTTCATGCTGGGAAGGGTGACAAAAACACGGGTTTCCCGGTGATGGCCTCCCATCTGTGAGCAGGGGGAAAGTCTTTTGTAAAGAAGCACTAAGTCTGGCAGCAAAGCTTTGCTTTCAGTTATGCTGTGGTTCTTCTCCTTGGTTTTCTTTCTTGAGCCTTTCAGCCAAGGAGGTGGCACCTCTGGGAAAACATAATTTTTCCCAAGTCAAGACTGTTTTGTCAGTGACACTAACCGTAAGTGATTTTTCTCCCTTTATTTCAACCCATGAGCCTATTTTTCACTTCATTCCCCCCCCATCCTTTTGGGGAGGGGAGTGAGTGTCCGGGTGAGCACCTGGCAGCCGATCACTGCCAACCTGCCACACCGGCATCACAACTGCAGTGCTGCAGAGAGAGGATTCAGAAGGAGCTCTCTAGTTTTGGAGGGAAAAAAAAATAGTCTACCAAAAAATCTGTGGCTAAATCTAGAGGTTTACCAGTTGCAAGCCTTTTTCAGGGACATCTGTGCTTGTGGCCCCACTGCAGCCTTGCTGGGTCTACTTGTAAGAGGTTGGCACCCCTTTCACATCTGTTTGCTGGGGGTCTGGCATGCAGCCTGGCTTACCACCTTACTCTAAATTCCAAGACTGTGGAATAAAAATCATTTGCTGTTAGTCAACCAAAGCTGTCTTTTCTCTCTCTCTATTGATTACTCCTGAATAATCAATTGACATTTGGCACAGTCTTATTTATAATAATTCAAGTCAGCAGCAACATAATTTAGAAACTGGCTACTAGGCATGTGTTGGTAATGAATCGAATCCATGGATAATTCAAATTCATAGACTAAAAAATTACATTTAAATAATGTTAAGGTTGTGACAACCTGACAAAATACCACAAATTCAATGTGAAAACCTTTCCTCCCTCTGTGGCTGAGGGGAAAGCCTGGAGAAGACATGAGAAGGGACTGGCATTTGCTGCCTCCCCCATGATCCTGCACCTTTGAGTTCATACCTAATTGACTTCACCTTTGTGATCAGCTGAACTGAATCCCTGCTCCTTCCTCACACACTTATAGTAGTGTCATTTTATCCCATGGGAGGGAATGGATGCATATTTTTACACAGCAGATTGCTTGGCCTTGTACGAAGTCAATAGAGTGTGGTGTGCAAACCTCCCCTAGTTTTGTGGATTATGGAGCTGTTGCATGGAAGCAGGAGAGACCTGAGCCATTCCCTGCTGGGCACTGAGCTTCCACTAACACCCACCTCCTGTCACAACCCCAGAAACTTCCTTTTTCTCCTTGCTGCACACTGTGACAAATTTTACTGTGAATACAACCTGAATTTGCACGGAGGGTTGCCCTTAAACCTACAACAGGAGACACTTGGAAATTATAGGTAACTTCAAGCTGAATAAACTAACGGCACCTTAAACAGCTGGTTAACCTGTTCATTTTCACACAGGATTAAAAAGCTATGGAAACCCACCTGGTTTGGGTGGGCATGCCTGCAAGCAGTCCAAGAAGGACAGGTATTCCTGGGAAGCATGTGCTGAGGCGGGTTTCTGCTTTGTGCAGAATGTGTTATTGGCACCTGAGATCTCAGAAGTGCACAGTCCACAAACGTACCTTCTCTGAAAGAACTGGGTTTCCCTGAGAAATGTTCTCCCAGCAATGTTTGAAAAGCTCTCCCCGTTGAAGGGTCAGAGTCAGATACTTCAGGCTCAGCGCAAATCCTCTCCCCACAGTAATGGAACTGACACTGGAGTTTCAAACTCACACCATCATCATCTCCCCACCTGCCCTATGAAGACTGAACTACAGAGATAAACACGTTAAATGAATTATTAGAGAGCTTATGCATTCAGCAGTAGGTTCATAAAGGCAGTTCTTCATGGTAACCTACTTTATATACATATATATATAAAATAACACCAAAAAAAACCAACCTTAAAACCCCCAGAGAAAGCTCATTGCTGTGTGCTGGATTGCAAACACTATGGGGTTTGCAGTGGAATTTCAATTATGGGAAAATGCACTGTCAAGCCCTTGTTCAAACCCTTAATTACCAGTGCTTAACCACTACATACTATTGAAGGAAACTATAATTCACTTTGAAAAGGACCTGGTTTATACCTATAATTAAATTAATCTTAATTAATTCTAGCAGTTACTGCTATAACTAATGAAGGAGAGAAATATTAAAGAAATGCACTGTCAGGGATTGCTTACAGCACTGTTATGATGAAAAAATAAGAGTTCTGCTCCATGTTTCCATTCAGTTCTGCATCCAGATACTTAGCAAAAACACTAAACTGTTTTTCTTCATTTCATTCTTGTTTCTTAATGTGGCCTTCTCTCCAGCCAAAGCCACATCTGTATCTTGGACATTTACTAGACAACATTTCTAAGACCTGGCCTCTCCTGTCTGCCTGGCAAGTTTATCTTTTGTTGGAGCTATTCTCTATCCCTTACTGCCAACTCCAAATACTGCCAAGGGATCATCTTTCCAGCCTGTTGTTTCAAGCAACATCATTCCCCCTTCAGCACCCTTCAGCTGGAGCCCTAATCCCATGCAGAAGAGCCTTTCCCGGTGCCTGAGGGCCCTTCACCCTCTGCCATGGCAGAGCCTCTTTCCCTGAACGTGGGAAATGGCAACTTGCCCTCCACCTACTGCTGCCTTGCTGCTTCTGCTTCAGTTTTCTGTGTATTCTTGCCATTCTCTCTGCAGTCTCTGAGCAACACCAGGAAAGGCTAACTGTGAGGAAAACCCAGGCAGAAGGAAGCTCTCAGGGAGCAGCAATCAGGGCTGGGGGCATGTAATCAGTGAAAAGATGGTGGAGAGAAGTCACACTTTCTTCTCTTTCTTTAAGCAAAATGACAGACACACTGAAAGGAAGGGAAGTATTCCCCTACAAACTCTGGGTTATAGTGACAATGTGGTGCATTAAAAGATTACAGCATTTTATTGCAGGGTACTGTTAAACAGCAGGAGACTTTTCAAGCATCAGTGTCAATATCATGTAATTTGCTAAGTAATAAACTATTAAAAGAATATGGGGCACATCATATTTCTTGACTTGCACAGTTTGCTCATTGGCTTTTATACACGTCTGCTTTCTAATTTCACTGTCAGAATACATCAAGCCGCTTTTATTCCTTCCTTTCACATGGCTGGCTTGTTTTTGTTTTTTGTTCAAAAGGCAACTCCTTTTAAGTGGATGGGTTCATATTCCCCAACAGCCTTCAAACAAATCCAAGTCCTTGGGGCTTTTGGTACATCACTGGCCAGCAGAGCTGCCTGCATTGTTTCTTCTTCCTTGTAGCTCTATGCATTGCTTCTCTGGCTTCAGCTGCAGTGAAGCCAAAATCTTTGTTCTCTCATGATTTCCAGGTGCTCTCTCTGCTCTGTGAATGGTCTCCCTATGAAAACATATGTGTCTGCATTTTTTAGCAAGGTTAAAGAAAGGATGTTTGGCACTTTAGGACCATCTTGCAGACTTGAGCATACTGTTCTTGTTTGAAGATGTGATTGCTCATTAACATCAAATTAAAGATGAGCTGAGATCCTTCAGTTGATCAAGGCCTGCATTTCCTGTCCCAAGCTCTCCTGAGAAGGAGCTCCAACCTGAAGTCCCTGCCAGAGCTCTTTCCTGTTTCACTGGTGAAAGGATTATTACAACTGACAGAGAAAACCATAAGCAAAACTCCTCTTGTAATTCAAAGGAGAACTTGTTTCGAATGCCCCATTTGTCCCACTGTCACCATCTTGTTGTTTCCATAACCTTCTGCCCTCTTCAACCACTTACTTTGCCTATGCTTAAACTCATATATTTCAACAGGCTTTGTTGAAAAGACTTGGGGGAGCCCTTGTTTTTTTTTTCCCCAAGCTAGGATCTTTTATTCCTTCTGCTGCGACAATTCTAAATCAAAAACTAGAGCACTAATTTCAGAACAAGATGGTTTTCAAATTTTTTACAACTCAGAAATACATTGCTAAAAGCAAATGTTCTCTACAAAACTGTTAACCTCCAGAAAGCCTTTCTATCCACACAGTACTAATCCTACTCAGAAATATGGAAAAGGATGCAAAACAAGTCTTTATTTTAGAAAATTATTCTCCTAGAATGCTCTCCTGACTGTTTCATGTTGAAATTTCTTTTTCTGTTGCAGTTGTTATTACCACATCTTGAACAGACCCTGCAAGTGAAAGCCTCGAAGTTGGTTTTGAAAAAAGTCTTTTAGGAAGCATATTCGGTCATTTCTACTGGTCCCTCCAAGATTGTTATCTGCTTGAACATAGCCTAACCTGACTCAACACACCCCACAGGTATTTGTACAAACCAATGAGGGAACTGCATGGGTAAAGAAAACAAATCTTTCGACGCTAATCTGCACTCTCCCTCAAAGGCTTTGAAAGAGAGAGATTCGGTAGGAGGTAATATATCAAGATGAACAGCATTAAGTTAGCAAGGTGTGAGGTCTGTGACTTCCCAAGGAGCTGTGCACATACAGGTGAGAGATTTCATGCCATCTGATGTGGCCACTGCTGGCAGAAATAAAAAACTTCTTTATAATCTTTCCCAACAGCTCAGCAAGACAGAGTTGATCTTATGCTGCTGCTTTTAAAGACAAGCCTTTGAAACAAAACAATGCAGAGACCAGGACAAACTAGTAGATTGACAATCAGCTCTCCGAAAGTGAACATTTATCATCACTGTTGAGCAGGTCTGCTCTTACCCACTGCTAGGAAGAGTGAAGGGAGGCATAAAACGATCACGCCTACAGTTGACTGCCAAGGTCCAGAGGCAGTTTGCCCGTGGGATGCTGTGTTTGACACATTTTGTGTTCTGCTTTTAGCCTTGTGTCACACTTCACAATGACAAGGTAGGATTCTTTCTCAGCTGGCAAGTACCCACAGAGCTGTGCATCTCCAGCAGGGATGGTTCCCCAGATTTCAGCACAACTGCTCTGCTTCCCACTAGGTGTGACCTTGGCCTGTCATTACCAGGAATGGTGTCTCATGAGAGATCCTGTGGGGCAAGCACCAAAGCACAAAGGCAGTGGCTGACCTATTCTGCAATGTCACTTTGATTTTAAAAGTGCTATTAACCTTCCACCTGTGGTTTTTGTTCTGTTAACTTAGAGTATTCACACATACCCTTAAAAGCTGTGATGAGCTGATGGCAGTGACTAATTATCTACAGGAGTTCTGTAATAGATGAATATATATGATATCTCATTTATCAGGGAAATAACCACTTCTTTAAACTCCATGATCAATCAAGCAAAAAGACATGGGATTTGTTGACAATGCCAGATGCACTTAAGATGAGAGGGTCTTCATCTGGTAAGGAGACTGCTGTTTTAAAGAAATGATTTACTGAAAACCTGATGTTCCCAGCTCCATTATTTCCTCGTTTCTGCTCTAAATGCGTTCAGTAAGCAGCCTGATTATAATTAGCACATCAGACACTGAATTTAAAGGGTAGGATTTTTGTCACAAATGGGAGAATCATTTACTTATTTGCCATTTATATGAAGGCTCCAGTGTCCAGTCAAAGCTTCTGGTTTTGATGGCTTCTCTAATTTAGGTATATATACAAGGCATCACACTAGATCTCCAAAGGGACCAGGGCTCTGATTAGGTGGTAGAGTGGCCTGGAGCTTACAAAGAACCTCTGAGTTCAGACTTGCTAAGATACCTGCCAACCAAAGTCACAAAAAGATTTAAATGTTTTCACCCTAAAACTGGACTTGCCGTCCCTGCTGGTTTTGACAGGGGTAGAGTTGATTTTCTTCACAGTGGCTAGTATGGGGCTATGATTCGGAGTTGTGCTGAAAACAGTTAGATAATAAGGAGATGGTTTTGTTATTGCTGAGCAGTGTTTGCACAGTGCCAAGGCCTTTTCTGCTTCTTGTACAGACACACTGGCAAGAAGGCTCGGGGTGCATGGGAAATTGGGAGGAGACACAGCTGGGACAGCTGACCCCAACTGACCCAAGGGATATTGCAGACCATATGGCATCATGCTCAGTTGATAAGGAGCGGGAAAGAAGAAGGAAGTGAGGGACATTCGGAGTGATGGTGTTTGTCTTCCCAAGTCACTGTTGTGTGTGATAGGGCCCTGCTCTCCAGGGGATGGCTGAACACCTGCCTGCCCGTGAGAAGCTGTGAAGTAATTCCTTCTTTTGCTTTGCTTTTGTGTGTTTGTGTCTTTTGCTTTGCCTATTAAACTATCATTATCTCAAACCACAAGTTTTCCAAGTTTTACTCTCCCGATTCTTTCCCTAGTCCCTCTGGTGGAGGACTGAACAACCAGCTGCATGGTACCTATTTGCTGTCTGAGGTTAAACCAAGACACCTTACAAGATTTGAGTTTCATTACATTCCTTCCTTGACAACTTGGTGAATAGGGTAACATTTGTTTTCTTCTTTTTATTTTATTTAGAAGGTGTTGTTTTCAGTGGTACAGTTCAAAAGTAAAAACAGCTTTGAAGCACCTGTTCTGAAATACCCTATTTATTTCATTTTTCCAGGTGTGGAAGTTGAGTTGATGGAAAGCAAAGGGTTTGTGTTTTGCCAGCTGAGTGAGCTCAGGGATTGAGGTTTCGTCTGAGTGACTCTTAAAATTTACATTTTATTTTCCTTTGTGTCCATGTTGTATGAAATGCCCTGGTCTCATCTGTCCATTCTTCTTCTCTCTTCTTTATCCACTGATGAAATATAGAAAGCTTATTTTAAAATGGCTAAGTCCCCAGAAAAAAAGAAGAAAAGGAGGGTCTGCTGTTTTCTGGGAGAGGACTGGTATGAGGGAGCTGCTATTTGCAAACAGTCTAACTCCTGGCTTATCCAGTGCACCAGGTAAAACCACCTAATGAAGGAAAAGGACTGCTCAGCTATTCTCTGTAGAATACATTATGCTTTGGGTGCTGACAATCCTTACAGAGCCTGAAAACAGCAACAGCCTGTGTGGTAACCTCAGTGTCATCTCCCTTTATCTTGTGCCAGCATGATGGGATGCCCTGGTCAGAGCGGCACTGGGGAAGGTTTAACTCCTGCCTTTCTTTGTGACCTTGAAAAGGTTATCTACACCTTCAGCCAACACAGCTCTAAGGTGGAAATTTTTAATTGTACTCAGGGGACTTAATTTTCAGGTGATTTGAGAGAGATTTGGATACCAAACTGCCTTAGCACATACAAAAACCAGCTCAGATCCATAAGTAGTCCTGTTAAACTGATTCCCATCAGATTGAAAATTGGGTATCTGTCCAAGGAGCTATTTTTTCTGAGTTAGTTATTTTGTCTGGGAGTCCATTGTTATAGAGAGCTGTGCCACAGGCTGGCTCAAGCTGCCCAGGTGCTTCACCATCACCAGGTCCCTTGCACTGTTTTTCCTTCCCATGCCATGTGTTCACCCATACTTGCTCCACTGTCTCCACCTAGACAGGATGTTTGCTAGACCCTCCTCAAGTCACTGCTGCTTAGTACAACTAAGCGTGGAAAATACGCTACTTTCACGGTGGGTCAGTGAAATTAACTGGATCAGTTTCACATGTGATGGATGCCAAGGCAGGTAGAGAAATGAATGGATAGGAGCTGGGATAGGGAGATCTTCCTGTTGAGAAAACCATGAGACCAACTCAGTCACCTCACAGAAGGTTGCCCCTGGACTGCAAACCCCTCTGAGGTACTTTCTTCTCAAATGTGTTCATTCTGGGCATTACCCAAAGGACCTTTGGTAAGTCGCTCTCAGCTGGGGTCTCTACCTGCACAGTCATACAAACAGATTCACTTGTAGAGAGGAGGAACAGCTCATGGCAGAACCAAGGAAGGGGCCAAAATGGATGTATGTCTTTTGAAACCTCATTAATCCAGGGCATTTTATGACAGTGTAATTAGCACTAGAGGCTGAGAGGAGTGGCAAAATACATTTATCTCAACAAAGGTGGATAAAACCTGTAATTCTCACCTGAATTATGGTTTTCAAAACCCTCTCTAAGGAGACAGATGTTATGCCAGACCTCACAATTACAGATTTCATTCTTCTTGAAAATAACAAATAGCTAATTAGTTATGGGTACCTCTTGCATAACAAACAATTTTATTGCAGGGAGAAGTTTTGATTATAAAGAATTTCTTTGCTCTGAGGCTAACCCTTTGCCCCTCTGGGTGCATTTCCAAATGCACACTGATCGCAAATCACAGCTATGGCAGGGCTAAAGTCAGTGCAAAGCTGTCATTTGTTGAGAATATATTGTATATGAGAACCAGGGAGCACCTGCAGAAACTGATGCAGAATTTGATTAAAACAGTAAACAAAGCAGGTCCCTAAAGGGATTAGACAAATTCATGGACAACATGTGAATGCTGCACTCTCTGAGAGTCATAGAGGAATGAGGTCTTACCAATATGCAGGGATACCACCTTAAATATGCCTAATGAAGGATCTCTATCCTCTTCCCCCACAAACACACACATGCACAAAGTCATGGCTACCAGCAGTTAATGACAGATTTGTTAATTAACAGCATGAGGCAAAGCCAAGGTTGATGTTCTAATAAACAGGTCATTAACTTTGGTAATGACCAATTTGGGAAGATGATTGCTCTTACAAACTGTATTCCATGGCATATGAAAAGCAGCAGTGCAGCTCTGAAATACATCTGGCAGCCAAGACGTTTAACAGAGCAGTTGGTCTGAAGCACTAGCCATTCCCTGGGAAGTTATCATCCCCATTTTTCACCAGACATATCATGTCACCAGGAATCAGACTAGATGTATTTCAAGCTACAGCAATTAAAATCCATACAGATGTAAAAATGAAATAAAAACCAGCTTTGAGACAACTGGCCATCTTTGCCAAGGTTGTTCAGAAAAGGTACTTGATGTTTGTGACTGCTCTTGTCCTGACTGGCTTTCTGAGACTGCTCTGCTGCCATTTAATTCAGACTTTTCACTCTAAGAAATTCTATGAGGCCAAAAGACACACCTGTCCAAGGGACTCAGCTACTCCAAGGAGAGAAGTCTTCATCAGTAGCCTGTCACTGTCAGGGATTTGTTTCCTCCCTGCAGAGGAAGGCAGGATAGAAATGTGTGAAAGGACTGGGATGAATAGTCAAGTTACCTAAAACAGCCACAGGGGAATGGGTTTGAAACAATAACCTGATTTCCCATGACACGTAAGAATGGAAGGCACCTGCAGTTCCACCTCGCTGCAAAGTAAGCCCCAAAAGAGACCTCTTTAGAATGTCTCGAGATCAGTGAACAACAAAAATCTTGTGGTTTGAAACAGAAGCAGGCTGAGATCATGTTGCAAAAAATTGCTCTGTTCACAGGACCTGTGCCATTTTTTGGTGTTACTGGAATAAGAATCAGAAGCAAAGGAAGCTGACAGCAATGTGTGTCATGAGCCAGAGGATCCAGTAGTAGCACTTTGGGGCCTTTTGGGGGATAATTAAACATCCTAAAGAACAGTCACTTAATATCACAGCACTTAGTATTTACTAGAGTTGGTAACCAGATACCAGAGGGAAGAAAATAACTCTTTCTATAGTTTATTATCAAATGATTAGAAAAAATAATTTCAAAGTTTTGTGTGCTACCAAGTTTGGTGAATAGGAATGGTAGCATGAGTTAGACCCTTGCAAACAGAAGTAGGATGGAAATGAATGGTGTTAGGGAAGCAGAGTTCACAGAGGATACTTATTTCAGAAAAGACAAAGCACTTGAAAACCTTTTAGGGAATTAGTCCTGACAGTGGCTGAAATTAGCCTGTGGATCTAGGGTCTGGACTTGTGACACAGAGGTAAGAGGTACATAGACATACGGCCTTAAAACTTCTGCAACTAGTAGTGCTGTCTACAGTAAAGCTGTTAAAACATGACATTTAAAAAGCTGATGAAAGGAAAACTTTTCCAAAAGAGATAAAACTGAGCTAAAAGGAAATCTGCCTGTGATACACAGAAGTGGCATTTGCTTGTGGCACGTGCTTTAGACTGAAAATGAAACTACTCTGCTTTACCAGTGGGAATATAGGTTGTATATTTTTCTTTTTTCATATTGCCCTCTTGCACTTCAGTCTGGCTATGCAGTGCCTTTAAGGTGAAAGCTATTTTGGAAGAGGTTACGTAAGTAAAATTTAGCAGGACAGGAACAACCCCACCATCAAGCAGGGATCGCTCAGTCTCCATGATGGACAGCCATGTAATCATGAGCAATCCTGAAAGCTGTGCCAGAACTCCTCCAGCTCTTGCAGCCTTGCACTGTTATTTGAGTGCACAAGGACTGTTTCCTGCTGAATACTCCTATGGATTCTTCATTCCTGAAAAGGAATGAAAAGACAAATGCAATCACTGATTCAGTCTTCTCAGAGAAAGTCAACATCATGAAAAGCTATATTATACTGCAGGCGGCTATATGGATTTGGACTGGAGGACCAAAAGTACCCAAGATTGTTAGGATTGCTTTCATACCTGAAGAATCAAACCCAAAAATGCTCTATCCTTTTAATTAATAAACTTTAAAATACAGACTTCTGACTTCCAAGGAAATCCAACTGATTTTGCACCAAAACTTTCTCACTAATATTTTATTTCTTGAAGTACTTTAAATGGGCTTTAAATGGCATTTTCTCTTTCTGCAAATATAACATCAAAAATATTGAAAAATTGACATGCATAAAAATGACAACAGAAGTGTTTTTGTAAACAGACCCCTTCTGTAATTTGTGATACACAAAAACGTGGGAACCGACACAGATGAAGACTAAAGGGACTCAGGCTGACTATATCCATCCATCGATACAGCACTGAAAAGTCATTTTGAGTGCAGATGGGAATTTACCAACAGAAGACAAATGATCCCATAAGGCAGAAGAGAATGTTACTGAAAATAAAAAGTTAGAGATGACAAAGCACCTGCTATCACCTGATGTAGCAATCAGAGCCAACACATTCCAATTGTCCATCCTAAAAAATGGGCTTTATCACTAAAGAAGGTCTCAATTCATTATTTCTTCCTTGATGTTATGTCAAATATGTAGGTCATATCATCAGCCTGCTATCTAAGAGTGAGAAAAAACTAGAGAACTCGGTTAAGGACACTGAATGAATAAAATTTACAGGGGTAAGGGAATTATTTTTAAAAGTCACAATCAAGTAGAAATAAAATTCAGCAAGAAGAGAAAAGTGAGAAAACACTCCCTCTTTTTTTTGTTATGTTTCTGACTATATAAATTGTCCTAATATTTCAAAGTGACTGGCACGTTTAGGTCTTTTCATCTTTGTGGGCTGAACTTGAGAGACTAATATCTAGGCCAAGCCTTTCTACAGTGCCTGAAACTGAGGCTGAGCTGGCTGAAGCTGGATATATTAAGGATAAAATAATAGATGCAGCATTTAACAGAGAGGTGGCTCTCCCTTGGAGAACACCTGCTGAAGGAGATCATAGCTTCAACTGCTTTTGAGTGGATGGTGGGGGTTTTTGACATATAGACCTTTCCATTCTTAAAGCCTTTGATTTTGCTCCACGGGAATCCTTTCTTGTCATTGAACCAGGGAAAGACTAACTGTAGAAGTTTAGCATTATCAAGGCCAGACTAGGACCAGAATTTACTTACTCCATAAAAGGCAATGCTGGATGGAATAAGATGCATAGTCCAGTATCTTGTACATCCTACAAAGCTCTTAGTAGTGGCTTATCTCTGTTCATATGGAAATTTATATCGATTTCACTGGGAAGAGATTTAAGACAACACCATGCCCCAGCTCTCATGACTCACACAATATTTGTTGTCTTTCTTAAAACACCAGCTCCTGCACTCACATGATCACACAGGAATCTCAAATGCAATCAGCACTATGGGCTATGCAGAAAAGCTTGCAAAATCAGTGCACTCAAAGGGAAGAGAAGGCATCAGAAAGAGAAAACCACATGATTTAGGAAGCTTTTAACCCTCAGACATGCTCTCTCCTTGCAATCACCATTCCTCCAAGTTACATGAAATAGTGCAGGTCAGTTTGGCTAGTCAGAGAAGGGAGACAGGTGAATAGAGGCACATTTGCATTGGTACCTGGCACCTGGACTCCATCTGCAATACAAAGAAACCTGCAGCCAAATGAAACAGCAGGGGAAAAGGAGCAGGATTTACACTGGTTTATTTGGAGGGGTAACAAAAAGCGTACTCTAGTTTCCGCCCAGACCTGAAAAAGATACATTTGACTCAGAAATTGAGTTGAGATTCCCACTGGTAAGCTGTGCAAGTCACTCAAAGGTATTCTTAGCAAAGATGACAGGGAAGGAGCCAACATTATTAAACACAAGCAGTGAGTGCAGACAACAAATAAGAACACGCCGCAAGTTGCATCCATGCTTTGGAAATAGGATACTAGGACAGTGATTTGCAGCTCTGACAGATGCACAATACAGTATTTGGCTCTGAGATTGTATCTGTGGTCATTGGAAGAAACAATTTGATTGTATCTGGGGGAATTGGGATTTTTAAAAAGGGAATTAATCTTCAAAGGATTCAATGACCTTTGCTAACTTCTGAAAAAGAAAAGAACTCATGGATTTTTATATTCAGTGTGCATTAGTTGCTCATTCTCTCTGAGGTGATTTGCTTTAATTTTTTTCCAGTTTATTTGCATAAAACACAGTCTGCATGAAAAGACAAGCCAGCAAGCTTTGTACATGTTTATACAGGATTTTGCTGTAATATCTTTGGTAACTTTGATAGGGTTTTTTCCAATATTCGCAATCTCCTACCATTCCTGTTCCAGAGAAACAATTCATTTTCAAACATAGCTGTACACAGCCCTCTTGGACATAACCTGTTTCCCAGCCTTCCACTGCCGTTAAAGCCAAATCACATTTATATTTAACAGCTTAATTTTCCAAATTGGTTTTATCGATGACCCTGTTGCCCCGTGAAGGCAGCGCGGGGGGAGCTGCGACCTGAGCCGTGTGCCCGGCTGCATTGCTGACCTGCTGGCTGACACAACAGGGCATCCCTCTGCCTTTTTCTCCTCTAAGCTTTTGCCGATTTAAGACGGTAAATCCCTCAGAGCAGGAACTACCTTTTGCTGAAGGGCACACAATGGAACTGTTTTGAGCCAGACACAGAAACAAGATGGCCAGCAGTGGAGGAAGCTCAAGGCAGAGGTGGGCCAACAAGCCCACAGGAGAAAGGTACAAACTACCTGCAAAGGACAGGCTACAACAAGGATCTTGTCTCTTACACAGCTTGCATGACTCTCTCAGCTTGACTTTGCTTTTCTTCTCATACAAGGAACTGTAGTTCATTTTCTGCTCCTCGGCAGTCTGATATCCAGGTTATTTTTCCTTATTACTCTAAGAAGAATCACCAACTGCACTTTCTTTCTGGTCCTGGAGTTTCCTGTCCCAGCCTAGCTCCAGATATATTAAGAATATCTCAGGCTTGTGAATAGTGTTTTGGGGTTTTTTATTTAAACCAGAAAAGAATAAAGAATTGTGAGGGGAAAAAAGAATAAATCCAAATTGTGAAATGGGGCATTTTTAAAAGCTTATCCCATGACAAACAGGTTGAAGTCTTTTTTTCTCATTACAATGCAGAAAGCTCATATCTTCCTTGAAGAGGTTCAAGATTGAAAACCAAATAATTTCTGAGATGGAATTCAAGCAGTAAAGTGTAAAACAGTAGGGCAAATGCTCCTTGGTTAAGCAGCAATGGCAGTAGAACAGTATCTGTGGACCTGTGTATAGAAATGGAGAGATGGACCCATTGATGAACCAGCCAGTGGCACACAGAAACCACTTCCAGTCACACTAATAAGCATGTGCCTACGCTCAAAAGAGATATACCCCAACACACCAATTTAGAGAAAATGCTAATGAGGTCTCAATTTCCAGGTTATGCTTGGATGTCAGTCTTGAATTGACAAAAGCACTGCCATGGAAGGGAAATATTTTAATTTCATGTGTGCCAGAATCCTGTCAGTTTTCAGACATCTCTATTTCTCCTCTCACAAACCCTCTTAAAATTTGTCCCCTGGGAATATTGCTCAGCTGCATAGTGCCAACCAGGAACTGGAAAGAACAAACTGACTGAAAAACATGCAGACCTTCAAAGGTGGCAGAAAATTATTCTTACTGGAAAGGAGATTGTGGCACTAAAAAAAAATAATGTGGCTTATCGGCGCAGAAGAAGTCATTCTGCCAATCTTTTCTCACCCTGATCAGCGGCTAATTGCAGAAGTGCTGACGATCTCTGTGGCAGCGAGCGCTCAGAGATCAATAGCTGGCCTCAGTCTGTCAAGCCAGTTATTCCACTGCAGACTACGGAATTACTCCCACCCTTGTTCTTCTTTGCAGCTGTAGTTTCAGAGCTGCTAGCACCCCTTTGGGGTGAGACAGGAGCAAAGGCTTCTGGTGGCAGGATGAGAATAAAATGTGTGTAAGACCAAAGGCCAGAGGCAAATTATAGGGACTTTGCCTGTACACATGCACAGGCAACATGACCTTACTATATTGTGTTCTCAACAAGACAGCTGTAAGCCCTAAACATCTGGGATGTATAAGGCATATGGAAGGACAGCTAGGGGAAACAGGGAGAGAGGTATTCAGGAAGTGTTTGACAGAAGTCAGGGTGGACAGACATGGCAGATGATCTGGTGGGATCACTACAGTAGGACAGACTGCAACAGCATGAATATGCCATGTGATATATGACATATGACATGTAACATATGACAGTGCTATCTGAAAGAGGGATCTGTGAGCTGGGGTGCTTTCACAGTTTCCACACTGGAGGGGATTGGGCAAAACCAGAAGGGTTCACTTTGCTTTGAACAAAATAACCTGCCTGATATACTAGACAATTAGAAAGAGTGTTAAAATTGCAAATGCATCTGGAATTTTCAATGTAAACAAGTATAACAAACAACAATTCTTTTTGGCAATTTTTTGTTCCCTATTGTTGAAATAGAAATAAAAGGCAAAGGAAATTAATACAGAAAACTTCTGTTTTGTTTAAAAGAAAAATGGACATTTTGACACGACTTTTTTCAAAGGTATTCAAAAGTCTTTTCTTCATCACAGAGGCATTCCAAAGCTGACCTGTTTGTCCTTCAGACTGCCCCATCTTCTGCTTTAATAGCTTTTTAATATATTCTCTACATAATCAATATTTACATTTCAGTAGCAACTAGCAGCTTCAACAGACACCATAGGCCCCATAGTGTTAGAGTGAAAGGGAGCTGTTCTTCTCTAGTCAGATAAGGAAGACAGATTGAGGAAAGGGAAATACAAACAGGTAATAGAAATTATTTACACAAGGTGATTTGTCAGATCAGACACAAACCTGGGATTAAAGCTGAAGTCCCTAGCTCTGATGGGGAGCTTTCAGGACTCCAATCACAGCTCCTCAAGACCAAAGCTTTCCTCAAGGTCAAAGCTTTCTCCAAGTCCACTGAGCTCTCAGTCTTCCCTGAGCCCAGCCTTAAATTCTTTATTCAGAATGGAAAGGTGGGTACAGTTCAGGTTTAAGTCACCATGCAGTTTTTGGCTGGTCACTAAACTTATCCCTGTCTTTGCCCTCATGGCTGAGTTGCCCCTTCTAACTCATGGTTAGAAATTACACCAAAAAAAAAAAAAAAAAAAAAAAAGATTACAGGAATGCTGGAGCCCTAAATCCACTGATGACTGCCATGAGTGGGAAACATATGAGACTGGTAGACTGATATGGACGGAAGTGCAACGAACTTCAGACATTCACAGTACCAACAGCTGCAGATGGACTGAGGTCCATCTAGTCAAGAAAACAAAACCAGCTGCTTTTAGGATGTAATTCATCTAAACTATTAAGGCAACTAACTTGAGGTAAGATCATCTGAGAATAAACAGCAGGATTGATTAGAAAAGCATTTGCTAGACTGATGTCTGGGTATGGACATGGGTATGTGACTTCACCCCAAAAACATCTTTTATGATGGATTTCTTTATGTGGATAATGCCCAGCAATCCACAGGGCATCCTTAGACCTCTGGTGGTCTCTGCCCTTGATGAGGTCATGTAAAGAGGTGCTGAGGTTTCCATCTCTTTACATGTTGGCTACTACTATAATAAAGCCACTGAAGCCCTGTTTGAGTGTGGGAAAGCCAAAGGAAAGCACTTGTGCACTTTTTGCCAGGTGGGAGATGGTTGAGGTCCAAGCCCAGTTGATAATTAGATTGAACAGAGCCTGGATGCTTGATGGAAACATTGAACCAACATTACTTCAGTCAAGATAAGTTATTAGCTGGTTCAATGGCAACAAAAACTTTAAGACATAAAATGAATCAATACCTTAGTAATTGTTACATTAATTACTGTCTGTCATCATCTTCTAAAGCCCTTTCTGGAGTTCATATTTTATGGAAGTTACCTAGCTGCCTTGCTAGAAGCCTGTAGGCAATTTTCTTCATTTTTAATTTCACAAATGAGGAAGCAACCCTCCCTTTGAATAAAAGCACTCTTATAGTTTCCAAGAGAACTTTGTTTTCCACAGCATTTTTTTTTAAGTTTCACAACATGGTGACCCAAAAGATGGGGTGGGAGATAAACTGTCAGGGTCTGATATCTGTAGGTGAAGAAGAAAGAGCCACTGGGCCTTTGTGAGTAAAGCAGAGGGCAAACACACCCAGGGAATATATGTTACAGAAAGGGTCAGAGGGCAGGTTGGACTGTGACCCAGAGGACCTTCTTCACTGCAACACCCTACCATAGCATTGAAAGGGAAGTGCAGACCAGTATTCAACATCATTATGTCCTAGTCAAGGTCAGATTACTGTAAGGGTTTTGATTAATGCATAAAATGCAATCAAATTAGCTGAGTCGGCACCCGGCTCTGATGTTCGTTAAAGAAGCTGCCACGCTCATTAGATGGAAGCAAGCCACCTAAAAGGTCAAAACTAATTCAGAAAACCCTGCTAAGTCTCAGGGTGGCAAAGCAGGGTGAACCTGGCATGACAAAGAAAGAGACAGATGCCTCAGCACTCCAGCATTTCTGCTGGACTGTGTCACCACAGTTTTCAATATGCAGCACTCACCAGTGGCATTTTTCCCACTGCCAGCCCATACAAAAGGATTGTGTCCTCATCAGGTGGAGACCTCAGCATCACTGATTTGTTCAAGGATACTTAGGGTATGACTGAGCTCAGAGCTAAACCCAGCTAACAAAATATAATTTGAGAAAATATAGTTTGAAATGCCTGCAAAAGCAAAAAAGACTTATATTCTGGTTATCCTTCACTTTAAAAGTAAAAACAAGCAGGGTATCAGTAGAGCTCCTTTGTTTTTAACTTGACTTTACACTTAGGCACAGCTGTAATTATGGATAGAGCAGATGAAGAAATTAGTCAAAACTGCTGTAAGTACTAAACTCACACAGACAGGTGGGAAATCATATTTTGCAGGATTTCCATTAACCATTGATCAGCAGACACCAGGGTTGGAATAATAAACTGTAAGGAACAAACAGATATGGTAAGGTTTTTACTGGAATAAAGGCAAGAAAATTGCTGAATTAATGCTGACCTTTGTAAAATAATAAAGCCACAAAACCATAGAACAAAGATTATAGCAGTAATGTTTAACAACCACTGAGAGCACTTCCCCCTGTTGTATTTCACGAGTAAGATATACTATGACAATATGGATGAAGAGATGTGCCAGCTAGGCTCTCAGTATGGACCTGTGTTACCTGTGTCTGAGAGTGCTGGAAAATGCTGGGGTTTTAGCAAGCATCTGCCATATTCTGATCCAGATGTACCCACTTTTGAGTATTTTGGTCAAAAGGGGCCAGGCACTCCAATCGTTTTTTAAATGTCTAAACATCATGTGAGAAAAGAAACTGGATGTGTATCCTAGGAGAAAAAGGAATAACCCAGGCAATGGAGAGACAGTTATGCAGGGATTCCTTACTTAAACCATATTTATCCGGTCTATTTGGAAACAGTTTATTCTATGAAAATGAGGTTATGTCAGTTCTGAGTTTATACAGTCAAATGATACTGGTTGAGAGGCACAGATTTAAACAAGACGTCATTTTGAAGAATACATTGAAACATGCCTGTCTAAAAAACTAGAGCCAGTGTATTCTGAAGTCACCTTTATTTCAAAATGAAGTTTTAAAATGCCATTGAACTGCTTCTCTTTTCCTTTTAGCTTACTGTTAGTCCCCAGTAGAAAACAATATGCAGTCTCATAAACTTCTCCAGCCCTGATATAAAGTTGGGGTAAATCATTCCCACAAGCTTACTGCAAAGGCAGGAATGTTCTGCAATCCACAGGCTTAAGCCCTAAAACAAATTTGGCTGTGGCGAAATTAACACAAAGCTGAAACCTTCTCTGTCCTTAATAAAATCATTGAGATCCAACTATTCTCACTGTATCTATTTCAACAAAATAGTGGACAAAGAAATGTAGCTTATTAAATAGAAAAACTGTCCCTGCTCATTTTCAGTTAGCAGTGTCTAAGGAGGACAGGTTTAACATTACAGCTTCCAGTTCTTCATACACATTTCTACTGCACCTCCACATGAACATTGCAGGGGGAGGGGGATCATCGCCCTCATTTTGCTATTAAAATGCTAATAATCTGGAAGTCTTTTTCTGATTCATCCAGTCCTCCCAAGATTGTTTTGCTTAAATTGGAAACATAGCCAAGTAATGTCACCAGCTGAGCCATTCACACAAAAAAAGCTCTGTGGCTCTAGAAGCCCATCGCTTTACACGGTGACAAGTCACATATCCCTTTTTCCAAAGCAGCTTTGTGTGCATGAATGTGCGTGACTGCATGCATATATATATTTCATATAAATATATACATATGTATATATGTTTCAGAAAAGAGGCAGTATCAGGAGGAATAAGATTATAGTTTTGTGGGCAAAAATCAGAGTTCTTCCTACCCTTTGTTCACCATAGCAACTCTCTCTCTCACACACACAGGCAGAGCAAGAGGAAAATCTCCTACATCATTTTCAACTAGGCCTTCTCTAACAACAAAAGCAAAGCTTTTATCTTTTAGATGGGGATAAAATACTATCCCAGCAGTTCATTGCATAGGCACGCATGAGCTTGTCAAAACAAGTACACATTTTCATTCCCCTGCCTAGGAATTTAGCACAGCCTATTAGGAAATGCCTGGGTACTTCTAACACAAATATTTCTGTGTCTTACAATAGTTGTCCTGCTAACAGCTTCGTGCTTCCTAACTTCCTAGGACACTGACAGTTTCCTACTTACTTAGCACAGCACTACATGTGCATTCATACATATACAGAGAGACATGTTACTTACCAGTTCATGCTTCAGTTTTCCGCAAAACTAAAACTGAAGCAGAGGGTAACAGAAAAGGTTATCAGGTTTTACTGTCCGTGACGTGTTTTGGCAGTACTTAAAGAGCCCACATGGCAGCATCAGAATCACACTTTGCAAGATGCTGTACAAACATATATAGGATATATGTAAGTCAATTATACATTTCCAGTCCTTCCTGAGGACCCCAGAGTCTGAGGATATGAGCAGTTCCTGTGAAGGTCATATGAAAAAATCTGCTGGCATCATCAAGCCCAAATTAAGCCAAAAATGTCTGCGGTTTACAAACAGGTCACTGCAACACAGGGAGGTTAAAGGACGCGCTCCCGGACACGCAAAAAGTTGCTTTCAGAGAGGCTTGAACATAAATCTCCCAAGTCCCCCTTGACGTCTTAAATGCGACCTATTTGCCCTCAGACAGGAACATACATTGCGCTGTCTGCTACTTGTCTTTGTGTCTCTTTTTTCCTTTTTCTAGAGAGAGCACCTCCATTCTCTGAAATATGCTACTAGTATTATGGAAAAAAAATAATTTAACATTTGCCCTCAATCAAAGCCTGATGTCAGAGATGTTCTTTCACAGCAGCTACACCTGTAATATTTTGAGTACCTGCAGACAGCTGTGGCTAGGCTATGACTGAAGTTATAACACAACTTCTTCTGTAGAAGGGATCTGATTTGCCATAGTTTCCCCCCAACTTTAAACTGAGGCTCCACTGACTTTTAGGTAACAACTGAGTATGCCAGTCTTCAAATAAACTCATTAAGAAAAAGCACATCTAAATGGCCTTCTCAGACAAAAAAAAAAAAAAAGAGTGTAATTTGCTTTCCCCCTTGTGTCACCTCCTTCCAGGCATTCTCAGTGTGTGCGCCTGGTGGCCCAAGGCGACTTCAGTGGTGAGGATGCAGAGAAAGCAAGGTGACACTGAGCACATCTCATCACTTAAAAAAACCCAGATTTTTCTGCAACAAGGGAGGTTGAGGTTGTGGGAGAGACATAGATCCCTACTTAATGAGCCTCTTGTCACCACAAGAAGAGCACTGGCAGCTCACTGCTGTGCAGCAGGTTACAAGGGGGCTTTGTAGAGCCAGTACTGCTAAAGTACTTCCCTATTTTATACTGCCTACTGTGGGCATCTTTGAGCTGCTGATCTATCTGTTATTTCTCCCTCACTGCCTAAGCGTGCCAGCTTGCCAAGCAAGGCAAGTCACTCTTACAGACTGGAGAATATTGCCTTCCTGCTGCTGTCCTAGCACTCAGGAGAGCCTGCATTTGCAGAAGAATGATTGATGACAATAGAAACACATTTTCCTCGGGTTTCAAGGTCACGAGACAGGTCTAGCTGGCATGCAAATAGCTGAAGCTAAAGGAGGACCATTTCTGTTTTGACGCACACACACTAAGTGCTGGTCTCTGCAGCTGCACCTCTGTGACCATGAGTTCCCAAACTGCATGCATTGGGATCTCAGGCAAATCTACCCAAATTGCATTCCCACACTGGGCTGCAGATAGACCCTCAGAGAATCAGCTGATCCTCTCCATTAGCTGCATGCTGAATTTTTAGTTTCCTCTCCTAAAAGAGTGCTTAGAATTTTTCCTCCCCACACTCCCCCATCTTTGATTCAACACCATATTAAATTGCCCTGGATGTTACCTCTTGCATTTTTTGAAAATGCTTCTCTGTTCAGTAGAAGGCTGAAAGGGATCAGTGAATAAAAGACATTGCCACCATGCCGGGCAAAGCGCTGCTGTACTCAATACCCTCACCCGCGTCACTTGTTTGTATGTTCTCATTCACACTCTTGCTCCTGCAACGCGGTGATGGAGCATTTCCTCTGAGTAAATGTGTGCATATCCTCTTTACTGAGCCATACATGGATGCACAAGGTCTCCTTGAGGACGTAAATTCATTTTCCTGTCTTTTTAGCAGAGTGGCTGATTTCAGTGTCATTAGCTGATCCACACTGAAACTTCCTTGAGCCATTCATTGAGGCAAATGTCTAGGAAGGTGAAACTAATGTTACTCATTCCCATCTAGGCTGAACCAGTTCATTTACTCAAGTCAGACATATTAAGAGCAGTAGTCTACTTCATAGCCAAGATTTTTAGAAAGAGGTGGCCGAGGGGCACTCAGTAAAATCAGCATTGATTTTTCAGCACTGCTTGGAACACATCCAGATCTCATGGGGCCAGAATAAAACAAATACAGGAAACAGGCCTAAAAATTGTTAAGGGGAATAGTATGTACAGGACTGTCAGTCAAATTTAGTTTGGGCAGGTGAGAGGAAATGGGTTAGTAAGGAATAAAAGGCTGAAGTAATTAACTTCACTTAACATGGGTTTATGAGGGCAAAAGACCCTGTCAAGTTAATGTAATACTAATTGGAAAAGTCCTAAGGTTGCTGCCACAAAGACTGCATCCTGCTCCGACTTCTGTGCTTGGGACCATGAGGAACTTCAATCACTAAAGTTCAGAAGCAGATGAACAGACTGAATGGATTTAAAAGGAATTAATTGACAAGTTGTGATTTTTGGGGAAATCTCCAGCAGACAGGAAGATGCTGCTAGTGGATATGCATACTCACTTGCAATTCTAAGATACCCTGAACACAGGAGCAAAGTTTCAATGAGAAACTTCCTCCTGCTTTTGTCTCCAGCCAGGCTGGAGTGTCATCTTGTGCAACTAAACCTGTCAGCCTGAAACATCCAGCTTGCTTTCTCTGCCAAAGAGGTTATGGTAAACTTGAAAACAACTGGAACATCTCCAGACTGCGGCCACCCAGCAGACCTCCCTCTGCTATTCATTTCTGACTATTCTTAATAATTTATTTCTATGTCTTGGGTTTGATTAATACTAATTGACTGTCAGAAATGCAGCTGAGTGCCCAGTGCGCTCTATGTCATCTTTAATGGGAACAGGAGGTACAAAAAAGAGTTTGTTTCAATGAGCTCCAGCTTTGCCTCCACCTAAAACGCCAGTCCCTCACAGCCTCAGCTCCATGGGGTGGGCAGCGGGGCCTGTAGTCAGGATGCCAGGACCAGAGCATGGCAGCTACTGCTGTCCTCCATGCACATCTGCAAACTGAATTCATAGTGAGATGCAATGTTTGTGTGCCTTCTCAAGCCTCACATTGCTCAGCACCCTCAGTGCTCCCACAGTGACCTGGCCTTTGCCACTACTTAGTTATTTTCCACAGCTGCCATCAATAAACAGTGATGTGAGGTCTCTAAAATGCCCTGAAGAATCTGCTTTTGGTCAAATTCAACTGGGATCACTTGAAATTGCTGTATCTATGAAAATGCTATTTTTTTGCTGCAAACAGCTGGAACAAGTACAATTGAATTTATATAAAGACTGGGTTTGTTTCTGAGCTGATGACTCATGTTCTTGTCTATTTCTGATTAAATATTATCCTTGTAAATGACATACACATTTTTTCATATTTAATTGTCATGGCTGAAGGATTTAATCTATGCACCAATTCAATATCATCTGCTGGCCACAGAAAGTACAATCAGAGTGCCATTGCATGCATGGCTATGAGACATAGAGGTCTACTCTTGCTTTCAGGGGAAGACATTCAAGATGGGAGTTGTTTCCCTCAAAGAGAAAGAAGCAACTAAAAAAAAAAATCAAACTGATGCTGCATCCACAGAGCCAGATGTCTTATACACAAACAAAAGTCACAAGCAGGGAAGGAGAGATCCCAGTACACTCTGATATTTAATTGATGCAAGTTTGATGTTCAAAAAATCACTGGGCAATTCCCACATATACGTGTTCACCAACAGGAGGAAAAGCAGCTGGGGTGCTAATGGCATTATCCCAATCCTTCTGAAGGCAATGAAAGTTATTTTCAGGCCCATCTCTGGGAATTGCCTCATGTCAAAACACAAAGGTTTTGAGGTGCTCAGGGCTGGATTTTTTGGCTCTTTAATTCACACCAGTTAGGCCAGGTATCCAAAAGAGCTCATCTCCTGCTAATGTAATTCTGACAGATTTTTTTCAAGCCCCTCTCTATTGGTATGCAGCATGCTAAGAGGTGCTCAAGATTTGGCAACTGTTTGTTGTTGAAGCCTGTTAGGTTTAGAAGTGACAACATTACTGATTCCTTGCAGGAAGGGCATTTTCTTCATCTGTGGCATCTGTTCAAGTCCCTGGGCAGGTTTTGAGCTGACCAGGCTGCTTGTATTGAGGAATCCCACTGCCCTGCTGACTGCCTGGGGGCACATCAGCATATCTGCAACATGGGTTTTGAATTATTTGCCCACAGCCCATAGAAAAACCTCCCACCACTCATTTCCAGTGTTTGTGGGAAACTCTGCAAGCTGCTGGAAGAAGACAGGCCATTGCCTCTCATGAAAACAAGCAAGAGTACATTCCTCCCCAAAACATCTAGTGTCCAAATGAGGTTGGATTGTTCAGACTCCCATGTGGAGGGGACCAGGATTTGCAATTACAATGCATCAGAGATAATCGTGAGTTAATATAGAGCAATGGTAGTAATGAACAATAAAGGATGCTTTATATAGTTTTATAATCATCATACAGCACCATTATTCCCAAATGCACACATAAATCTGCCAAAGGAGGCAGCTCTATGGCACAGACACTTTTATATGTATTTAAAAAATGGAATAAAAGTCATATCAATCCTTGGCAGAGCTAATTTAGCATTGCACAACATTTATCATAATACCAGTACCATTAAACTAGATGCCCACTGCACTGTCAGCCAGTGGCAGTTTATTGCAGGCTGCAGACAACTGGCGCACTGTCCGGACAGGGGCTTTGCAGGCAAGAATAAAGGACTTCTGGAATGAAGTAGGGAACCCAAAATTTCCCTCAGTGCCACGGAACCTGCTAAAGAAAGCTAATGGAGGTTCAGATGCTACAGAGATTTTCAGTGTGGTCTGCATAAAGTCCTCATAAGTCAAGACAACTCTTAAGTAGTGCAGTGTAAGCTGGGATACAGCTCCAGGGGCAAAAGGAGATGATACTGCAAAGGGACTGGTTCCCATCTAGTGAAGTGCTTGTGATACAATCCAGTATGCATAGCAGGACTGCTGATCACACAGGCTTGGAGTAAGTCAGACCTGAACTGTTTTTCCGAGCCCAAGTTTTCAGAAATTGTAACACCATTGCTCAATATCAGAAAAATCCTAGAGCTGAGGGCTTGAGTTTCCCAAATTAGGCTGCAGAGAGGTGGTTGAAAATTTACTTACCTACTACAGAAAAACTGGACTTTCAGCTAATCACAGGCTCACCCACAAAAGTCTGAGATATTTAGGCTTTTGCACACTTTAGTATTTTACATTTCTGTGCTTCACATAGGCCACAAAATCATCTATATGGAAAGTATTGAACCAATTTTCCCTTGTGCACATCTGAAAGTGAAGGTGTGCACAGCATAAATTGTGTGTACTGACACAAAGCGCAGCATCAAACTTCAAACATTGCTGTGGATTTTACCCTTCCAAGTTACAACCTTCCTGACTGCCAGTGTAGTCACAACCATTAATCATCTTCTCCAGGCTCCCAGCTGAACCCTCGTTTCTGACTTTCCAGAGAGATCCTTATTTATTTTTCAGGATTTTTTGCAAACATTGCTGTCTGCTGCTTAAACACACAAGGTACGTCTGACTAAATATTTTCACTCCTTGGTTTGCGACCTAAGACAGAAATCTGAGGCTATTTTGAGCAATGCTTTAATAGTTGTATGTATTCAGTGAGCTAAGCAATCTTCAGAAGAGCAACAGAAATGCAGGACTGGAAGAAACCAAGTCCAGCTTTAAAAATGGAAAACAAAAAACAAAGTCCCTGCTAGTATAGCTGCAGGCAATCCAAAAGGCATGTCTGAGCTGCTTCTAATCATATCAGCCCTACTCCCCAGCAGGAGGTGAGGGAGGTAGCGTGACACGAAACTGACAAACATACCTTTTATTTCACATCAGCCAGACTACCATGCTGAGAGACGTGATTCAGGCTTTTCTTAGGGAAACTCACTCTGGCCTATTGGGAGCATCATTTTAGCAACCAATCAGTGTGATCCCAATTAGAGAGAAGTCAAAGCCTGCAACAAGCCCCTCAACAAGGGTTGGATCCCACACCACAGCTTGCAAACACACCTTCCTCTACCATTACCGTCCCTCCTGGCAATGCATCCCCCTCCAAAGCTGCCTGCCTGCGTGCGCTGCTTTGCCAAGCAATGTGTCCTGCGCCACAGCATAGGAGGGAAGGATGTGACCTCAGGGTTGCATGGAGCAAAAGGAGACTATGGAGAAGCGTCACAGACCTGTGCACTTCCAAGTCTGCTTTCGGTACGTGGTTATATGCAACTGTGAATACATCAAAAATAATTTCAATTTAAAACAGACACATTTGCAGTGGCTCAGCAAGAGAGAGCACGCACGAGCCAAATGGCCCAAGTCCAGATTAAGAAAGGCCACATGTTGCATGGAGATGTCTGAGCTACCACGGCACCCTGCAGCTGGAAAGGACACTTTCCAGTAAGAGAGCCACCTTACTGCAACTTTAAATCACTGTGTACATTAACTATCTCACTTTTACAAGACAAAAGGGCAGTGCGTAGAGATGGCCTAAGTTGACCGCTTGTTCATTTAATTGCCCTTGTTCAATTATTACAGTTTGAATCACAGAGGTATTGATCTCTCAGAAAGAACCTCCAGACCTTTCACTGGGCTCTACCTCAAAGTGAACTAACAAGTGTTGGGGAATGAAGTCTGCAATACAAATAATTTAAAGCAATGTATCATCCATGGACTACATTAAAGAAGAGTGTAGGTAAAACGTAATTATAAACCATGGCCATATCGGTGAAGAGGACAAGCTGTCAGTCTTTGACTTTCCTAGGAGTAAATTTTAGGAGGTTTCTTCAATGGCCCAACTCCAAATGTCAAAATCTCAATTTTTGTTAAAAACAAAATTCTTAGGACCCTGGAAATGAAAAACATGAAAAGATGCCATCAAAATTCAAACACAAGTTGAAAAAAAAAAAGGAAGCAAAATTAAAATAAGACACCCAACAACAGAGAAAATTATTCAGAAGAACAAAGATTGTTATGCCAAAGCTATGATTTTTCAGTCCATTTCTGTGCACTTGAGATCAGCAGGGTGAGAACATAATTATAAAGGAAACCTAGTACCTTCCAAGTTCATCACTTGCTCAAGAAGTCCAAACAAATTTAGAAGAATGGATGAGAAGGGGCAAGATTTTGAGAACATGGCAGTGAAATGGTAATAAATCCTTTCTTTGTGTTATTTTGTAAAGATTCTTAGTACTATTAAAAATAACTTTATTTCACCAAAGGACTCAGTGACAGCATTATTGCATGCCAACCTAAATTACAGCCTGTCAACAGAAGCAAATGCCTTAAGACAGGAAAAGACGCTGTTGCAACCTGTGGCAGCGGGAAGTAGCCAAGATGGTTTAATATGAAAACGTAGGTGGTGCCCTGCACCCTTCTAGACAAAATCAATATCAATGAGCTTGAAGTTTAGTGACCTGCACAGAAAGCAGCATAAATGGCAACACTTACCAGCACTGTGGTTTCTAATGAATGCTGCTAACACCATGGATGGCAGGTCTTCAGCACCCTTAGTCCAGCAGAGCATTGCAGCCCTTGTGAGGGATACAATGGGAAGAATCACAGAGTCACAGAATCTCTAGGTTGGAAGAGACCTTCGAGATCATCGAGTCCAACCCATGCCCTAACACCTCAACTAAACCATGGCACCGAGTGCCACATCCAATCTCTTTTTAAACACATGCAGGGATGGTGACTCCACCACCTTCCCAGGTAGACCATTCCAGAGGATTGTGCAAGGCCATGGTACAAGCCCTAAACATTTTGCTCACAGAGTTACGCAATTTTTGAAAAATACTAACTCTCAGCAGAGAGCCAGTTTGCTTTTAAGGTGCCAGTTCTCCTTAGGGCAAAGCAGTATCTGAAAATGTTAAATGAAAGAGAGTGTAAAAATAGGGAGAAATATTTTTGTAAACCAAATGTTTTCCGGTTTGCAGTTGTTGGGTTTTTCTGTGCTTTCTCATCTCCACATTCTGAGAAAAAAACCTCAGAATTTTTCTGCTTAATGTGAAAACTGTGTCTATTGGAGCATATTTCCTTCAGCAGAACTCATTCTCTGCATAACTGTCTAACATTCCAGCTCTTTGGATCTGCAGACCCACAACTGAGGAGCAAATGATATTTATGCAAGGTCATAGACCCATTTAATGGAGAGAGATTTTATGGTTCCCCAGGTTGCCACACATTTGTGGGGAAAATTGCTTTTGCCTTGATCTGAACCAACTCCCAAGTGACTTCAGGCAGGAACTAAAAGACCCCTAAACGTTTTGTGGGTTAGTGTTTTCCCACCTCTGTAAAACAGGTTCCTGTCAGTTTGGCAGGGTGGAAGGCTCAAATACAAGTGGAACAGGGAACTTTTCTGATACCTGAGAGCAAATCAGTCCCTCCTACATCTGTTACTACAAACCCTGATAGCCCACGGCAGCCCAAAATTTTAACTTATGTTACAGGGAAAATTAATCATCTTGAGTTCAGTGTTTCCTTCTCCATCTGCACATAGGACAACCACAGCGCTAAGAAGCCACAATAGGCCCAGCAATTAACTCTTATTTTTCTGTTCTGAGCTAGGTATGCAAGGCAAGCAGGTAGGCAGTGAAGAGAAGACATAGTGTCCATGATGGGACAGGATAGGACTTGTTCTCTAAAGAGGACCATCAAGGGAAGTAGAAAGTAGGGGACCTGTTACGGAGTTAAGTCCGTGCAAACTTTAAAATTTCAGTATATACTTCTCTTACTTTATTTCCTGTTGAAAATGATGCATTCAGAGCGTTTGGAATAACTGCATCAACACACATGTTCCTTATAAGTGGCAACTACTGTTACAAAGGTTAAAAAATCGGGGGGGCTGGTTATTACTGACATTTAAACCACTATGTATTTTAAAGGGATATATTTTTCCATAAACATTTGAGTAAGGAGTGAGTGCAAAATATTCTCAACATACCTGTCCATGAGCTGACACCTTTAGGCTCTCCTTGCTTCAGGCAGCAAGATGTGAACAAGCAATTCAAACAGCTCTTCCTCTTGTCTTCCAGTACTTTTTTTCCAGGTGTTTAAGCATCTTCCATCATTACAGGTAGGAAATGATTGCATCCGTGATAATTAGAATCAACTTGATATTATTATTATTATTATTATCAATTGCTATAATCAACACAAATTGGAAGCTTTCCTTCCTGGTGCTCTGCCACAGCTTTGCTAAGGAAACGTGCAACACACAGGACCTCATGCAGTAACTTAACGACGAATGCAGTCTGTTAAGGCCCTGGCACAATGCTGTACTGCTGACCTGCTCACAGACATGTAACAGGTACTTAGTGCTAAGGCCAAGCAGTGCTTAAAACATTGTTGTTTTAAGTCTCTCCACATCAAACAATTTCAAGTGATCCACATATAACCAACATAAAAAAGTTGGAGATACACAAGGAGCTGTGCTTTTGGTTTCATCTTGGTGATAAAAAAAGGAAGCTCGTGGCATAAAGGAAATGACCAAGGAAATTACATTCAGGAAGAATAAAAATTGTTTGATGCAAAGATTTAGTTGTATTTGGAGCATGAAGAATAAGCTGAAAAAGGTGGATTAGGAGAACCATGACAGATACACGTGTATACACAGATGCGAGGGGCTGGGTATGTTTACTCTTGTATTTATTTACAATGGTTGTCTTCAGTAGAAATAAAAGGACGCAGTCCAGTCCACAGAACTGGAACTGATTTTGCAGAAATTAGATGAAAAGGACAAGAAAACATAAATAGGGACTCATTTAAGATGACAAAACATCCAACAGATAAAGAAGATTCAATATAAGACTCAAAAGACTGTAAATCCTTAACAGAAGGGTGTAACAATATAGATATGCATTTTATCTAAAATCTAATATATAATATTGTGCTCTATATTTGTGTATTTATAGGGCTGAAATAGAGCCAAATGAGAGCCAAACTTCTTTGGGATATTCTATGTAGTAAACCTCAAAAAGCTGGATCCTTGAAGATTCTTAACTGCTCTGTCTTTAGAAATTAAACAGCAAAGGTGAAAAAAATATTTGAGGCCTGCAGCATTCCTCTTAAATCCTTCTCCTTTGGCTCCTGAAAACAAAGGATTTTATTTTATGGGACTTCAGCTACAACAGTAATGAAATGAGGATGATTTTTTCCCAAATAATATCTCTCTTCCCCACACATCTCCACTGAAAGCTATCCGTATCAGAAATAAAGACTCCCAGACAGAGCCATAAGGAAAGCCATTTGAATTTTTACAATTTGATCTTTTGGCACTTCACTGTCCCCACTCAAATTTCATTTTTCCATCCATAATTTTGACTTGTCCACATAATGTGTCTTGCATTTGGACCCTGACAGACTGAGGGACATGCCTGAAAGCGAAGCATCAGTGGTGCAGGTGGCTCTTTGTAGGTAGCAACGGCTGTGTCTTGACTGCTAATTTCAATTTTACAGCCTGCAACTGAATCCCAGAACAGTCCTGTTTTCTTTTCTCTTTAGTAAGAAGGAAAACCACACACGTTACTGCCAGAAGCAAGCCAGGAAGGGCAGAGTGTGCAGCAGGTACCTGGCAGTGAGGCGACCGAGCTATCACACGGGAGGCAACTTTTATGCTCTTTCGGAGTGAGCGAGGATTGTGCCAAGCCCTAATGTTCCATACAAAGGAAATGAAATCACTCAACATATTTTACAGCTCAGGGAAAAATGTTGCTTCATTTTTCCTCAAATGAGGTGTTTAGCTCTGTTAGCTGGACATTATTAGATTTATTACCATGTCAAGTCCAAGAGAGCAACCAGTTTAACTCTCAATACAGACAAAACGCTGTTTGGAAGGACAGAGAGGAGTGCACACATTTGAAGTAGGCAGGAATTTTTTAAAAATGCATTAACAACTCCAATAGAGTTGAGCCAGTAAGGCACATTAGGAGAATGCAATTGTCTTGATAGTTTGGAGGGAGACACTAGATTAGAAAACATCATTCCAGTTTAGAAACCTACGTATAGTTATGCGTAGGAAGGCTAATATACAGCGAAAAGAATAATGCTACAGCTCCTGTTTCTTGCCTGAGAGCAAGAAAAAGTGTTTGGGTCCCAATGCAATTTGGACTTCCACATGGTGTTTTCAAAGGTTTCTTGGGCTCTGTATTTAATAGGATTTAAATCCCCAAGTGCACTGCATTTCCTCAGCTGTGTTAGAATCTGTTATTTCTAAATGCTTCAAGTTCAAAGTCCGTAACTCCAGCTGAGCAGCCCCTTACACCACCATTTCTATGAATTTCACTGTAATCATTCACAGAGTAATATCTAATACCCAAAAGCATATCCTGTTTCCCTCCTCATCTATCTGAAGGGCAAGCAAACAAGAAAAGAGAACTTAACTAGAATCATAGAATCATTAGGGGTAAAAAATACCTCTAATATCATTGAGTCCAACCAATAACTTAGCATCACCACAGTCACCACTAAACCACGGCCCTAAGTGCCACATCTCTATGTCTTTTAAATACGTCCAGAGATGGTGATTCCACTGTTTCCCTGGGCAGCCTGTTCCAATGCCTGACCACCCCTTCCCTGAAGAAATTTTTCCTAATATCCAGTCTAAACTTACCTTGGTCATTTCCTCTCATCTTGTCACTTGTTACCTGGGAGAAGATATCAACCCCTACCTGGCTACATCCTATTTTCAGGTGGTTGTAGAGAGCAATAAGGTCACTCGTTTTCTCCAGGCTAAACAACCCCAGTTCCCTCAGCCAATCCTCAGAGGACTTGTGCTCAAAACACTTCACCAGCTCTGTTGCTCTTCTCTGGACAAACTCCAGCCCCTCAATGTCTTTCTTGTAGTGAGCAGCCCAGAATTAAACACAGGCTTTGAAGTGTGGCCTCAGCAGTGCCACATACAGGGGGACAATCACTGCCCTGATCCTGCTGGCCACACTATTTTTGATACAAGCCAGGATAAAATTGGCTGTGGATGCACTGCCACGTGGGCACACTGCTGGTTCATGTTCAGATGGCAGTTGACCACCACCTCCAAGACCTTTTCCACCAGGCAGTTTTCCAGCCACTCTTTCCTTAGTCTGTAGCAATGCCTGGGGCTGTTGTGACCCCAGGGCAGGATGCAGCACTTTGCCTTGCTGAACCTCATTCAATTAGTCTCAGCCCATGGATCCAGCCTGTCCAGATCCCTCTGTAGAGCCTTCCTACACTCCAGGAGATCAACATTCCCAACCAATATGGTGTCATCTGCGAACTGACTGGGATGCACTCAATCCCCTTGTCACAATCATTGATAAAGATACTAAACAGGGCTGGCCCCAGTATTGAGCCCTGGGGAACCCAGTGATTACCTGCCACCTGGATGTAAATCCATTCACCAACACCCCCTGGGCCCAGCCACCCCAGCCAGTTTTTTCATCCAGTGAAAAATGCACCTGACCAAGCCATGAGCATACAGTTTNAAGGCACCCAACCAAGCCATGAGCATACAGTTTCTCCAGGAGAATGCTGTAAGAAACGGTGTCAAAGGCTTTACTGAAGTCTAGGCAGACAACATTCATAGCTTTTCCCTCATCCACTAAATGGGTAACCTTGCCATAGAAGCAGATCAGGTTGGTCAAGCAGGACCTGCCTTTTCTAAACCCATGCTGGCTGGGCCTGATCCCCTGATTGTCCTGTACATGCTGTGTAATGGCACTCAAGATGATCTTCTCCATAATACCAATATATAATGTAATATCTCTTGAGTGAAGTTAAGTAAAGTGTCCCATAATACACTTTTAATATCCCTTATAGCACCAGCGAGTGCTGTGGCAAGTCCCTCTATTACCACGGTAACACTGGGATACAGTAAGGGACTATGCTGTATAAAAAAAAGAAAACATCAAGCTGTAGCTGAGGATTAGAATGTGGAGGGGCTGATTTAATGCTTAAGGGCACAAAAGGAAAAGTTGCTGTACTGCTGGGCAAGCAGGAGCAAAGGAGCCAAAATAACCCAGACCAGACAGCACAAAGGACAGTCTCAATCCCACTTACCCAGAGGATCTGCAAGCCAATTTCTGCCTTAAGAACCAATAGCCAGCAGCAAAAGTCTCCAGTGCTTTACAGCCCAGTGATACAAAACCCACAGCAGCTCTTGCGCTAATGCAGAGCGTCAATGCGCTCTGCGCTTACTGGGCTAATATTCATTTGTGCATAAACAGATGCCAGGTCTGAAACGCTTATGGTGTGGCATTTAATTCAAGAAGCAACGGGAATGACCCTGCTTTTATGAACGGCTGTAAAATCATGCTGTTGCGGGACTCAGGTGCTTTGCATCCCCCAAAGTGTTTTGCAAAAGGCTCAGAGAGCAGATGCTGGGCTGCTAACCAACCCAAAAAGCAAACAACACCGAGCGTGGGGAGGGGGCAAGCAGGACTAATCAAACCCTACAAATCTGCCTGATGGTTTCCACAGCCAGGGCATCCTTCTCAGTAACAGATAATTCATCTTTTACCAGCTCCTATTGCCTAAAGATCAGTCGCTTGGTTGTTTTCAGTGAAACCTACAGAAACCAAAGTATTTTCAAACAGGAAACCAGATGTGATGGGGCCTGCCCCAGCCTGTGACAGGGACACAGGGGTTAATTATGATTGATGGCATATCACTCTTCATAAAGCACCCACTTGCCACATCAGGTGTTTTCGATGTCATTTATGGAGGGATGCTGGAGATGCCAGCAAGCAATGTCTGGGGTCAAGGAGAAAGGGGCAGCTGTATGAAATAGCCAATTAAGTTTCCCCTGCCTGCCAGGAGGAGGAAATAGAAATACACATTAAGCAAAAGCCACAGATTGATATTTTTTGTTGTGGTTTCATGATGTCTGTGGTCCCACAGCGCTTCTCATATTGAGGAAGACCAAGATGAGGAGGTGGCTGCCAGGTTAAGCTGTGGCTCATCATGGATGAAGTTGGGAGGGGGACACAGAGCCTATTGCAGGCTGCTGAGTGACACATGACCACAACCACTGCAGTAAAACCAGCAGCATCTCAGACATGACTTTGCCACACAATTAACATTGCTTCTCTAGGGGCTGCATTCTACTGAACATCTGCTTCCTAATGCATCTTAGTAAGGGAAAATTCTAGGAAATTCAAGTATACGGGAACTAGCGTGAAAACACACATGGGCCCTTGGGATTTTTGTCTCTTCTATCCAGTAATGGATATATGTGGCATGCGCACACACACACGGAGAAACACAGACACCCTGTGTTCAAGTGTTGGCTAGTTTAAGGTGGAAGAAAGGCCTGGACTTAGTATTTCACAAAACAAAGAAAAGATGCAAGCCTCTCATGCTTAAAATATGCTCACTGCCTCATGGTGTGCTTTACCTGTCTTCTTTTGCATGTTAATCCCTTCTACAGCAGCTTTCATACAAGACACATCTAAGACAGTGACAGGAGCTAGTGCTGCTGTGCTGGAACCTGGTAAAAATATGAGCAAGAAGTGAGCTGGAGAGCCAGGGAGGAAGGACGAGGCACTGTTCTCTGCTTTAACTATTCATGGTAGTGTAGCGCTTCTTAATTGGGTATGACTTTGCATATGACAACCGTAGCAATCATCTCCTGTGAGTAACAAATACGGATCAATGTTAAATGAACTATTGTCCTGCACTTTATCTATTTTATGAGTTAGACCAACTTATTGTATTTTAATGAAAAATCAAGATAATAAAGCTCATAAAGTCATAAAGGCAATAGGATCTGCAGAGCCTCGTATTGAACGATCTGGGTAATTTCATGTGTGGGGTTATTTATCCTCCTGTTCAAGTAATCTTTTTCTTTCTCCTATTTAAACTAATCAGAGCCATTTCAGGGAAGGAACAAGGTAAGAAGGAGAAGTCCTAAATTCGTTTGTCTGGGACTCTGAGCTCAGTGCCAGGACACAAGCAGCTACCAGACAGTCCAGAAAGCTTTTGCACACAATTTTGAAGTTTTTGCCTGCCATTAAGGATAAAAAGAGCACAGCTGGAGAATGCCTTTCACTGTCTCCTACATGTCCTCAACTTGAATTAACCAGCTCACCGTAGCAAATTCCATGTCCAGCAGTACGTGTGTGCAGAGCTGCTAAGGAGGCGGATTTGGGAGTGTCAGATTTGAATGGCACGTGCATTTGCACATGCACAGGGTCCTCAGAGCAGGCAGATCCTCAGTGTTCACCCAGATGAGAGGCGGACTCTGGGGAGTGCCTGATGCCCCTGCTGCAGGGAAACAGGGTGGTGCTGGATGGGTCCAGGGTAAGCAGAGGGTATGGGGGATTGCAAAAGGTGTCCTCCTGTCTTCCCAGCTAGACCCATGCACTGCAGCACTCAAAAAAGTGTGCAGGTGGAGACGCAGGTGCCAACATGTGGCATCTCCTCACCTACCCCAGGCGTGCACAAGCATCTTCATTTGGATATTTATTCAGAAGTTCAGATCTTGGCTTGGCCTCCTGAAATTCAACAAATAAAGAATAAAGCTCATGTCAAAATCGTAGAATAGCAGAATCACTGAGGTTGGAAAAGGCCTCTAAGATCATGGAGTCCAGTTTTTACCCAGCAACAAATGTTCAGTCAAGTCCATCCAATATCTGTCTCAAAGTGTGGCTTGTCCAACTAATTTTTCAAGACGTTTTATCCTAAGCTTGCAGCCCTGATATTTCTTCACAGAGAAACAATCAGTTTTGAAACAAGAGATCATTTTTAGCAGATCATCTGTGTGCGAGTGCATGTGTGTGTGCAAAAATAAACAACTTCCACGTTAGTTGCAGAGAAGTGAACAAATGAATTACCCGCTGTTTTCAGCCAGTCATGAATAATTCAAATTCCCCTGTGCCGGTGGATCTAATTAGTAATCATCCAAACTATTCTTAAATTATCTAGTTTTGAGTTACTTGCATAGCAATGACATTCATTTCCGATAGTATTATTAATCCATTTGCCAGTGTGAGATTGCCAGGGCAGAGGCAGTGGGAAGCCATACCATCAGTTAATGTTATTAATGTTTCTTTAACAATTAACCTATCCGGTGTTCAGGGACAAACAGCATATGTCATGTAGAGATATTTTTAAAGCTCTGTGGATATGTGCCATACGTCCCGCTGATTCGGCCACCTTGAAACGCAAGGAGCTGTCATTAGCAAAGGCTTGACCCTGAATGTGCAAATTGCACAGGAGCCAAGAGAAAATATGAAATAATAGAGTTACCAAGGTATCTTAGAAATAGGTGAGGTGTGAATCACTCCAAAAAGTGACTTTGCAAATGCAAGACTCATTGGAGCACTCCTCACTGTTTCCCACTTAAGTAATAAAGATCTGTAATTTGTTTTGTGTTCCTAATTTAGAGATTCCCAAATGCAACCCATCTCTGAAGCCCACACAAGAGGTGCTTTCCTACTTTGCCTATCCTGTGAGTCTGCAATCAGTTCTTTTGAAAAGGAAAATGGCAGTTCAGCGTACCTTAAAAGATGGCACAGCTGAGAGTTGTCAGGAAGCTGTATATTTTTATTTAGTATAATTCAGTATATAATGAGTGTATCATGAGCTTTCCCTGTCCACCAGGTATTCATAGTAAAACACCTGCTCCAGTATTGATCTATAACTGTGCAAGGTCAGGGTGAGATCCTTGTTTAAGCAAATAATCCCACAACTATTGCTGTGGGAGTTTCACAGCCTACTTACAGAAACATCTGGCACTGGTGCTTCTTGCAGATGGGACACTGGGTTAGAGGAAGCTTAAATCACATGAAAACATGTTCCCAAACTTGATTATTTTTAAAGGGCCCTTTAAAGTTACTGATCCAACATCCCCTTCCCTACTGGAGAAGCAGTGACAGCCTGCAAAAAGGTAACTCTTTGTCCCACAGATAAGCCCAGATTCTCAGTCAAGCAGCATATGGGTCTCTGGGTATCTCATTGTCTCAGCCCAGTTCCCTGGATAAACCAATTGAATAGCAGGAGGGTTGTGCTCAGGGCAGCTCCCAGCCCTACATCTGTCCAGAGTGCAGCACAGGTGCCTAAGGAAGCCACTCTGACTCGCTGGCTACCATGGCTGCAAATAGAAGCAGCTCACTCCTACACTTTTAACACTTTCTACGTAATGTTAAAGGGAGTTAGCTCATTTTGAAACAAAATCTTGCTTTCTCAGTCACTTTGGGGGCTTCACTGGAAACTGATATTTGCAAGCATAGTACATGAAATATTTTTAAAACCACTGAAACCTAATATTCAAAAGACAAAGGAGAACTGAATTTCTACCAGCCCAGGAAAATCAAAGAGATTATTTAGATTTGTTTTCTGTCATTATTTAGATTTATTTTCTGATTAGCACAATATGTTGTGCTAGAGCTGGCCATGTGGAAAAATTCTGGATGATAAAATAGCACAGGAGAGAGCACAACACACTTTTTATTAAATAAAAAAAGTAAATACATTGATGCCACCAAAGGAAAAGAATAAAGTTGTAAACATATTTCCCAGACTTCAGCTAACAGCAGGAGTTTACAGTTTTCCTGCAGTGGCCAAGTATAATAAAATTGATCTGTTGACTATACAGATCCATAAAATAGTTTACGCAGACTTATAGTTATTGCCAGTTGGATCAGAAACAAAATTCTTGTGAAGGAAAGTGGCCTTATAAGCATCCTTTTTCCATTACACATCATGGCAACTGCAGAGTAAATGAGGTCCAGGTTTCCTCAGAATTTGGCACTTTGGGTCATTCTGCATTTAAACAGCACCCAAGGACCAAGTGTAGGATGGGTGAGCTGAAAAGGACTGAAAAATCCTTAGACATTCTTCTCACAGTAAATGCAGATTGTAGACCTTCTGTGGGCATGGCACTTGCCCTGGCAGAGGAAACTGGTTTGCAGAGCACTTTGAAGACAAGTATAATTCTTTTTTTTTGTCAGGAGGGGCAATGGGAGATACTCTCTCCCAACCCCAGGAAGACAAAAGGGCAGAGAACTGCAGCTGGAAACAGCTTAACCCACCATTAGCACCAGCGTCCAAAATTAGCAGTGATGTTTAGCCTCCAAGTCTCTTTGTCCTCAGTTTGAACCAAATGTTCTCTTCAGAACAGCATTCCTCAGACAAACCCCACCAAACCAGGCTCTCAGCATTGTTACTTTGTGTCATCAATTCAGGTCTACTATTTAGGACAAATTCATTAAATCTTTAAGAGAAATCTTTAAAAGGTCTCACTTTAAAAATTCATTAGCATCCAAACTTTGATGATGCATGGTTCATAATCTTGATCCAGGAATCTGGATCTGCAGATAAAAACCCAAGTGAGTGGGGAATCAAGGAGCTTCTCTTATAAAATCTGGGTAAAAGCGATGCTGGGCACAGAAAAGGAGGGCTACCTTCTCTCAGGACTACAAATCCATCCCTATGGCGGATCCTATCTGCATTGCAAATGTAAGGTTAAAAGACCTGCAGAAGGCAAATGCAGAACAAGAAACTGAACCCAAAGCTCCAAAATGCCTGGCTAATGCCCTAACCACTGGAGTAGCCAATACATTACTGCACGCCTCTTTTCACCAGCATTAGTCTCAGTGTGACTAAAGAAAATCAGTGCATAAAATATGCAAAAACATAATTCATTATTTCACAACGCAGTGTACACAAAATCCTCCCCAGCGCACCAGCATTTAGTTTGAAATATGCCAAGGTTAATAGCTATAATGTAAAATCGTTATCTGCAGCAGAGTATTAATTAGAGGCCTCATGCACAATGCATTAACAATTTGCATGCAAAGAGAGCTGCAGTGGTTCTCCGCAGGAGGCTGGGAGCACGTTATAGCCCTCGGAGAGCTGGAAGACTTCAGGGAAAGCCTCTCACTGAGCTATCTTGAAGCCCAAAGTGGGGCTCTAGGACAGTGCCAGACACTTCTCCCCTGCCCTGTGCAGTTTTTCGGGTCCTCGCTGCATTTCTGGTCAGACAAAATTCATTCATTTGCGCTCCTCTTGGTGCAGGAGAGCCCTGCAGGCACTGGGGGTGTATCTCTGCATCTGCCACCACAGGCAGCTTTCTTCCAAATTGTGCCAGGCACCTTCCAAGGCTCCCTGATACAAAACCATTCTGACTTGCAAGTACTGTATATATTTTGGAAGAGTGTTATTTTGATGCAGAAAAAGTCTGATTTGTTTAATGCTACTATTAACAGCCAGCCAGTCCTCAAGCCCCTCAGGCCAGTAATTCAGCAGAAGCCACTTCCACAAGTCTGAGAGAAAGACAAAACCCAAAATTTCCGCCATTTTTGTGCATTTTATAACTTTGGAAGGCCTCACTCTCCCATGCACAACACTTGAATACTTGGCCTTGCAGGACAGCTCTAGGACAAAGCATCAAAACTCTCACTAGGGACAAGAAACTTTTTCAGCTGCAGGAAAGGAGCACATTCCTGCTTGCAAATATTCACAGAGAGCGCATGGATCTCCATCCTTCTCTTTCCTATACTGATTAACCATAGTATCAGATGTTTCTTTTCTCATCTGTGTCTTTACCACTGTTTTTCTGTAGAGGTTACTGGTTTGGTTTTTTGGAGGCTGTTTTCCTTCAAAAGTCAGCATAATGAAAAATACTTTCCCAAACAGCTGTTTTCCACATCCAAAATACAAATATGGTTCTAAGCAACAACACACAATTAGATGTATCAAGCAGTGTGCATAGATTTTTACAAAGTCTTGGTGAGATCATAAAACCACAAGTAAAGATGATTGATGCGACTTTGCAAGTCATCATGCACACCCATTCCCCCCAAAGCAAGCTGATCTTGATTCAAATGGCTGACAAAGACCCTCATGCAGAAGAACACACACACCCCTACAGAAGACCTTTGACCTCATGGACTTTCTATCAGACTGGCAAAGAAACCTGGGAAAGGTCCTTCTTCTTCAGAAAAAAAAACTTCCTTACTTTTCATCCTGGAGAAGAAATCAAGATTCCTTATCTCAGACAGCAATTTCCACATATGCTTTGCTATCTTCCAGCTAAAATACTGCAGCTGGGACAGACTCATGATTTGGCTGTGGCATATCTGAGTCTCTTACTAATGTGATGTGTCACCAAGCCAGTGGTTAAGATATCAGTCTTTTTACAAAGACTGTTATCTTGCTGCTGAATTCCAGATATGGCTGGGTGACTTGCAAATTTCTGGGTAGAGTCCAGGATGCAAAATTCCTCTAGAAAATTCCTGCTCTAATCAGGCCTGGATTTGATACAATGAGGACAAAGCCATTTCCTTCTGGTATTTTTAGGCTAACTTATGAGAGAGCTCACTCATGTTACAGCATGTGCCAGGATGTTTGCAATTGGTGCTGGCACAGTTGAATGACTCTAAGGTTTCCATAGTGCCAGGAGTGAGCGGTCCATAAGTTTTAAGATGGATCTTGATAGCCATATGAACGGGATTGTGCAACAGGGTTGTAAGCAGTCAGGGGAGATAAACCATGACCACCCCTCAGCCCTATTCCCCAAGCGGAGCACTAGGAAAATATCATCAAATGTCAGGTGTATTCTGCTCCTGGCAGGTGCTAAAAGGTATTTAATCAAATGTTTCCCCCGCCTTTTATTCTTCACTAAAGCTGCCTCTTGGGTTCCTGTTGGAGCTCCTTTTCCTCCCCAGCCAAAACCTGCAAAAGAGCAAGTATTGGTGAGGCTTTGGCCAGGGCTCAGATAGCTGTGGGCTGAGACTCCAGCCTGAGAGGACTGATGAGAAAGCAGGAAAAATAAATCTCTGCTTGTAGATGCTGTCTAGCTCCTCACCTGCTAAGTGATGCCTCTTCAGGAACCACTTTGGATTTTTAAGAATTTATTTTTCTTTTAATAAAAAACATGCAGATGTTCTGTATTTCAAATCACTCCCATTCACTTTTCTTTCTTTTTTTTTTTCCTCGTTTCCATCTTATTTAGGGCAGGGAAAGCATTTGACATGCAGAAAAGCCATCAGCCAATGGCCTCATATCCTTGAACCCTATGAAAAGGGAAGTGGTGACTCAATGACAGACCCCACTCAGTGACAAAAGCCTGCCCCGTCCCTCTTTGGGCCATTACTCCCTACTGTACCCTTTTTCACCTTGCATTAGTCAGCAATCTCAAACTTCAAAGTGGTATCTTTGATCCTCTCAACCTTTTCCTGCCATATACTTCCGTCACCATTCAAAAATGAGGCACAAGATGAAAGGTGGGGAGATGAAAGAGCAGGAGAGAGAGCACAGTCCTTAAGCAAAGGTGGGATGCAGCAGAAACAACAGACCACAGCCATGAGCAGCAAACACAACTTGCTCCCGGTAAGAAGCCACTTCGCTGCAAGCAGTTTTTAAACGTGTAGGGAAGGCATGCAAGCAACAGAGCTCTGCCAGCTGATGCTGCCCTGCTCTGACCCCCCAGGGTCACGTCAGGGAAATAGCAGGGGGTGAATCTGCAGGAGGAACCAAGCACCACAACACCCTCACAGCCACAAAGACAGATCCTAAAAACTGCAAACCCGTGGGCCCTGATGAAGTCTGCAAGCTTCACACAATTCCCACGAACTAAAGGCTTTTGCAAGCACTCACAGCACTTCTAGAGCCTCTGAAAGAAAGTTCCCTCCAAAATTCCTAAATCAGTAACAGGGAAGTTCAAAAATGCAATCAGAGGTCCCTAGAGCACATAATACTTTTTTAGACAAAAGCTGTCAGTAACAGGAGCCTCAAATGAAGTTTCACATCTAAATAACAGGCCTTCCCTTCCTTTCAACAGCACTAGTCACTGCTGGGAGCTCTGCATAATTTTGTGAAATCAGGCATCATGATGAATTGCCTGAATATACTCATTTTTATACTAAGAATCTATTCACTATGCCAAATTCTGCTCTCATTTCTACGGGGGTTACTTGAAATAATGAAGTCACCTCTTTTATCTGGGTAAGTTCAGGGTTGTCTGGCAGATCTTTTTGAATAACATATATTCAAGTACTTTTCAGCATCTCTTTTTTCAGAAAAAGGATTTTTCTCTAGCATTTAAATATCCAAAATATAGATTTTTTTTTTTAATGACCTGTGATTTTCTTGCAAGTTGTGTTTGTAGTGTCAGGCTTTTGTTTGCACGAAACTATTTTGATAATTCCTTTTGGTCACAGATATATTTTGATGAAAACAATATTTTGACATAATCATTTGAATGATGTTATCAGAAAAAAAAAAAAAAAAAAAGCTTTTTCAGAATCTTACAATTTCCTGACAAATGTGGGAAACAAACTACTTAACTATTTGGAATGCTGTAGCTTGCTTTAAAATATTTCCCCTCTCCAGTCTGTGCTTAGATGTCTTATTACATCCCTGACCTAAGATGGCAGCAAAGACGAAACTTCAGATTTTCCCTGCTTCACAACAAAAAAGAAATGAGAGGACCATAACCCTGGCTAGTCATGAAGGACAGAAAAATTGGATTCAATATTGTGCCCCAATGGCTACGTGATTCTGTGAATATCTGTGCCCCCAAAACCCATTGCAAAGGCATTCCAGATTTACATACTTATTTTGTAGGGGGGAGGTGAGAGTATCACCTTGGGCTTTTTTTTTAATTTTTGTGTGTGGATTCCTACATTGAACATATGAAAATACCCCAGTACTCTCAGAAAGTGCCTGTGAAGCTCAAGAGTTGTGAGAAGAGCCTTTCCGGAGGGAGCTGAACCATTAGAGCAACCCTCTACACTCTGTGGAAGCTTTGTAAAACTACCTGGGTCAGTGATAATTATCATCAAGGTAAATTATATTCCCTGTCATGACATATCACAATTAACCAAGCAGCCATAATCATTATCTATCTTGCTAAGCCCCTGAGTAGGCAGTTTGCTATCTGCTGTTGAGAGATAAGATAGATACCCACGCAGCTCTGAGAAACATCCTATTTCCTGGCTGCACACAGCCCATTTCAAAGGCAATAAATGCCCAGCATTGTGCTATTCTGCTCTCTGCCACAACCCTTCTCTCCCTGCAACCTGACTATCACAGGCACTCTGCCTTTCTCCAGGCAGCAGCCTCGTTTATCCACTTGTCCATCATTTCTCCAAGTGTGGGCATGCAGTAGGAGGTACAGAATGCCTGTTTGCAGTTGGAGGAATCAAGTACCAGTAGATAAACGTATGCCTCGCAGGGGTGCCCATCTGGATCAATCAGCAAGGTAAGAGATGGCAAAGCAGAAGTCTCTGGTGCATAAAAAGCACCCTTAACCCTCAGCGCTAGAGGGTCCCTCCCTGCTTCAGTGCACTTACACTTACACCCCCATGAGCCCAAAGTCTCTAAACACACCAGATTTTCTTCAGTGTATTCTCTCTCTACCTTGGCTGCCATCTGGCTTCCGGAAATCAGGGCTGCTGACATCAAAATGTTTATAACCAACCTATAGCACAACTCCCACCAGCAGCCAGTCAGCTCAGAGTCATCCTTCCGCTGCTCATAAACAGCCTCAATGAGCGCAAAAATAAAATCTCACAAATGGTAAATTTTATAAATACTTTTGATCATTACTTACTGGCCTCATAAATCTCTCACACATTAGACAGTCAGACTAAGAGGACATAGAAATTTTGCTCTTAGTGCCATAAATCTTTCTCGTGTTCTTTCTATGGTTATAATAATAGAAATTTATTGTTGCTTTCGTTTCCTCCCATATTCTGTGTAATTAATCTCGATGTGTTGCCATGTACATTGAGAGACAGTACATTTTGTGCCTGCCCATTTGTATTTTTTTCAACAGCAAGTCCCATCTGAGTTAATATATTGTTTTATATTATATATAACCACTGACCATAACTCAGAACACAACACATTTTCATTTCGTTGCCCCATTATTTTTGCAGTAAGTCGATACGATATGAGGTGAAGCGTGCCTTGCTCAGCACTTATTGATCTGTCTGTTTGCTCATTGCTTACATCAAAACACCACTTGTCAGCTCTGCTCTGTTATGATTATCTTATCATGCAGGAAGCGACAGCCTCAAAGACTAAACGCTAGGCAACATCCAAGGTCAGGTGACACTGAAAACCAGCCCAAGTGCTTTTGAGCAAGGCAAAGATCAGCATCTAGAGCTTCAGGATCAAGTCTCCTTTTTATGCAGGGCACCTCTATGTTGCAATCAGGAAAAGCAACTGTTGTAGATAAAGGAACACTTCAACCAGCTCTTGCAGCACTGAGGCTCAATGTAGGCAATGTGGTAGAATCACAGCACTCCAAAATGAGAGGAAGCCCATGGACACAAATGACAAGGCAAGCTGTCTTAATTTTTTGGTAGGAAAAGGCATTTGGAGTACATCCAGAGCTTGTCCATCTTCCTATAAGGAATGCTGACCTCACGGGAGATTCCAGTGGAGCAGAAATGTTGTGCATTGGTTTGGATGTTTTACTTCCTCAGCAAATGCTTTTCACACTAGAAAAGCACAATCCTGCTTGTTGAGGACACTTAGACAGTTGTGTGTCAATGTAGCATATCAATAACATTTTGGACCAGGACCAAATGTCCATTGTGTCACCTCTCTGCACATTCAATGCACCAAAATAGTGTATGGTGTTCATGCATCTTGCCCTGGCCTCACGTGATGACACATATGAGCAACAAAAAACCACTGCCCCCTCTTTCTTCCGTGTTTCTCTGTCCCCTGCAGATTTTGGCTCTCAAGTTGTTCAAGAGCTTTGAAATATACGTTTGGAAAGGCAACTCTGCTCTTTCATAACATGCAGCAGGGCAGTGCCCGAATAAATTAATATGATTAGTGAACCCTTGCTTAAAGGATCGATCACTTTGTCTGTGTGAAAAAGAGCTGTGGAGAGACAGATGCCAACTCCCAATGTGCTGATGCACTTTGGAGTTTGTCGGCGGGCCGGGGGGAAGTAGGGCTGTGAGTGACAGCAGAGCTTCTTGAGGATTTGGGTCATGTTGTTTTAAAATTCCAGACAGGAAAGATCAAAATTCATGGCTGGATTACTGACTGAGTGAAATAATGTGCCCTCCTATCTGGAAAATGACAAAGACCCAGTAGCAACCTCCACTGCACAGCTGTCCTACTACATGAGGGTCACAGTTTTAAGCAAACATATTTCCTGTACTTGGGCATGTGCATAGGCGTGAGCCTCTGAAGGGAGAGAAATTTACAAGGTGGTTCAGCGCAAAGAGAACCCTAAGTATCCTCTGACACAGAGACGTTCTAGGGTGCTGTGCAGTGGCAGTGTGCAGAAAAGGTGAAAACCCCTCCACAGAATGTGGAAATTACTCATTAACAAACTATCATCTGTTTCAATCCCATGCTTTGGAGGCACCAGGCAAGATCAAGAGATGATGCTAACCACCATAAGCACCCAAGAACCACAACACAGGAGTCACAAACCCTGGCACGCTCTACTACAAACCCTCTCTTTTTGTGCCATCTCTTCTCTGTGGAACAACGTGTAGAGGACTTTCTGGGATGATGTGAAAAATGGAACAACTCTCGTTTTTATTAAAAGAAAAATATTAAATTATTAACGGGAAAATAATTATAAAACTGTTAAATTAAATTAGGGAAAGAAAAATAACGAAACCCGGGACAAGTCATAGGAGACTCTGTAGCCGATTTGGCTGGAGCCCGAGGCAAGGATTGGCAGTGAGGTAGTTTTTCTCAGCTATTCTGAGACAAAAAAAATATTTTTAATTAAGGCTCTGGAAAGAGCTCCTGGCCCACGACCACCTCACCGGGCTATCACCCTGCTTATCAAGAAAATGGCGCTCCTCAGACCGCACTCAGGTCTTTTATCTCCTTCTAGTCCCACCCCAACCTGCCCACTGCCTGCCTCCATGGAGAGTGCTAACTGGTGTTTTTTCCCGTGATATTATTTTTTCCCCGCCAATGGCTAGTTGTCGTCTAGGGCTTATGTTCCCCTCTTCAAAAAGGCGGGAAAGTCCCTCATTAAAATTCCACATTTCCATGGAGCCAAGTTACAGTCCAATGGCTGACTACTAAAAATAGCCCATTGGGCGTGGGGTGAGGGGTTTTTACCTTTACGAAGGCACTTTATCTGAGGAGCTAACTCAATTGGAATCATTCATTTCTTAATGAAAAATACAACTTACTTAACTTGGAATTACACTAATGGGTTAAATACAGTATGAGTATGATAAGAGAAGTAACATACAACATCTTTTAACTGTGGAAAACACTTAACAACCTTTTAACAATCAAACAATAACTATTTAAATGAATAATCATTTAACAATTACTAACTTAAGCCTGAACATCGTATTTCAACAATTGATAACATTATTCAAAACTGGGAACTTAATAAACTGGGACAACATGGGAGTAAAAAGGTGCTTAATTAACATATCTACTATTTAATTATACCCTGGTCACTTGACAGTCCTATACAAAAGCCAACCTTCAATTTTCATGCATGACAGATGACAGCCAGGGTTGGCATGTGATAGCTTGGGGGACACAAGGAGAGCTAATTCACCATGTGAGGCTCCATGCAGTGGGTCAGGGAGCTATGTGGAGCACGTCACTTCTGCTTCTCTCAGCGCAAAGCTGCAAGACAGGTTTAGAGTAACTCATTTACACTGTACAATGCCAGCACCCAGGAACTCAACAGTCCATATAAATAGACTCAAATTATTTCTTGTAACGCACTTACGAAGAGGAACTGAAGAGCATTTCCATGCTCTGCATGGTTTGCATTACCGGTGTGGGTTTTTTAATAACATAATCCAATACATTACAGCTAAATCTGATGAGGAAACAGCTGACCTGTGTTCTCTGATTTACAACTGTTTGATTTCACTTTCATGTGCTGGATTTCTAATTGCAACCCATCCTACCCAAGTTGCAGCCTACACACCACTCACTGCTGGTTACAGAGAAAGGGGGACTCATACCCCTGCCCTCACCTGCTCTGCAGCCTGATCCTGCCCTTACAGCAAAGCCCACTTGTGGCCTATGCAACACTAAGCTTTTCCCTTTGATGCAGTTTTCCTGCCATGTCTCTCCCTTAAACTTCCCAGCTTCAGCTTTTGAGCTTCTCATTTTTGAGAGTCCGTGTTCTCTATCAGACGGTCTTTGACTTCAAGGCTGTCAAAAGCTGCCAGCAGCAATCCCCTACTGTGGTTTGCAGAAAGCATGGGCAGCATCCTTTTCCTTCTCCACCAGAACAGTGAGGGGCTGCTGGCACTAAGCTACTTGCATTGCCTGGTGTTTCCATCCCCTGGGACGATGGAAGGGAAAGGTGCTAATGATACAATGTCCATTTTGCAGGTGCAATGTACTTCCAGAGGGAGGGAATCTAATTGGTACTGTATTACTTTAACAGCAAAATCAGTGACAGGAACATGCATGCTGAAGTGCTCGGTCATTTGGGGAGAGTTCGTGTGAGCTGTGGTGGCTGGGCTCATTGCTGTGAACTCTCAGAAAATTAGATAGAGGGGAGCTAAGAAAGAGGAAATCCTGAACTAAACTGAAGCCTGTGTGGATCCCAGAAAAGCACAATAAATTTTCCCTCTTATTATTCACCTTTTGGGATGATTTGTTTTCAAAACGTGCAGCTTGGGATCTCTGATCTAAACACTTCACTTCTCGAAGCCCCGGGGAAGCTGGTATATGGTCTGAGGAGTCTCCACTAAAATTGATCCTGCATGTGAATCAGTGCAAGGCATGCCAGGGTGCACCAGCCACTGGGGGTCTGCTGATGTCCTTTGGGTCTTTAGCCCTTGGCATCATCTGTGCAACGGGAGCACCTCCAGCCTCCTGGCTCTGATGACATTGAAACGGTCAGAAACCACAGCCCAGCTGACAGAGTGCAGCTGAGCCTTCATTTGAATACTCACAAGGGGAAAAAAAGGGGGAAAAAAAGCTCTTCTATTCCGTTCATTCCTTCTATTATTCTTCTTTGCACATGCTGCGTTTGTTTTTGTCATTAGGTTTCCAGTGTCCCTAATAAGATATTAATGAGATGCTAATTCAACATGCAAATTACAGGAGACTGGCATGGCAAGATTGCTATATTTAGAGCCAGAGCAGGATTTTAATGGCTGTCTTCACCCATCTTGTGCCTTTTGTCAATTGCTTTCTTACTCCAGTGAGCAGTCTCATATCCCTGAAGTGTCTAGGTGACCTTGGAGGTTAGGAAAGAGACAAAAAATCTGGACTGTATTTCCATAGTAGTAATGAGAAATCTCACTATGTTTCAAAGACACTGTCAAAAGGAAGCCCTCTTCTTTGAAAAAAAAATTTTGAAAAAAGAAAGACCTTGGAGCCTTGCCCATTCAGGAGAATAGCAAGGGGAAGGGAGAAATGAGATGCTCACTGCCACATCGCGGAGTTCAGGAATGATGCCAGGATCCAGGTATGACTCCATCACAAAGCCTGGTCTGGAGGAGTGGAGGAGAGGGTTTTATATAAACCCTGTGGTCCAGCACATGCAGTGTAACCTGTCCCACAGCCTGAGGCATGGGCAGGGCTCTGCTGCTCCATCCACAGACACAGTGGGGCTGTGAGGTATCTGCCTTGAGCTCACAGCAAGCACACCACTAGTTTGCACTTCTAAAATGAATGCTGCTGGAAATGTTCCCTTAAGAAAGCAAGCAAGCTGAGTGCTCAGGTATTGAAGGATGCTAAATACTCAGGATGACACCATCCATTCCTACCACCTTTGAATTCCCATGACATGCATCTCTCCCAGTCAGTGTGAAAGAGCACGTTCTTGCACCAAACCTGAGGGTTAGCTCTGCAAGTCACACCAGAACTCAAGGCTCCTATTTTGTCACCTGGAAATTGAGAATAAGAATAAATTCTTCTCTTTATAAATGTTATAGCACCACAGACTACAAGAAGAGATTCGTAACCACAGTGCCTCTAAAGGTGCTTAAGCCTGAGAGAAGACTTAGGTAGTATGAGCAGCATGTCCTTTCTTGCCAGAAGGTGTTATCAAGTACCTCACTTCACAGGACATCATGAGAGGCTTGCCTCTTCAGAAGCTTGATAACCATGTCCCATTGCAGGGGTCAGTTTTCAGAGGTCTGAGACACCCTGTCCTGAAGCAACTGAATTCTGCTTTCCATCACACCAAGGACCAAGTCCTTCAAACTACTGACCTTGGAATACTTTTAAAAATAAATTGATTTTTAAATTATTATTCTCATTACTGAAAGGTGCCAGCAGCAAGCTTACTATCTCATTTGCTGTCACCATGTTATCATGTGCACATCAGATGCCCCCAGCTTCATGACAAGTGCACACCCAATCCCTGCCAACTGTCAGTCCCACTCACAGAGGCTTTTGTGTGCTTCTCAAAAGCCTAAAACATCTTTTTCCAGTCTAGACGGACACACGTAAGGGACACCCAAAGGGACTAGCTTACAAAGTTACTGAGCTCCCCAAACTGCATTCCCAAGCTGTGGAAAGCAGTCACAGCCCCTGAACCACGTGTCTGCTTGGGCAGGCATTGCCTCATTCAGTATTTGCAGCTTCGTGTACCAAGCTTCTGACTCACAAACAACATTTTTAGTGTTACTCTATTTTTAGATATTACCCTGAATTTCTGGCTGGACCTTTGCTTGCAGACAGACAGCCCCATGGCTCTGATGCTTCGTACAGGTTTTGATCATTTGCATCAGCTGAGAAACTGACTCCTATTTTATGGATTTTTTTTCCCTCTGAATCACAGTCTCCAGACTAAAATGGTACCAAAATCTCTGTAGACTTCTCCCTCCCCCAGTGGTTTCAGCTGTTTTTATTGCTCTGAGGCACCAGACAGTTTTGTTAATAACAGTAAATCCTTTTAGCCTCTGGTTAGTGCAGGTTGTGCCGTGATTGACAAGGTAATAAAAGTGTTAATGAGAGAAACTGGCACAGCCAGAGATCAATAGTTGCCAATAAGAAAAACAATTCTGATACTTAATTTTGTAGAATTCCCCCAAAGCGGTTGAAAATACATCACAATCGGTCTATTTTATTGTTTAATAGATGTTCTCTCCCTGGTGGTCTCAGATAGAGATCAAATTAACTGGAGATTGGGTGAAATGGCAAAGGGAGGAGGATTCTTGTTCCTCCCAAGTTTGCAGGAGTGTTGGGACATGGAGCTCTAGGGCAAAGCCATTTCTGAAATAAATGTGTTTGGGGCTACCTTTCCCATTCAGATGATTTCCCAAATCACTCCTTTCTGCCCATTTTTCCTGCAGTACAAACATGGAAGGGGGGGGGGGG